>VDFB02128519.1:1505775-1556903 GCA_007258455.2 Sequoia sempervirens | reverse complement strand
AATTTTTAGAGGTCTAGCATCATTCTCACTACCTTGGTTTAAAAAAAAAAAGCTTCACTTTAGGTCAACATTGGGTCCAAAATTTCATTCACCCCTTCATCAAAATGTCATCCTTCACCTCATCTATCTTTGCAAAATTTTAAATACACAAACACTTTGGGACTTAAAACATCAAACCAACTTGCTACCTTAACTACGATGTATGTGAAATGTATCCTTTTCCATACACTTAGTTGAGATAGTTATCATCTTTGAACTAGTTTATCTTAAAGGTCACAAGTCTACCTTAAAGATTTCTAAGTTCATTAGCAACCTTTATCCCAACATCAAAACATCAAATTTAAGTCAAAAGTGTTGTCCAAAAATTCTCGAAAAGATCACTTCCCACATCACCCATCTTTTCATCCCACATTTTAATCATTGCTCCCAAAAGACTTAGAGCATCCATTTTACCGAGTTTTGATTCAAATAGAGAGTTCAAACATTACAAAACTCAACACAACTCTCCCATAGCTGACACCAAATTTATGGTAAAGAAGAGATCACAACCTAAGATAATCATGGAAAAAGAAAAAGTTACATTTACCTTAAGAGATCCAAATCCTTTAGAATTTGATCCTGGAATTCATGTTACACAATCACAACAACCATTATCTACTTCAGGACCATATGAAATTGAAGATGTCACAAACAACCCATTTGATCTCACTAGAGAAGAACTTTTAGAACATCAAATTTTTGAAAGTGTAGCTCCTATCTCCCTGAAATTTGTAGCAAAGAGTTTAACACAATATTTCACCACTCCATCACAAGGGCTAAGTCAAACATACAAGATTTTGGTCATACCTTATCATTTGAAATTAATACTCTTATGGGTACTCTTGAAGCTAATCCTCCACCTCCCACCACTATTTGGACACCTAACTTTGGTGCTCCTCCCATTCCCAAAGATCCAAAACAACTACACACTCTGCTTGAACTTCGCTATTCCACCACGACTTCAAAATTTAAGGGAAACCCTTCTTCATCCACACCTATGAATACCACAAGTGTACCTACCATCACGTAGAGTAGTATAGACCAAAAATATCAAAGCATCACACAAGGGCATGCTAATACCATACCAGAAAATACATCCTCAATGCAACTAGGGATATATTTATCCAACCCTTTGGTGGGTTCATCCATTTCATCAACCATTATCACATCATCTCCTATCAATCCACCTTAGAGAAATCCCTTGGTTACGAGTTCTATCAATCCCGCAAGTACCTTGATCATGAATACTTTGTGTTTATATCTTTTGCACAAGGCAACCCCCAAAACATTGGAAAAGGGAATATTTTCAATAAATGGACTCAAGATCCTAGTTCAGAATTTCTAGTGCAAAATTTAATGACATCACCCTTTCCAACAACTCCCTTTTCTATGCCAAATCAATCAAGACCTCAAACATACATTCCTCCACCTTATTATACCATATTGCAAGTAATTTTTAACCAAGGGAATCCTCCACATTTCATTACCAATCCACTAATCACTCAAAACATCAATGTCCCTAATCCTTCACAAATGTCTCAACAACCACTTGATCCCACATTGCAAAAACATGCTCTAGCTTTACAACAAGCACACAAAACTTACCAACAAGCCGTACAACAACAATAGCAAGTAGCTTTAGCACAACAACAACAACAAGCACAAAAAGAAACCTTAGCAGCTCAACAAAAAACCTTAGCACAACAACAACATCAAGCTCAACAAGCAGCCCTAGCACAACAACAACATCAAGCTCAAGAAGCATCCTTAGCACAACATCAACAAAAACAACAAGTGGCCATTTCGTAGCAAGCTCAACAATCAAATTTAGTAGCACAACAAGCTATGCAATAGGAATAAGCACAACAAGAAAATTTATTAGCACAACAATAATAGTAGGCCCAACAAAAAGACCTAGTGGTGCAACAACAACAAGCTCAACAATAAGAATTACTAGCTCAACAATACACCTAACAACAGCAACAAGGATCCTATTTTCCTCATATGAACATCATCAATCCAAATGCATTTGGAACATAAATTCATCACTTGCAGAAAATCTCACACCACCATACACCCCATATAACTCATCTCACATCCCATCATATGTTCCTCCACCCAACCCACAAGATGATCTCACAAGATAATTAAAAGCACTCTCATAAGAAATGCAATACCTTTGCATTGGCAAGACACATAAATCTCATACACAAAACTTGTGTCCTTACCCATTTGATTGAAGCATAGCAATGGTACCATTCCCTCTTGGTTTTGAAATACCAAAATTTGACAAATATAGAGGGAGAGGAAGCCCTATTGACCATATCAAAGAATTCAATGACATGTGCATGGAAGTGGCTTATAATGATTCATATCTAATGTACCTCTTCCCTCAAAGTTTAACAGGTATTGCTATGGAATGGTTCTCTCATTTGCCTCCTAGTATCAAATTTTTTCAAGAAATCATTGAAAAATTGATCGATCACTTTTCCTTCAATCTTGACATGGATGTTAGTCTAGAAGAGTTGTACACTCTCAGACAAAATCCAGGGGAAACCTTCACAAATTTATTTTAACGATGGAGACAAAGTGCTAGTAAAAGCAAGTGGCCTCTTCCTGATGAACAATAAGTGGGAATCATCATAGCCAACCTTGATCCGAATCTATCATTCCACTTTAAAATGCAATGTATCACATCCTATGAAGAGCTTTTTCCAAGAGCCCTTAACATTGAAAGAGCCCTAATCTCACAAGGAAATACTCAAGCTTACAAAGACAACCATCCTTCAACTAGTTCAAATGAGAAACCTCATGTATGGGCTAAGAACAAAAATGTAACAAACAATAATGTAGTAGATGCTAAGGTCATACTAAGTGCTCCTAGACCCAATAATGATCGAATTTCTAACATCCAACCAACTGTGTAACAAATGGTACCACCTCAAAACAATCAGATCAATAACACCAACATGCAACCAAGGAAAACTTGTAACAGGATCAACTATCCCAAATGCAAATACACATAGTTATCAGAACCCATCGAGATAATCATGAAAAAATTGGTAACTACCAAGAACGACAAGAAAAGCCATCCTATTACAACAAGCATGATCTCTCTGACTTTCATAAAATTAAAGGACATTAAATGAAAAACTACATGAAACTTAAGAACATCATCCAAGATCTCATACAGAAAGATACCATATCTATTGAAGTACCAGCTGGAAATTAGGATCTCAAGATATACAAGAACCCTATGCCTAGTCATAACAAAGCTAACAATAATGGGAAAGCTAAGGATTACACCAATATTCAACATACCTATTCCAATGTAGTTGCCTCCTATGATAGTGTTATCATTGTTGTCACCATCAAGGGAGCTAGTACAAAATGTGGAGTCACCACAAAACATGGAAAAATAAATCTTCAAGGAGTTGTCCCAGCTCAATCTAGGACACAACCTACTTTTTCTGCATCTAATCCTAGCAAGTACAATCTTGTAGATCAGCTTAAATAGAAACCCTCTCAAATATCAATTTTGGAAGTCCTGAAATTATCTAGACTGCACATAGGGAAATACTGGAAAAATCCTTGTCTGAGTTATCTGTTCCTGAGAACATTGATACTGATCAATTTCAAGCTATGGTGGGGCATATCACTAGCCATATTCTCACCTTCCTTTGAGAAATATTTACCATCACAACCATCCTATAACCATGCTTTACACCTTGAGGTTGTCATTCATAAAAACAAGGTCTAAAGAGTCTTGGTAGATGGAGGTGCTGGTTTGAACATTTGTACCCTGTAGTTGATCAAGCATCTAGGCTGTTTAGAAGATACTATTGAGAAAACAAAGAGTACCACCATCAAAGCATATGATGACCAATAATAGGTATCACAAGGAATCATAACACTTCCTATCCAAGTTGGACCTCTTATTGTAGAGACTACATGCCAAGTACTTGATCTTGATCTTCCATATAACATACTACTTGGTCGACCATGGATCCATGCTTTGAAAGCTATAGCCTCAACCTATGATCAGTGTGTCAAGTTTCCTTATGAGGGAAGATAAATTAGTATCCATGGAGATCCTGAGCCTTTCTACTACTGCAAGATCCTTGAAGCCAACTTATATAAGATCCCACAAATACCCAAAAATGACGAAGGACCTACACCATCAAGCCCATTTATTGACCCATCATCTCTAGCCTCTACGTCAGCATCCCAAGTACCAGTTTTGAAAAGCATACCTGATGTCAAAGAACTAATCCAAGATGACAGTTGTGGAAGCTACAAAATATTGAAAGATACCTTTGTCTTAGGAGAGTTACTAATTTTGGGAAACCTACATCTAGCACCAAAGAACCAAAAACAATCAATATGGAATCTACTACCTTTACCAAGTGGGGAGTCCTGAATCAAGAATACATCAATGAGCAAGATATCTCTAAAATCCTTTATCAAGATGAAAGACCTATTCCTATTCTTCCCATGGAAGATGACAACAAAGGTCTACAACTAATACAAAATGAGGATATAACAAGAATGGGAAGCTAGGAAAAAATGACAATGGTTTACTAGGACCCATTGTTCCAGAGAAATGACTAAAGAATCTTGGATTAGGTTGTACTACTAACAAGGTCACACTTATTGTCAAAGGTATTTCTACTAATTGAGTTGAGGCTTCGTCTTGGTCACCTACATTAAATGATACTACCTTAGATGACTTTCCCCTTGATGTCATTGACCTATTTGAGAACAACACCCTCTTCATGATATCCATAGCATCCTCTATCTCAAATAACCAACCAACTAAAATATGACTAGTATATCCACAACTCATTGACATGGACCAACAAGGACCACCGATTATAGATTTATTTGAAAACGATGAAGCGATCTCACAATTCATGGGACTTTGAGATAACTTATCATGGGAAAATCACAAAGTAGGCTTTGACATAGAACTCGATACAGGGGCATACTATGGGGAGATGATTGAATCCTTTAGTAACAAAATAAATGAAATGCAACTAACGTGTAGATCCTTGAGTGAAAACCACCTAGTGGCACTCTCTAGTCCCAAAATAGTAAAAAAAGGGGATGCATCTAATGGTGAAAACCTTTCTGAGGAACCCAAGGATGAAGATTCAATCTCCCCCTTAGTGCAATGCATCCAAAAAAGTCAAGGGTACTAGTAGAAAAGGCTACACCAGTCAATATGGGAACAAAAGAAGAACCTCAGATAACTTTCTATGTTGAATCCTTGTTAGATGAACATAAGAACCTTGTAGCACTCCTTAAAGAGAGAAAAGATAACTTTGCATTGTCATACATAGATATGCCAGGCCTTGATTTGGAAGGAGTTATGCATCACTTAGCAGTTTATCCCAATGCCAAACCAATCAAGCAAAAATTAAGAAAAATGCACCCTTAGATAGCACTCCTAGTTAAATTTGGAACTACAAAAGATTCTTGACATTGGATTCATTTGACTGATAGATTATTCTGAGTGGGTTTCAAGCCTGGTACTAGTCTCAAAACCCATAGGGGGCATCATAATATGTACTAATTTTAGATATCTAAACAAGGCATGTCCAAATGATGATTTCCCTCTTCCAAAAATTGATCTCATTATGGATTTAACAACTGGGCATGAAATGTTGTCACTTATTGATGGCTTTTTAGGCTACAACCAAATCATAATCTCCAAAGAGGATCAACATAAAAGTACCTTTACTTGTCCATGGGGCACTTACTACTAGAATGTGATGCCATTTGGGTTGAAGAATGCAAAAGCTGGGTATGTGCAGGATCATGATGGGCCAAAAAGTGGCAATATGATGGGTATGTGAGTAACAATTTTTTTTACCCAAAATTGATGAAACAAAAAGGGTTTTTAAAGGAGATTCTCAACTTTCCATAAATATAAATTATGCTTTACTTTGAATTTAATAAGTAATTATTATTCATTTTCTATTCAAATTACGACTAAAGTCCTGATTGATAGAATGATTGAAAAACATCTATAGATTTCAAACGGTATCACATTTTTTGAATCCAAAACATGCATCACATTCTATGCTTCACATAGTATAGGATTAAAAAGAAAAGAACTGAATTTCATGAAGTTTTGACCAAGTTAAGGTGGTCAGACATATAAGTTTTTATATTTTTAAAAGTTGTAATAAAAAAATCATAATTAATTATTTAATTGGAAAAAAATTATAAAAAAAAATGCATCACATCTAGACATGAGTCCTCTACTCATGTCTAAAATCTTATAAAAAAATATTATAATTTTATTGTGGTTAGGTGGTCGACAAACATCTACTTCTTTTTCCCTAAAATTTAAATTATCGCATTGAAATTTTAAATTTTACCAAATAGATTTAAAATAAATAAATAAACCTAGTAGTTTAGAAACTACATTCAATTTGCTATAGATTCTATTCTACATTTTGAAATAATATAGATAACTTATTCAAATTTTACGTCAAGTTGCCTAACTTTGATTTTTTCTTTTTATAGGGCCTATTTTTTCCATGATGATCTTGCACATACCAAACTACCTATCAGAGAGCAATGACCCTCATCTTTCACAACATGATCCACAAAATAGTTGAAGATTATGTGGACGATATTTTGGAAAAATCAAAGAGAAGTGAGCACATACAAGTCTTAGGATGTATCTTTAGCAGACTTCAAGAATACAAGGTATGGCTGAATCCAAAAAAGTGTTTGTCAGGGGTCACAACAAGGAAAATTCTTGGCTTCATCATTTCACAAAGATGGATAGAAATTGATCCAACAAAGGTAAAATCCATCCTAGACATGGAACTGTCATATACATTGAAATAGATGAGAGGATTACAAGGAAGGTTGCAGTCCATTAGAAGGTTTATAGCTCAGCTATCGGATAAGACTCACCCCTTTTCACATCTTCTCCAGAAAGGGATAACTTACAAGTGGGATGAAAAATGTGATAAAGCTTTCCAACAAATCAAGGATTACCTACTAACACCTCTAGTACTCATTCCATTGATACCAAACAAGCCATTTATCCTATACATCTCAACAACACCAACAATACTAGGAGTTGTTTTAGCATAACATGATGAAAACGGAAAATAAAGAGCCATATACATTAGCAAAACCTTGGTAGGATATGAGATGAACTATCTACCCATTGAGAAAGCATGCCTAGTGGTAGTTTTCACTTCACAAAATTTTAGGCATTACATGTTGTCACACCAAATGAAGCTCATTGCAAAGATTGATCCATTAAAATATATATTATCCATTAAAATATATATTATCCAAAGCAACTATCACAAGATGAATGACTAAATGGGTAATGATCTTGATAGAGTTTGGCATAGAGCATGTGGAGTGCAAGGTAATCAAAGGAAAAGTGATAGCAAACTAGTTAGTAGAAGCACCCATCTATGATGAGAACCCTTTAATATTTGAGTTCCCTGATGAATAAATGTTCCTTATTAATCTCACAGCTTAGTGGAAGATGTACTTTGATGGATCGTTCAACCAACATGGATTAGGAGCCAACATTATTTTCATCACCCCCCAAGGTGATTGCATCTCAAATTCTTACAGGCTATCATTCCCATGTACCAATAACATTGTTGAGTATGAAGCCTTGATCACAGGTCTTAGGATAGTAGTTCAGTGGTAGATACAAGAAATGAAACTCTATGGAGACTCACAACTAGTTATCAACCAAGTTAATGATGACTATCAAACCAAAGATGACAAGCTCACTCCTTACAAGAAGATGGTGGAGAATCTCAAAGATCTTTTTATTGACATAAATTTTGACCAGATTCCTCGCATGAACAATAGAGTAGTAGACACCATGGCAATAATTGGATCACTACTAGACATGCCAAACAACATTCTTCAATGTGAATTCTTGGTAGAACAACTTCTCGTACAAACTTTTGAAATCCCTGAATTTGAATTCACATGTGTCATTGTTGGTCCTGGATCTCCTTGGTACCATGACATCTTTACTTACCTTAACAGAGGAATTCTTCCATCAGACATCACCCCAAACCTTAAAAAGACCTGTTAAAAAGGCATCCCGATTTTTGATCCTAGGTGATACCCTTTACCGTCAAAGCATTGAAGGGATAGTACTATGATGTATTAACCAAGAGGAAGCTTTAATCACCTTAACAAAAGTACACAATGGCATATGTAGGTCCCATTCTAGCGATATGACATTAGCCAAGAAACTATTGAGGACGGGGTACTATTGGCCAACCTTGGAAAAAGAAGCTCATTAGTATGTCTGCAAATGTATCCAGTGTCAACAACATGGGGATCTTATTCATGCTCTAGCTCAAGAGTTGCAACCCATGATCACACCATGGAATTTTTCACCATGGGGACTTGACCTCATAGGAAAAATCACTCCAACTTCATCTAATGACCATAAGTTCATCATAACTGCTACTGAGTACTTTACTAAGTGGGTTGAAGACATTCCTATGACCTACATAATGGGGAAGCAGATAGCCAAGTTTATCCTGAATTATCTAATGTGTCATTATGGTGTACCACAAACCATCATCTTAGAAAATGGAACCCGATTGAAGAATTCGGATGTGAAATAATTGTGCCAAAGATTCAATATCCAACAATGATTCTTTACACCATACTATTCCTATGGCAATGACCAAGCAGAAGCAACGAACAAAACTATCCTAAAAATCCTAAAGAAAATAGTTAATGAAGTTGGTCGTGGTTGACATCTGTAGGTAAATCTCGCTCTTTGGGCTTATCGAATGAGTATCCTCACACCTACAAGAGAAACCCCTTTCTCCCTTGTCTATGGATCAAAAGCCATATTTCCTATTGAGGCTAAGCTCCTATCATTGCAAGTGTCACTGAAGAATATGATAATTGAGGAAAAGTACAAAGTGTCTCATCTAAATGAGCTGGAATTCCTGGATGAACGTCATCTTGACACCCTTAATCACTTGCAAGTGTATCAAAACTGACTAAAATGGAGCTATGACAAGAGAATCAAATGTTACTCATTCCAGGTAGGCGATCTCGTCTTAAAGAAAAATAGAAAAACCTTCTAGATCAAGACATCAAAGGAAAGTTTGAGCCTATTTGATTGGGTCCCTTTGTCATTACATTAAGCTACGGATCAGGAGAATACCAATTCTGTCAACCGATGAAGGTGAACCCTTGTGGCAGCCAATCAACAACTTGCATCTCAAAATGTTTTATGGCTAAACCTGAAGGGTCTAAATTAGAAAATACAAAAAATAAAAGAAGTGATCAAAATCCAAAAAAAAAGAGAAAAAAGATTGAAGAAAGTAAAGAAAAAAATCATTCTCTAGTGTAAACCACTTTGGTGGTGCTTTGGGAAAGTACCTTGGTGAAAACCTAGCAAACAGGTGCCTTGTGTAAATAAGGTATCTCCATCTATTCTTTGGATATTTTGACCTATCATTCTTTAAATCTCCATTCATCCCCCATTTGGGTCCTTATCATAGCTTGTCACTATAAGGTATCATGAACTCTTTAGCAGTACTTGGCATAATCTCAAGTTCAGTTTATCCTGTTATTGAAGTAGGCTAACATATCACACTGGGGGAATTTTTATATGCATGACAATTACGTTCTTATATATCTTGAGGTCATGGGACATCTTATCAGAAAAAACCAAAAAAATTCATAAAATATTATCTAGAAAATCTAAAAACATTCAAAAAATTGTAAAGGCAAAATCCAAAACATCTAGAAAACATCAAAATCCCTAAAAAGGTCGAACATCAAAAATCCAAAAAATAGTCTCTCCTTGTCAAACTACATTGTCTTTGAGCTTGAACATAGGCAAGGCCATCATTGATGTGCCCCCAAGACACCCTAGGTCAATCCTTTAGCAGTCTGTTGTAATTAGTTGTCATCTCTCATCTGTTCATATCTTTGTCCTATAAATCAGTTGAGTCAGTCGAACTACATGGTTTCTTTGTGTATAACATAGGAAAGGATAATGTTTGATCAACCCCTAAGGCCCTTAGGATAGGTCTTTAGGTTAGGTTCTTGGTCAAAACTTAGAAACTCAAAAAACCCCTAAATATTTATAAACCTTAGAAAATCCCCAAAACATCTAATTATTCATAAAATATAAAACATTTGAAAATAAAAAACACAAAACAATAGAAAACGTTCAAAATCCCTAAAAAGCCTCAAATATTTAGAAAACCCTAAACAAACTCAAAAACTTAAAACATAAACATCCATATAAACTTTAAAAAAGACCAAAAACAACCTCAAAACATTTTCAAAATACCAAAAAACATTGAAATATTCTAGAAAAATCCAAAACCCATTCATCCCATCTCGCTTTCACCCGCAATAAACTTTCATCCATAATAAATGATCGCCACCTTCACCCTTTGGTGAAACAAGTAGAAAGCAAGTATAGCAAGTCATAAAGTGAAAAACCAAAAGTCAAAATCATAGGTAAATAAGTTAGTGAAGTTTATGACAATAGCTCATCTTAGCATCATCATCCCAACATCAAAAAACCCTCTAATCAACATGTCCTAGGATCTATCCTTCCTGCGATGGACATTAGTATCATATATCACCTTAAGCTAACCTTAAACTAGGTAGGAGCTATAGATAACACTGACTGTTTGTCTTTGATCTTTTCTTATGATTTATCTTAATGACACTTTTTGAGGACCTCTCAATGATGTCCAAACAAAATGATTTAGAGAGAAAGAAATAGGGCATTGATCATTATCTTTCATTTTTTGTGTTGGTGGATACTCTTGTAAAATAATCTTGGCACATACTTGCTTAGTTGTGTAAATGAAGGTCATTTGTATTATGTTATTGACTATTGCATATGCTTTGGTCCAATATGTTCTAAGCTTCCAACTTGCATTCCAATGACATTTTCGTATGTCAAGGTGTGAACAAGAACTATCCTATCTGTTTATCAAGTCAAATTTCATTACACTAGATACAATGCCGTCCTGGTTATCAATATCTTGATGCATTGTATCTATGGTTATATCAAACAATAAGGAATGATGGAAAATCCCAATCCCAAAATGTGAGCATCCTATCCTGCATTCTTTATCTTGCATTATTTGACATTGTCTTGTCACCATCTCTAATAAAGTCTCAATGGATCAAGGACTTGTTAGATATTTTGAAACAATCATCATCAACAATGGTTATTCATTCTTTATTCATCTATCTTATCTTTTCACTAACTTGATATCATGATAATCAACAAAAACATCATCAATGCATCCATCCTACATCCACAAACCATCATCATACATCCATTTCATAATCATATCATAATCATTTCAAACCATGAACATAATCATCTATATCATAATCTTTGCATATCACATCATACATTTTTTTTTATCATTTGAGTTGTAAGGAATAATATAGATTTTTTATTCTAAGCATCTTAAATCATTGCATATTATAAACATTTGCATTCATCCATCCACATCCATATGCATACATTATCATTGTAAAACATGCATAGAAAATTTATAGAAAGAAATGCATCCACGCCATTTACATCCATAAACATCTACATATCATAAGCATCCATCCATATCATACTGTGAAAAGATAATGAAAAGGAGTATAACATTGCATCCATACATAGCATAATCATTGCACATCATATAGACATAAAAGTAAATGCATCCATACATCATCCATACTTGTATCATCTATATACCAAAAAATGTGTCATGGTAAGAAATCTAGATCAGTGTATGTACATCGATGATAAGTACAATATCCACGAGGATATCAAAAATGAGCCCATGAATGTATATTAGTATAAAGAATGGGGCAAAATAAAAAAATTTCTATATATCAAAAATGCTAGCCTTGGTGGCTGCTACCCTCTGCATCCTGTCGCTTAGGATGATCCGCTACCACAAAACTTGAAATGATGGCCACAACAATCAATCTGAATGTTGGAATGTGACCCACGTATGTCTCTAAATCTATCTGTGATGTGACCAACACAATCTTTTCCATCTCCATCACCTCGAAGCATGCATCCAATCTGACATCAGGATCGTAGATTGCACAATCACCATGGATAGACAACCATAATATCTGCCACAAATCCTCTAAAGTCACTCTCACCTTTCATATCAAAAGGTGGAAAGATGAAGTCTCACCATGCCATCTCTCGCACAACGCTATCATCATGGCCAAATGGGTCCTAATCATAGGTGCATATGCGATATACCACAATCCAATCTCTCTTAGGTGCTCTCGGCACAAATTGAATAGATCACCTAATCTTTCCAATACTGTGGGCCTATGCTCCCTTGAAATGAATGGTGGGAAGACCTCCTACACTCACGAAGCACACAAATTTTAAAATCACAAATGGCTCAAAAATCACAAATGCGTCGCTATATTCAAAACTCAAATAGTGATGCTTGATGCATTTTAAAATTCAAATTGACAAATGTGTCACCATACAAGATGGTGTCACGATTTAGAATTTGGCATGACCTAACCCTAACTTTCAAATTAGCAAGTGCGTTGTTGGATACAAACACATCACCATTTAAAATTTGAAGCCTTAAAATCAAATCTAGAAAAGCATCGCCCTAGACATATGTGTTGCTATATATCATTTGGCATCAATGATTGAAGTTTGGGTGTTGCTATATAGCGACACCCCCAAATTCTAAATTCTAATGCCTAATAAGTGCATCGAGATTTCAAATCTCAAATTTCAAATCAGGTTTTGAATCACAAATTGGTGGTCTTGTGCCTGGAAGCCACTGGAACTCATGAAATTGATCATAAATGTGTTGGGGAAGCTCATGGTGTGCCATTTTGTCGAAGGGTCAGAGCTCAAATTGCAATAATTTTTTAAGTGTGAATGCATAAATGAATTGAAAATGACCCCTCTTAGCCTATTTAAGCTAGAAAATTAGGGTTTTTTTCCCCTAATTTAACCTTAATAATGGGGTTTATTATCATCTTCACCAATTTTTCCAATTTGGAACTAATTTTGCATTGTTTTTTGAGTTTTTGGCATTATTCTTGCATCCTAGAACCTAGTTGGACCCTTGTGACAGCTTTTGAACCTTTGTCGACAAATCAATGCAAAATTCAAAATTTTCACCCAATTTCTCGAGGGGGTAGGGAGTCAGTTTTATCCTTCCACTGGGGCATCTAAAAAATCATTTTTATTTTTATTTTTTAATTTGGGCAGTATTTTTAATCTGAAAAGCATTGTTCTTTGAACCGAAGTAGCATCTACGATGCTTCAAAGAGGAGAAAAATGTAGACACTTAAAAATGTCCTAATCGATGTCATACATTTAAATCAGGTTTATTAACATCATTTCCTCTTTATCCATCCTCTTTTAGCTTAATTGATTTAATTAGCCTGTCTAATTAATTGCATCATTTGAAAATCTAATTGGCCTAATTAATTTAATTAGGTTAATTATCTCTTTTTGCACAAACACTTCATCTAATTAAATTAAATAAATCAAAATATTTAATTTAATCTCCTAAGTCATCTTATTTAATTAAATAACCCTATGTTATTTAATTAAATATCATTTAATCACCCCTCCTCTATTTATTAAATAATCCAATTTAATGAATATATTCTAATTCCTCTAATTCCCTAATTGCATAAACCTTGTTTAATTAGAAATTAAACTAATTTTCCTCTAAGGAAAGGGAATATTCCCATGGAATATTCTTTATCCTTTTTGCATAATTAAAAATTTGTTTTAATTTGTAAAATTAACCTTTTCCCTCACCATAAAGGAATATATTCTAAGGAATATTTCCTCTCCTCCAATCAACTCACTTAGCTTCAAAAGAAATTTAACCCTTCAACCTCCTAAACAAGTTACCTTTGGCCTATGCGTGTAGGTCAAAAGTGTGTTTTCTTGAGGCTTGTGTCAACCCTTTATTAACTTTCATCTTGCATTATCATTGGTTGATGAGAATCCATGATCCATGCCTTTCATCCTCTTCATCTTGAACCGTTGATTAAGCTTTTTGATCTCAACCATCCATTCTTCATTTGATCTCCTATAAATAGACCACTATTTGGAGACAAATGGATCCATCTTTCAATTGAAAACTCATGCTATTGAATTCACTTGCACTCACACTCTCAATTTACTCACTTTTAGCTTGTTTTAGTTCATTTTAGTTGCATATTAGCTTCAAGCTTCCATTAATGGCTTTTGTGCATCCATCTTATCTTGTTTATAAATTAGGGTTTCAAATCTTTTAGCTTAGAATTAGCTTAGCATTAGCTTATCATTTGTATATCTTCATCATTTAACTTTAAATCACATTATCATTAACATATCTTACAATGGTTCCATCAATTTTCTTCAATAAAACTGACTAGAACAAGCTCATTTACCCACGGGATTGGGAAAGGGTCGTCGTTTCACATCAACATAACACCAATTCTCCAATGGAATAAGTTTCAATGGATTAGAGTAGGTATTTCAAAAGTTGTTGTAGTTTAATGTGTTAAGTTTTAATGGTTTCCACTTCGATTTACGTTGAATTATTTTATTGGGACTAGGTTTAGTTGCTAAATCACACTTTGATTCCTCATGGATCAAGTGTGGTTAACCTGTACTAATCCATCGGTCATAGTTTGGTCCTATTTTTTAATGAAAACATCAATTTTATCTCCTTTTTCTACCATGTTTCTTATACCTTTTAATTGCATTCCAAAAAAAAATAATACCTATGTAGCTTCTAAATTTCTCCTTTCCCTTTCTAAATCCATCATATCGCTTTGATTCAACTACATACACCCAATAGTGGCACCCAGAGTTTGGCAGGATTGTTTTCTCTTATACCAATGTGATGTTCCCTTTCTATATTTGTAAATTTTTGGTTAGCTTAACTAAAATTTAATAAAAAGTGTAGGTAATTTCCCAATTATATATATCTATTATAATTTTCTAGTTATCCTCAATATAATTTAGTAACAAAGTAGAAAAACACTAATAATAGTTAGATATTTTGATCAACAACAATCAACACCATGATTGGAAACACATCCACTTCTATTTTATATTCTATAATCCCTTTTGAATCCATCCATTAACTAGAAACTAGTAACCAAAGATATTATGAACAATAAAAACTCATAAAAATTACAAATTTTCGATTTTGTAGCATTGAATATGTATAATTAGAAAAAAATCATAGGAGTAAGTTGTAGATGTAAACAATATATTAGCATATATTAACTATTAATTTTCACAATAAGATTGTCACATATGCAACACTAAAACATTGCCAATGTATTAAGTTCTAACTATGATTGTAACTTGTGCAGGTGTTCTTGTGCTAGTTTAGACCTATGAACCTATACATACCCATGTAGCATGAATGAAAGGTATATGGAAACTGGAGAAGGTTTTGAAGTTGAAAAATACTAATCCCTTTGTATTGGGGTGATGAGATCAACACCTAGCAACCTTGAAGGCACATGCAACATGTATTTATGAGTGTGTGGCTAGGTAGAATGGCTATCAAACTATGTGATCTGCTTGTAGAATTGTGGCACACAAATCCTAGCTAATAAATCTACAATCAACATTTTTGATCAATCTTCCAAACTAGGCATTCCTTCACCATGTTAGAATCCCTCTCCTTAATTGTACTTGTGGTAATAATAGGGTTGATTAGCTGCAATAACCATAAAAATGTGACCTAGGGTTCACTAACAATTCTCCAATTTTCATTAACCTACATTTGTGATTTGAATCTCCAGTTTATCTCAACTTGCATACCTAATATGAATTTTCAATTGCAATAGGTAGGGTTTTGGTCCTAATCATTGATGGCCTATTTGACACATGCAACATAGGTAGGGTATTGATCACCATACCTCTCCTAAAAAGGGAACTAATCATGAGATTGGCAGCCTTCAAAGGTCTTGGGAATTGGGTCACAACTATGTTGTCTTGCAAAGTGGTTGATATGACTATAATGTTCCAGGGGTCTGTTGGTGTTTTTGATTTAGATTGAGTAGATTTATTCTAGTTTAATCCTAACTAAGAAGAGTTTCAAATATATTTTGAAAGATAGAGCAACGTATGCAAGAGAAGGAAAATATATTCATTCCAATTGATCTAAATTGCCATTTATCAAAGAGTTATTCCATAAAACCAGAGATAAATAAATACACATTACACACAATTATATCTACTTCCACTACTAAATTTAAGAGGCATCATTTAAATTCCATGACCATCATTCATTTATTAAAATTTAAAAATATAAATACCATTTAATCTTTTTTAATAATCATAAATCATAACAATAAGAAGAATACCATTCACATGCAGGAGCAAAATCCATAAATGATGAAATCTAGTAGATTTTATTATATTTCAAAGTTCATATCTTCTATAAATCCAACAAATCTTCACTAGTGTACAAATCTATCCTTCTTGAAACTAAAACTCCTAAACCTTAACAATGAAAATGTAGTGAAAATAAGATTTTTTTTGAGAAAACCTATTCTACTAGACCTTTAGTGTAATTCTCCAACCTTCAAACTCTAAGAATGAGAGAGGAATTACAATATATAGATAAATAAAGATGCTATTCCCTTAAAAAATTATATGTAGAACATGTAGTGCATCCAACACGCAAATCCATTATTTTAGGAACTTTCTACAAAAGAACTTTAGTTGATTGGAAACAGTTGTTTTTCCAAAAAAATACATCCAATTTACTTTTGAGAGATTCTTGTTAGCTCTAGTTTCAATATTGCGTCATCCTTTTGAGAAAATAAGGCATAAAAATAACATATTATTCATTTGAAAAGTTAAAAAAGAATATTCTTTATTTTTAAATGTGCTAAATCATGCTTTTTTGTAGTTGCTTATACTCTTCAAAATTAGCAAAGAGTTGTGTGATCATTTTTTGCATCAAGTCTATAAACCCATTCTAATCTAAACTTTGTTTTCTCAAAACTATTGGATGTTGTAGCTATATACCTTTCCATCCTTGAAATTGTAGTAATGGAAAAAGTCACCTTTTCCTTGCTTGATTTCATAACTGACATTAAAACTGAACAAATGGTTTCTTGGACCAGTGTTGTAATGTCTTGTAAACATTCACTCTATTTTAATACCTTTACTTAGCAAAAACATGCCTTAATTTTTCCTTTGAAAAGGTGTTGTGAATTGTTGTAAAACACTTTCACATGTTTCTAGGAATTTTTTGCTTAATTAAGCCTTATGAGACCCTTCCTAAATAAAATAAGAATAATGTGTACCTTGTTTAAGTGTTGTAAAGTGTTTTAAATCACTTTCAAATTTATCTAGGTGGTCTTAATTCATTAAGGTTAAGTGGAGTTATTAACCCCCCTTTTTACACCTTCATTTTGACACCTCTTGAGGATCTTTCTTGACAAGCATAAACTAAACATTAAATTATTTCATTGGGAAAAATTCGGTCCTGGTAAGTTGAGCTAGGACCCATTTTCCCTTGATGGAGAATGGGTCCTCTATTAAGAGGACCCCCTTTTTTCAGTTGTTTTGGAATGAGTTTTTTGCCTTCTTGTAGCTCCTCGAAGCTCATTCTTGGAAACTTAGCCATGACCCATTCGGCTTTGGTGGAGAATGGGTCCTCCCTTAATGAGACCTTAATTTTTGAATTTCATTCTTGCAAGAATTTAATTATCTTTCTTTCTAGATTTGGTGTTGGCCTTAGTTCTTCAAATTTCGAGGTTAATCTCCTAATTTAGTATAAATAAGGGGTTTATTTATATTGTTTCTCCTAACAAGAGCTAACACAATCAAGAAATCATTCAAGCATTCAAGAGATCAAGCATTAGAGCATTTCAAGAGCATTCATAAGGTATTTCAAGACAGAGTTCATGTGTCTATTACAACAATTCAAAGATCATATCATCATGTCAAGGTTCTAATTGCATCATTTCATGATCATGTTTCATTATCTTGTTTCATCATTTGGTTTAATTACCTACAAGGGGTTTGAATGAGGAAATACCCCATTCACTAAAAAATAAACAAATTTTCTATCCTTGAGTGTGTGATTGCAGATTTACAGGTTGGAGAGCAAGATTATCAAAGTTTTCAAAATTGTCAAAGTTGCAAAGTTGTCATTCAAGCTGCAAGATAATGGAAAGAGCTATATAGAACTGAATATTTCCTTAGAGAACTTGATAAATAGAAATTAAAGAGTGTGGACATGAAGGTATAGGATCCTAAAATTAGTTTTTTGTAACCCTAAAAGGACACATTCACCCCTAAAGGCGAATGAGTCCTCCATAGGTACACAACTTTTTATGCTCTAAAACCATCCCCCATAGTTGTTATAACAATTAGGATAATTTTTTGATTGTTATTAGCATCTTATTTTGCATAATTGAAGTGATTTTGGCTTGGGAAAATTAGTGATCCATCATCTTGCATAACCCCATTTTGGTGAACCCTTCTTTGAACCACCTGATATCTACTTTAGCATTCATCAAATTTTATCCAAAATGATCTCCCCCTCCTCCTTTACTAAGTTGATTACATTTTCTATCTTTGTATGCCAAGTGCTCTTGATTGCTTTGAGAGTACCCTACATGTGTGTGCTTTGTAGTAGGAGACCTAGGCTAATAATGCTGACTATAAAACTCTCAAAACATGTAGAATTCTCATACAACTCCTTATATAATCCAATAGGTTTAACCTATAATCAACTATAAGTTCCATTATGAAGGATATAATATTAATACTTTTGCTTACAAAACTTATATATTCATCTCCCAAGATGGAAAAAATCTTTAAATTCTCTGCTTCCATTTTAATTAGTTCCCAAAGGTTCTTCAGATCCACTATGTACTTCTCATCCTCATCTCTCAAATTATCTATGTACTTTTGCAATTGATTCTCTAAGGAACAAGGATTTTCATGCTATTTGTATCTAGAGACCAACAATTATTCCATTTCCTTTCTAAATTTCTCAATCTATTTATCAAAAAATTAATATTTTTTTTTCATCTCATTCAATCCATTTACTTCCTTTTTTAGCATTAAAATAAAAGTCTTTGATGAAGTAGGTTGCTTGGCAACTGGAGAGACCAAACCTTTAACAAACACCTTCACTTGCTCAATTTGATCCTTGAGCTCATCTTTACTTTATTTATCCTGATTCTTTCTAGCTTTAACCAAATCCACTACTAGGTCTAGGGATGATATTTGTTCCCTTCTAGTTTGGTTCCCAAGATTAATGGTAGATAGTTGATAATATGATACTTGTAACTCCTTTTCATCTTTTTCTACCATTGAGGTGGCAAGTTATGCTATCATCTCCCCCAGTTCATTGACATTAGTAGTATGGAGGGTTCTTGGCTTCTTCTTTGGCTTAATCTTTTCTATTTCTACAACCATATCTTGCCAATTAAGGGGTTAGACAATTACTTGTTACTTCTTCTCCAAGTTTAGTTTTAACCATGTAGGAGCCTTAGGAGGATTTGACACCTATTTATCACTTGTTTGAGTCTTTTGAGGCTGCCCTTTTACTTCCCACCCTTTGTTTGTTACCTATGATGAAGAGAATTTTTTCCTTTTCTACCTTCCTTTCAATATTATCAATTAATTCTTGTTGTTCTTCAATAGTCAGCACATATTCTTCCTCTTCTTTTTTAGCTTCAAGCTTCTTTTTTTCTGCTTGGACTTTATGTTCTTCCAAGCCTTATTCCTTATGAACATCCATAGAATCATCCTTAGGTGCCTTATGTTCTTCCTTATGGATGCCTTTAGGTGAATCAGGTGTTATATCCACCTATTCACTCTTATAACATTCTCCTTCATCTTGTGGTTTCTCTAATTATGAAGGTGTGGGAGAAGGGAGGTTTGTTAGATTCACCACCTCTATGGTAGGTGGTTCTTTGTTAGTTTCCATTTCTATTTCTAGCCTTGGAATGTCTTTGGTATGGGAGACTGAAGAAATTGGCATCACACCCAATCCTGAAACTACTCTTGATTCTATAGGTTTGTAGGTGTCTACAATTGATTTAAAAGCTTCTACCACCTTCTAATTATTTTCTTTATTCCTTAGGTTTCTTGGGTTTGCACCTTCTTTGTTCTCTTTTTCCTTTTGTATCCTACTATGATTAATGAGGAAGAGTACTTTGTAGCTGATTATTTCTTTCTTTTAGGCCATCTCTCTTTTCCCTTGATTTTTTTAATTCTTAAATCAACCTATGTGTTTCTCCTATCCAGGAGCCTTTCAAATATAGAATTAATGGAGGGTTCTTCTTTCTTAGACCAATCAATTGGACCTAATGTCTTATTATCAAAATTTCTTATGTCACATATAGGTTCCAATGTTTTTCCATCATCTAATAACCCTTTGAGGATGCCATCTCTAATCCCAAACTCCTTCATCTTGAATATATTAAACCTATCATAACTCCTCTTCCTAACCTCAAAATCATCTTGTAGTTCTACCTAAATGTCTTCAATGTTTGGTGTAGACCTTCAAAAAAATTTCTCACAATCATCCTATTTTTCATCTATTAATTAAATGGATATTTTTTATTATTTTAATTAATTCATTTAATACTTTCTTACATTCATTCATTAATCCACTTAAATCATTAAAATATTATAAGCATGTATCCATTCGAACAATTATTTATCCATAAATCATTTCATAATACTCTATTCACATTATTATTAAATTATACATACATACATTTATGTTAATCTACATCCGTTGCATATTTCATTAAATCGTTTGCATTTTCATGCATAAATCCATTTAAATTTATGTCATTTATATTATTCACAAATTTACTTTAATTCTAAATTCCTAAAATTCCACCCTATCAAAAAATATGCCATTTATTTCTCTCATTCTCATCAATTTCACTTGATGTAAACCTATCATAACTCCTCTTCCTAACCTCAAAATCATCTTGCAGTTCTACCTAGAAGTTTTCAATGTTTGGTGTAGACACTCAAATTTTTTTCTCACAATCGTCCTATTTTTTGTCTATTAATAAATGGATATTATTATTTGTTTAATTAATTCATCGAATACTTTCTTACATTCATTCATTAATCCACTTAAATCATTAAAATATTATAAGCATGAACCAATTCGAACAATCATTTATCCATAAATCATTTCATAATACTCTATTCACATTATTATTAAATTATCCATACATACATTTATGTTAATCTAAATCCATTGCATATTCTATTAAATCATTTTCATTATCATGTATAAATCCATTTAAATTTATGTCATTTATATTATTCAAAAATTCACTTTAATTTTAAATTCCTAAAATTCCACCTTATCATAGAATCTCCCATTTATTTCTCTCAGTCCCATCAATTTCACTTGATTAAACAATATGGGATGAACATTCATTTCTCCATTGCACTCTTTTAATCCAATATTTCTCCCACAACATGAATCCATCATGTGAGGAAATCTATATAAACCCTCTGTTCTCACCAAAAATTACATTCAATTTTGATCATACAATCCTTTCTTTCATTCATCATAGATTCTTGCTACATTTGTGCTTGCAAAAATTATGAAGCACCAAATGCATAAATGAAGATCTTGAAGATAGGAGAATAATGGAGTTTACTTTCCTTTGAATGTTGATGCTTTTGTTTTTCGTAGTATATTATTTACATTTTTGCATTATTTTTTATTTAGGAAAAGCTTCATTGGTGTTATGTTGAAGCTTTGATTTTGGGTTTATAACTTTAAATTAGTTTTTCATTTTCAGCGTAAACATAATGGTGAACCTGACGTGAATTTGATGATTCTTAATATTGCTACAATATCAAATACAGTGTGATTTTAAGTTTTAGCATATCCAAGAATATATTTCATATAGGATCAATGAAGATTTAGTGTGATGCAACATATCAAGTTCATAGTGATTATGTCTTTGCAATGATTTTGTCAAAGTTGGAAATAATGCGAACTTGAAAATTTCCTCCAAATCAGGATCATCCAACCTAAATTTTTGTCACACGAAGCCACTTCTATCCTTCACTTTCCATCCTACACTTCTCCCTCCTATCACCCTCTACTATTCTCATCTTGCTGAGAAGGAAAGAATTCATTTTCTTGAGGAGCTGCACCTTTTTATGGAGGTCATGCAAGAGTTTTAATGATTGATTTATGTCATTTTATTTCCTTCTTTGGAACCTTCCCTTTCCAAAAGAAGTAATGGTATTCTACATTAATAGCTTGACCCTCTTTTGATTCTTCTTATATTTCATCCTTTAAGGCTTCTCTTGTTGGTGTAACTATTACAGTCTAGGGCAATCTCTCCAAGATCAACATGCTTAAGAAACTCACACCTTTTTCCTAGTCACGCCTACTTTTCATTCTCTTTTCATTTTTTCTTTCCATATCTTCTCTTTCTCTTTTTCTTAATTCTCTCAAAGTGTTTGATGGAATCAGGGATTAAATTTGATGTCCGTATGACCGTATTTAGAGATTTTTGCTGTAAAATACAATCAAAATTTTAAGAAGATTGTATCAAATGAAAGGAGAGATTTTGGATAGACTGTCAAAATTTATATAGAATTATAATGATATATATATTTGATTTATATATAATTTTACTTACACTAAGGTATATCATAATGTTTTAAGGGCACCTTTGAATAGATAACTATCATTAAAAAAATTGTTGACAAGCAAGGTTGACCATCAAATTTAAGCCCTGGATGGAATTGAATGAATAATTTGATAATTGGATTAAGTTGATTTTGTTAGAATGGTTAATTTAGATTTGGTTTAGATTAATTAATTAGTATAATTTTGATTTTTTTTATATTCTTTTCATTAATTTTGTTAATTTAGAATTGATTTTAGTTTTAATAAAACTAGATTAATTTTAGTTATTAATTTAGATTAATTTTCTTTTGATTAATTTTTTTTTAGACTATAGGAATTGGTCGGGTATCCGTCTCTTTATAAACTGTAGTGCACCTGGTAAAAAAAATTCACGTGACTGGTGGCGCTGGTACAATCTGCACTCTTATACCCCAGGGATGGTGGGGAGACTAGACCTCGCGACCTCTTGCTTGAAACAAGATGCTTTAGCCAATTGAGCTAGACCCACTGCCCTAGTTTTGATTAAGTTAATTTTGTTAGTTTACCATTCTATTATTTTTGATGAATTTTTATTTATTTTTGATTAATTTTAGTAACTGATTTTGTTAAATTAGATTTAGATTTAATTATTTAGATTAATTCAAAATAAGTTAATTTAGTTTTGTTTTTTTAGATTAACTTTAGTTTTTAGATTTATTTAAGTTTAGATTAATTTAGATTAATCTTTGGTTAGTTGGATTAATTTAGTTAGGTTTAGATTAAATTTTAACTTTTATTAGTTAGCTTAATGTTAGTTTCCTTTTTAGTTTAGTTTTTATCTTGTGGCTAAACTTTGGGTTTTTTGCAGGTTCGTATGTCCAAGAGTTGAAAAAAAAACATAAACTCTTGTTTGCAAAGAACAGTGATTCAAACTACTAATTAGTGTGTCACAGGTTTGATTGTTAGAAAATCTATCTTGAAACATTGTTTCTTTTTTTTTTAGATTAGATCATATTTATATTAGTTCGTCTAAAAAGAGCTTGAGTGTTTGCTTTGACATCATAAGCCGGGTTAAAATTAATTAGTACATGCCTTGTCTTATGGTTTGCACCTTGTATTTGGATGCGTATGCTCTTCACTCATGCCACTCGACGATCTTGAGAATCAAAAGCATTCCTTTGACATTTTGTATAACCACCTACACATTTTGATTTGGATTTAAAATGAACCCCATGTGAGTGTGAGGAAAAGGCATTGTGTATTTGCGCTCCTTGCACTTCGTGTGATCTGGGAGATAAAAAACAACGTACTTCCTTTTTTTTTTTTTGTCCTTTTGAGGGCCTACCTCGAAAGAGGGATCAACCCAAGTGATACTATTTTGGTCTGCTGTATAAATTGTCATGACCATTACAAAAGTCTTAGATCACCTACTGAGGATGTCCTATGTAGACAAGAGCCACCCCTAGTGTCTGCATGACACGTCAAAATACGTTCTTAGGAAGGGAATGGGAGGCATTTTAATTGAGCTAATATTTCCTCGTGCATAGGAACCAATATTTGCTCGAAACACAAACTAAGAACCCTTTTTTTAGTGGCCAAAATCCTTTTTAGTTGCTAGCATAGGAACGGTTGTTCTGAAGCTGCCCCAATTCAAGTGTAGAGGAATAAATTCCTCTTTGAGGGAATGAGACTTGGTGTGCCTATGTCATGTAAGGGGGAGCCAGTGTCACCAATTCTCTAGCTGTCTGGCTTGTTTAAGTGGCTGGAGAAATCCAAGTGGGGATCTAGTAGGTAGTATCTCTTCCTATCCTAGGTTGTGTAAAGTGTTTTCCATTTCACATCAAGATCAAACTCAAAAAAATTCTATTTGTTGTGTCTTGTGTGTGTGTTCAAAACAAGTCTCAACCAAACATCACACCCAAGAACTTGTAACATGTCAACCTTGCAAACCCCAAAAAGTCAAATAGAAAAAATATCCAAAATGAACCTATCATTCACATCTCTTGGGGGAATCATCCTTTAGTTCTAATCTTTCAATCCTTGCATTTTGCTTAGTCCTTGCATATCCATAATTGGTCAAACAAACTTTTAGCTTACACTTAGGTTACTCTTCCTAGGTCTTGAAACCAAACCTTTGGCTGTTAATCACATGTATCACTTGAGGTTTATCATCCTTGATTTAGGAAATTACCATTATCTTGGAGTAGGGAAATATTTTTGGAGTTCATCATCTCCTACATACCCTCTCTTGGTCACTTATCCTTGTGTTTATCAATCATAGCACAAGTAAAGCCTTACATCATAGTTAGCTTTAGACCTAAAGTTTCCTTGAGCTTTTGAATTCTTATCATACCAAGCTTGTCATATCATACCATACCATTCTAATATCATATCTTAGGATCATATCCATTTTCATTGCATCCTAATCTTTGGTCTCATACATAATCTTGTCTTGGGTTGAAGATCAAAACAATCACCCATGACCCTTAGAACAAGAGTAATAATGTTTCAAGAAGAGGGGAACACTTGGGGAAAATAATTTTATGGGGAAGATCACATTAGTGTTGCAACTAGTGAAACAAATGAAACTAATAACGAAGAAATAACCCAATCCTATATAAATAAAGTACTTAATGATCATATTTTCACTAAACTGCTTACAAAGGTAGTCAATTTTAATCCACAACAATACTTCAAGGCCCTTGTTAATGATGGAATCAAACTACCTCTTGATTTTGACATATCCTTACGATGAATGAAAAACATGAATCTAGAGAACCTAAGCGTACAAAAAAAAAAATGAGGATAGAATGAAAGATAACAAACCCTTTTATTTACAACCTAGTTACAAGAGATCTTCAAAGATGTCAAAACCTACACCTACAAACAATCCTATTTTGGATGAGCTTAGAGCACTGAGACGAGAATTGGATACTCTGAAGAACAATAAAAAATCATCCCACAAGTTCTCCATTGAAGATATATGTTCTTATCCTTTCGATCCGAGCATACCAATGCTACCTTTTCCTAGTCACAAGGACTTATCGAGACTTGATAAACATAAAGGAAAAGGAGATCATGAAGACCACTTAAGATAATTTTGTTTTGCTACTTTGTAATTTGCAGTTGATGAGACATACCTTATGATATTATTCCCTTGTAGTATGGAAGGAGAAGCTATGTAATGGTTTTATTGATTACCCCCCACCATCAAATCTTTTCAAGAATTGGCTGAAAAATTTGTCTCCAATTATAGTTTCAGCTATGAACTTAAAGTGACCATAACAAACCTTTTTAACGCCAAACAAAAAAAAGAGAGAATATTTTGTCATTTTTACAATGATGGAGACATTTAACAAAATGATTACCTTATACCATTCTAGATAAAGAATTGGTTGACCGCTTTTGTCAAAATTTAAAAAAGGAAATTGGAAAGAAAATGCACCTCAAATGCTTCGATTCATTTGATGAAGTCATAGAAATGGGATTTCAAATCGAACAAGCTCTCATTGATGATGGAACTATTAAACTTAATAACAACAAAGATCAAAAATCAGGTTAGAATAATAGGACACCTTTTTGGGTAAGAACAAGAATGTAGTCAATGATGGAGTTGTTGATGCAAAAACAACTAAAACATCATAACCTATCTACAACCTTAAAGGTTCATCTTTAGATAAAGGAAAAGAAGAAAAAAGAAAATTCCCTAAACAAAATTTTACACCATTGGAACAATCACTTGGATCTGTATCAAAATAACTCCTTGAAAATAATCTTATAATGCTACCTGAGATGAAAGAATATAATCCACAAGTCAAACCCCCATGGTGGAATTAGGATCACTTTTATGACTATCATAGACACAAGGACCTTATTGATGATGGTATGATAATAGTTGATGGACACACTCCTTCTGGTAACTCTAATTACGAGATGTTTAAAAACCCTTTCCCTAAGCGTGACAATGATAAAGGAAAGACCCTTGAATCTAGTGATGGTGTGAACTATACTATTGCTAAGTATGACTATATCATAACTAACATTAACAAGGTTGATAATCATGTGAACACTTTCATTATAAAAGGAAAAGAACCTGATTTCAATGTTACTACCTGTTATCCACTGAAATTTGCACCCTGTTGAACCTGATGTTCAACACCTCAGTGTAACATGGGAAGACCTCTAAAGCTGTGGGTTTCTTGTAGACAGACGTCAACCTCTGAAGAAGTCTGGCTTCCTATGGTGTCACCTAAACTATTGATTCTGTAAAGGAAAAGGGTAGAAGGAGAATGCTTAAAAATGAAAACTAATGAGAACATTATTTCTATGGTGATACACCTAAATGTAATAAGAGCTATGGACATTCAAACTGGCATACACTTGAAAAAGGATGACTGACATAGAACTACACAACGTGTTACTGTAAGTTTATGCATCAATATTTCATAAAAAGGTTGATTTGCTTACACTTTTAAGAAGGAAAGGCAACTTTCACAAATCAAAAGGGTCCATATACAACTTTAAAACACAATTTACAACCTACATAACCATAATTTTTCAAAAAAGGCATAATGCATGAGACAAAGCTACAGGGAAATAAAAAATATCTCACAAATAACTTGATCAATCACCTGACAATACACGATGCTGCAAGAACAAGAAGGCAAAATGAGACAATCAATGGTATCCAAGGTAAATGCTGTATATCATGCTCCAAATGAGTTACAAAATCTGCAAAAGTATGACAAGGGACTTCTAAAGTCACAAAGTTTCTATCTGCATATGGAGAACTACCTTACAAAAAGAGGAAAAAATGCCATATATACAACCCAAAAAACCCCAAAAAGGTCAGCCTTTCCCCTCAGGTTTTCAAAAAAAAAGTTAGTTCCTGAATACGTCGCCACTCAGATCTTTTGGACTAAAGGTAATGCTGCATTCAGTGTGCTTGCCCCATGTCC
Source organism: Sequoia sempervirens (assembly GCA_007258455.2). Taxonomy (NCBI): domain Eukaryota; kingdom Viridiplantae; phylum Streptophyta; class Pinopsida; order Cupressales; family Cupressaceae; genus Sequoia; species Sequoia sempervirens. The sequence continues at coordinate 1,529,248 of VDFB02128519.1, read as the reverse complement.
ATGTCGGTAAAGGATTGCTCCAGAGATTGCCTTTTAGGTCTTTTGCAACCATCGCATTAACTTCTGGCCTTCGTGTCCACCCTCGAACTTCCATCAGAGCTACCTTGAATGCCCTAGAGTATAGTCATTAATATCGATCTACTTTTTCCAATAGACATCACAACTATTACTAAGACTCGAAGCTCCTTCCCCTTCAGCTCTTCTATCATTTTAGATCCTTCTGTAAGTTGACCCCTTTGAGAGACAGCAGTTGATTTTCATGTTAGATCCACACACCATTGTTCACCAAGTCGATCATCATCTTTGATCATATAGTAGATCCATCCCGCATATAGTCTACTGATCTTCTTCACACTGGTGAAACTACCACTGTTCACCTTTAGCCTCCTTTGATTGGTTGAATAGACACCACGTAGGATCCTTAGGTGGTCAAAAGTTCTTCAAATAGAATCGCATGTTGGTGAGACACTAGCCATGTCTCCTCAATGCGATTATACTTCACCACAACAATTGGCATAACACACAACTGTTGGAAAGACCTCATATCAAGCTGTAAAAGTTATATCGATGTCCCAAAATTTTTGCCCAAACTATCACTATCGGCTAGACATCATAGCGAGTCCTTAAGAGTCATATAGATATCCAAAACCATCAGCAAGACTATCGCTTTCAGCAATAGGTCGTACCAAAAGCACCTAACAGTAGATATCTTTCCACTTAGACCATGTGTAAGAATCTCGGTGATGGTCAACATGAACACACCCATCAGCAAGAAAAATAGGTCAGAAAAAGGTCTCAGCGAGCCTCCATCAGTCACACCGAAGAGTTAAAAATATTGGCGAGACATCATCAGTCGACAAGACATCATAGTGAACGAAAACCCCTCAGCCAGGAGTCTTACCGATATCCATATACCCCTTTGGTAAGACCACAACAAGTCAGGGAGACATCATAGTGATTGCAAAATTTTTGGCTAGACTATCACCTTCGGCAAGACCATCGCTGGTCGACAAGATGTTACACCGAGCCACCATCTTTCGGCGAGAGTCCCCTTAGTCAGCAGGAGGTCATAACGAGCGAGAATTCCTTTCTTTGAGCTCAAACCATTTTAGCAAGAGTCCATCCTGTTGGTGAGACATCATACCAATGGCACCTCCTTTTGGCAAGACCACTAGCGGTCGGCAAGACATCTCCTCGAGCACAAAAGATTACCCCGAAGCCACAAACCTTTGGCGAGAGCACCGGTCATCGGCAAGACATCGCACTGAATCCTTCATCTTTCGGCGAGACCTCACCTTGTTGGCTAGATGTTATGTCGAACTCAAACCTTTCAGCAAGACATCACTGGTCGGCGAGACTTCCCAAGTATAGAGATATACAAAAACTCATGGTGACCAAGATGTCTCAGCAACCTTTTAGATTTCAAATGAACATAACTAAATTGCCAGTCGGCAAGACAACAGGAGGGTCTTAGCAACTTTCTTCTTTAGGAGTCTTATGCCAAATCTAACTAAGGTAGGCTTTCCAACTGGCCTCCTTGTGAAAATAGCATCAGATGAAGACCTTCCCAATTAAAATTGAATACCTGCACGCTGGGCTCAACCCTTATGGGAGCCACAATTAATCCATGAGCCAAATTTAAAACATAATTTCCTCTGATTGAGCCCATAGGTGAAAATTGGGTAACACCACCCATAGAGGCAGAGTTACCCTTAGGGGTCCTAATTTAAAACTCATTGCACCAAATTCATGATACAACTTCATAGAGAATTTAGGTAAAATTCTCGTGAAAATTTCCATACTTGAGCTGCTACACCTATCTCTTGAGCATAAAGCTATTCTAGATAAAGTGCTTGCTACTGCTATAGTTCCTACATACCTACATGTGGATCGATTCCAAGCTATGGTGGGACACATCACCTCTACTCACACTCTCAATTTTATAGAGAACGATGATTCATCCATCCGAAAACCACATAACACACCTTTACACATTGAATTATTTTCCCATAAAGTTAATATCAAGTGAGTTCTGGTAGATGGAGGAGTAGGTCTAATATTTGTACTCATAAATTGATCATGGAATTAGGGTTCTCTAAAAGTGTAATTGATCCAAAGAGAGATTACCATAAAGGCATATGATGAAAAGGAATGCTCATCTAAAGATTCAATTACTTTACTAATCAAGTTTGGGCCTATGGTAAAGGATGTAGTTTCCCAAGTTCTTGATCTCCATTTGAACTATAATATCCCCCTTATAAGGCCATGAATTCATGCAATGCAAGGGGTACCTTCTACATACCATCGGTGCATTAAATTCCCACACAATGGTGCTGAAATCACCATACAAGGAGATCCAAATCCTTTTGGGTATTGCAATGGTCTAAGCTCTAAAACTAAAATCACAATCCCTAACAATCATAAAGTACTTTCTTCTCAATCATATGTTCATCTTGAGTCCTTAAAAACATCCACCTCAAAATCCAATGAAGAAAAAATTAAAATACAAGTAAAAGAACAAGGAGTAGGAGAATATACCTTGAATCATGTTCTTTGAATTGGAAAGCTACCTTTATCTCCCCACACCTATGGCAAGCCACAAATGACTAAGACCAAATCAGATACAAATACTACATTGATTTGTAAATAAAATACTTTCAAAAAATGGGTAGCCCTTTATAATGAAACATAAGAAGCTAATCTCCTAAAATGGTTATACAAAGATGAAGATATAGAAAAAGAAAAAACTTAAAAACTAAAGAAAAAGATACCTGTTAAACAGTATGAAAAAGGATTTGATCTTATGAAAAAAATGAGATATGATGGTAAAAGTCCTTCGAGCTTACAAAATAAGGGTATCTTGGAACCAATACAACCTACTTGTACACAAAAAGTCCTTGGTTTAGGATATGATGTGTAGAAAGATAAGACCTTGAGTATCGTGTGTACTTCAAGTAAGGAACTAGAGTCCTCTAATGCTACACAGACAAACAAGGGAAGTGCCATCGTTGACTTCATTGAAATTTATGACTATGATAGTTTCCTTTCCCTTGAACCTGATCATAATATTTGTACCCTTGAATCTAGTCAAAATATTGACTCAAATCATGACCCTATACCCCTGGTTCACCCCAAACTCATTGATTGGGACCAGAAGGAACCACCACAACTAGATGTATTTCAAAATGATGAGGCAATCATAAAATTTCTAGGAGAATGAGAAGACACACCTCTTGGGGATCATACAGTAGGTTTCACCATAGAACTTAAAAGTGTGGCTTACTGTGGGGAAGATGCCAAGCCTTTCAATCATAAAATTATTGAAAAAATAAATAGTTATTCTAGTGAAAATTGCTCCGCAACACTATTAGACCCAAATAAAGTAAAAATAAAGGGCGTATGCAAGGGTGAAAACCTCTTTGAGGCACTTGAGGATGGAAGAATTGAAACACTTACCCTAGCACTCTATCATGAAAAATTATGTATGTTGGTTTAGAAGATAGTTCCAGAAAATCTAGGCACAAAAGAAAAATAAAGGATAATTCATCTAGTAGAATCATTAACACTTGAAGATAGAATAAAGCATATATAATTTTACAAGGAAATACAAGTCAACTTTGTGTGGTCCTATGCAAACATGTTGAGACTTGATCTAGATTTACTAATGCATCACTTTTGTTTGCCACTAGGGGAAAAACCTATTAAATAAAGTTGAGAAAAATGCATCCGCATGTCGCTCTATTGGTAAAAATTGAATTACAAAAGTTGCTAGATGTGGGATTTATAAGACCCGTTGATTATTTTGATTGGATTTGAAACTTAGTAGCATTTTCAAAACCTGATGGGGGTATCCAAGTTTCTAAAGATTTCAAATATTTTAAAAAAGCTTGTCCTAAGGATGACTTCCCACTTCCAAACATTGACATGATAGTGGATTTGATAGTAGGGCATAAAATGTTATCCCTCATGGAAGCTTTCTTAGGCTACAATCAGATTAAAATTTCTCTTGAGGATAAAATTAAGACAACATTCACTTGTCTTTGGGGAACCTTCTATTGGAATGTCATGCCCTTTGGGTTGAAGAACACCGAAGCCACATGCTAGTGTGCAATGACCACTATGTTTCATGATATGATGCATACCTATTTGGGAGACTATGTAGATGTTTTATTGGGAAAATATTACACCAGAGATAGACATCTAGAGATCATGGACAAAATTTTCATAAGATTAGAACAATACAAGGTCTGGTTGAATCCAAAGAAATGTGCCTTTGGGGTAACCATTGGGAAACTCCTTGGATACATTGTCTCATTTAAAGGACTTGAAGCTGATCTTGCAAAAGTAAAGGAGCTATACTTGAAATTCCTCCAATTAAGAATGTCAGTCAGGTGTGATCGTGGCAATGGAAAATTCACTCCATCCATCATTTTATAGCACAACTTGTAGATTAATGTCAACCATTTCAGCACCTATTACACAGGAATGTTCCATTCAGATGGGATGAAGAGTGTGAACAAGATTTTTAGAAAATCAAATAATATTTGATGAAACCACAAGTATTAGTGCTTCCTATAGCTGACAAGTCTTTAATTTATAGATCCACAACCACCACAACACCTAGGGAACATTTGGCATATCATGACTCTAAAGGAAGGGGACATGAAATCTATTACATCAATCATACTCTAGTGGGATATGAGCTAAATTATAGTCCTATTGAAAGAGCATGCCTTACCATAGTATTTTCCTCATAGAAGCTACAACATTACTTGCTTACACACTAGATAAAGCTCATCACAAAAATTGATCCTCTTAAATACCTCCTGAACAAAGATCCACTCATAGGATTATTTTCTAAATGGGTTACGATAGCGAGTTTGATATTGAGTACGTAGAAAGAAAAGCAATCAAAGGACAAGATATAGTAGATCAACTCACCGATGCTCTTATGAAAAATAATTATCCTCTTACTATAGAGTTCCCTAATGAATCAATCTTCAACATGGAATCTACACACCTCTAGACTTTATATTTTGATGGCTTCTTCACGCAAGGTGGTCCCAACATTGGCATTCTCTTTGTCACATTGCAAGGGGATTATATACCTAAAACTTATAAGATACAACTTCCATGTACCTATACCATAGAAAAAAGGAAACTTGCTTGATTTGGGGAATAACTGACTATAAAATGGACTTAAGAAGGCCTTGATTTGGTGTTGTGAGGTGTTTTTCACATCCACATTAGTTCTTGAACCCTTTCAAATGCATTTAACGATGTCTTGTAAAGGTGTTGTAAAATAATTTCATTCTTTCCTAGACTTAATGAACCCATCTTCCCTTAATTTAACATTATAAAACATATTTAACTGCATCTTCACAACAATTTGGAAGGCTTGTAAAATAAACTTAATGTGATTCTAGTGTTGTAATGTGTCCCACACATTCACATTCATTCTTGTGCCTTCCTAGGCTGTGTGGACCTCATTTTAGTGTTGTAAAGTGTATTCAATCACACTTTCACATTGAATTATTTGTCCCAAGCTTTAATTGACCTTTACATCATCACCAATAGGCCCCTATTACCCCATATTGTGCATCTCGAGGCATAAATTGATCAAATACCTGACAAAGTCACAATATAAAACTTATTTCCTTAATTCCTAGCATCTTAGCTATCAAATGGACCCCATTGGGACTAATTCACCACCTTTGGTGAATGAGTCCCTACTAGGTGGTACTAATTCACCCAAGGTGGCAAATGAGTCTCTTTTGGGTCAATTTTGACCTTTGAGCAGGAAAAACTAAAATTTAAGTTTATTATTTTTATATGTCGGCCTTAGGGATCCAATTTAAAGGTGAATAAGGTGAATTTCTTATTAAATCAAGTCTCTAAGACATAATTCATAATATCCTAACTCATTCATACATCTCTCATCATTCATTCATCATTTATCTTCTATATCAAGTCAAGCAAGTTAGGGTTTCATCATTTCAAGTCACTAAGATAGCTTAAAAAGACATTCAAGGGTAGATTCTTCATCTTTTTTTGTAGAAATTCAAGGTCAATAATCATGGAAAGGTAATCAATTCCATTATTGCATGCTTCATTACATTCTTTCATCATTTTGGTTTAATTACCTAAAAGGGGTTTGATGAAGGCAAACCCCCATGTCCTAACATCCAACATCTCTTCTTCTCTTCTTGTGTGTTTGCAGATTTAGACATCTTAGAGGCTTATAAATCATTGAATATTGAATTGAAAATTTGTTCAAGTCATCTCTTCATTGGACAAGTGAAAATACCCACAAAAAGTCACTTTCAGGCCTGAATCCAATAGTTTCAAAACTAGATACCTGAAGAAGTAGAAATTGTAGACTAAAGGCTCTTGTTTCCACCTTTGAATATTTTGAAATTAAAAAGTGTAATAATTCACCATGAGTGGTGAATGAGTCCCACTTCCAAGCCTATTTTTGGTTTTCTGCAATTTTACACACCCATTTGTTTAAAACGGGTTCCAGAATAATTTCATAGAATTGGGACTAATTAGCCCAGAATGGTGAATAAGTCCCACAAGGCCTAAAATTCAACATCAACAACATTCCAAAAATCATTTCCAGTCTCCATTCATATCTTAGGTGCACACTTTCAGTTTATCCATTTCTGTTGCAGTTTACTATTCATTTCTAGGTTTTTTTGTATTACACAATATGTTTTCAAACAAGTTGCATTTCAATAGTTTTACATTCTTAATCAATTAGTCTTATCAATTAGCTGCATCTATACCATTTTATTTAGACATAATTATATCTCACATCCCTTAGATTGAGTGAAACACCTAGATTTTTGGTGTGGGATCTAATTCTTTCCATTAGGTGAAAGACCCTAATTGAGCTAAAGAGACATAGCATATCACACCCTAAAAATCTATGGTTCATTTTAGTAAACCAAATTTTTCAATACTTCTCTTTTATGATTTGGAGTCATTCATCATAGATCCATCCTTGCATTGACTTTGCATTAGGGTTTGCATTAGATAATTGGCATGCTAGGTTTCTAATTTTGCATTCATAAAAAGTGCATTTAGGTTGCATTGTTGGCATTTAAATTCATTTAAATTTTCTGAAATTCTACATTTTTAACTTAGGCCTACATCATAGCATTCATAAAACATCAACATCACTCAATTTTTTTTGAAAAATGTTCATACTGGGACTCTTTTGCCACTTTGGGCGAATCAGTCCCTTTTGACCCCCGAAACTACCCTTTACAGAACTAAAAACCATTTTTTTAAGCTTTTTTTTAGTGCCTTTACCTACCTGTATCAGTTAGATGAATTTTTGTAACATGCATTTCACTAGATCTCACTTAAAATAGCTCATTTCATGCATTTCTCCATTTTACATTTGCATTTTCCACATGCCATTTTTCTGATTGGTGCATAATGTAATAAAAAAATTACCTTGTTTGATATTTGAACATTACATTTCATATCTAAACATTACATTTCATTTTAAGTCACTGCATTGTAATTTTTCTTTTTCATCATAGCATGTTTTCTTTCAAATGGTGTGGCTTTGATTTGGTTAAAAATGGATTGCATAAATACAACATTCCCTCTTATGAGTTCAATTTTGATTACCACAATGAGGACTTTAAGAAACATGCTCAAACCATTGGTAAAATCCTTAATCTTAGATTTCCCATTGGTGAGAATGGTAGTGTAGAAAATCATCACAATCATACTTGTTCTTCTCCCGATACCTCTCCTATTAGTGACAAAGGTATATTGGTGAAGGAAGATACAAGCACTGGGGGTCATGATTGTTCATCTCTTCATTCCCCTTTGGAAGATGTTAGACAATAAGAACATGACATCATAGACACATTACTAAAAATCACCTTACCTAGTCTCCATAGTCATGACCATCAAACTTGTATATCTCCTAATATCCCTCCTCGATGCAAAGAGGATAGGTTGATGTTAGAAGATATACCTATTAAGATTCCTGAGAATTGTGACCCTCCCTTCCCTAATGCTCCTACCATTTGGGATAATCTATTCGAAAATGATAGTGGTCCTTATCTTGATGCCTCCCCCACTTGTGATGAAGCTACTTTACAAACCTAAAACTTGGATGAACATATTACAAGCTCTCCTAGTAGGGTAGATAATATGGAACAAGAGAATGTGACCTTAGAAACAACTGACAATCAAATAGTCTTCTTCTAATCTCCCCACTATCAATCATCAAACACATTCAACCACTAATAACTCCCTTAGTTTTGATGAAGTTATTTTGGATGAACCATGCCTTAATTGTCAAGAACATGAGGGTTATTTTCTCCTAAACACTCTCCTTCTAGGGAGAATAACATCATACAAGGAAAAGATAACAGTGATAATAATATTATGCCCTTAAAAGGAGATGAAGAGCCTATGTTAGAATTTGATTCACCAAGGGATGTTAATATTATTCAACCTCAACTCATCCTTTACCCCCTTCACGTAAACCTCCAACTTAAAACAAAACTGAACTCATCCTCTTCCCAACTCAGAATAATGTGTCGCAACAACTGAGTCCTAATACTATTGCTCATATGTATATAACACTTGAAGTAATCTACAACCACCACAACCAACCCCAACACCCTCACCTTTGCCTAATCCTATCCCCTCTAGACCTATCTTACTAGGTCTTCCTAGTGGAAAGGAGTACAATCTTGTTGAACAACTAAAGACTACTCCTGCTAAAATCTCAATATGGGACCTTATTCAAGCATCCCCTAACTATCACAACATGATACAAGCAACCTTTCAACAAGTTCCTATCCCTTCTAATGTGCAACCAAACTACATAATAACCATGATCCAAGGAATAAATGCTGACATTATTTTCACCAAAGTGAACTCCCCCCTTTGGAAGTGCAAAAACAAAATGAAGCTTTCATGATCGTTTCTCAATACAATAATATAGGGATAAAGTGAACCCTTATTGACAATGGCTCAACCCTTAATGTGTAGCGTAAACCTTTTAGATAGGCTTCGTGTGGATAAGTCAAAAATTCAACTCGAATCTTTATCTATTAAGGGCTTTGACAATGTCTAAAAGACACCTCTTGGTGTGATCACTTTACCTATTATAGTTGGAGAAGTCACATTGAACACAACAATCTAGGTTATGCCTCATGATCTTTCATATAACCTTCTTCTAGGTAGGCCATGGATTCATGCTATGAATGGCATGCCTTCCACTCTTCATAGAAAAATGAAATACATCCACAACAAAAAAGTGTGCACACTCGATGCTAATCATGAGCCTTATAGTGTCTTACAACTTGAGAAAATCAAAGAAAACCCCTTGAATAGATTAACACCAACCACACAAGTGGAACCTGCAGAACAAAAAGACACACAACAACATATTGAACAGGTCACGATTGTATTAGAAGATGATTGGGGTTCCTTGGATTTTAAACATGACTTCATGGGAGAATACAAATCATCCAAAAAGATTAAAATAAGGGAAAAGAGACAACAATAATGTCAACACAAAATTCAGATGACCTTTCAAAAGCATCCACCTCAATCACTTTATACAATACAACAAACTACACAACCACCTTTGACGATGATTACCACCAATCACCACCTAATCCCGAAGCAATGAAAAAGCTTTATAGAAAATGGTATGAGCTTATTAAACAACTTGGATATAGTGGAAAAGGATGTGGTGCTAATGAACAAGGTATCCACAACCCTATAGACCCTATCGCACAACAAACCACTCATGGTCTTGGTTATTGTCCTTTGATGAATATCGCCAAGCCTTCACTCTACATCAACAATCTCACACAACATACTCCTAAATCATCCTTAACAGTTGTCCATCCTGAACTTCTTGACACTAGTGGTCATGATTTTTCTCTTTTACCAGCCATCCAACAAACACACCTTCACTTAATGTCAATATAATCTTGTAAAAAGTTTAGGATTTGCATTCAACAAATTTTCCCTTCTCTTGTAAGAGTGAGAAAAAAATCTCACTATCTAGAGAAACTTGTGTAAGTATGATATCTAATAATAAGAAAGATGTATCTTTGACACAAACCACAAGACCACCTTCTACCATTGATCAAGAGGGTATCTTTTCAAGACTCCTCCAAGATCACTTGATCACCCTTCCCCCTAGAACTCTAAAGAAATGGTCTTACAATACTTCATTCTACACTTATTATCGAGTTCATGGTCACTCCACTAATGAATGCAATTCTTTGAGTCATATAATCCAACGTATTAAGGAGTTTGGCATGCTTCCCTATGTGGAGGCACCTAATTCCTCTAATTGATATTGATTTTCACTCTAGCATGCATTTCATCAATAATTTCGGCTCATCCTTGTCCTACACTCAGTAGGGGCAAGGGGTTATGTAGCCTTCTCGTCGTATGTCACTTGTGGTTAGCTCATTTGGCTAGTTGTTAACCTTTCATGAATACATAAGAGCAAGCTTGGGATTTGGACGACATGCATTGAGTTGGATTACATGTGACATACTACCTTTCTTCATGATGCAGCTTATTAGAAATATATGATTTGGCATAGGGATTTTTGAGTAATCTTTCATGTTCCTCTTCTTTTACTTTAAAGAATTTTCTCTCAGTATTGGTGTTTGCAACCGCTTTAAAGTGAGGGGAATACATCACCACTCACATTTCTTTGTGTGATTTTCTTTTTCTTGTGATTTCCTCTCTTGGACACATTTGGCACAATGTTCCCCAAGATGAGACCTTGCACTTGTCCTCTCTTGAAAACAAGATGAGACTGTTTGCACTTATCCTCTCTTGGAGACATTAAGCATGATGTTCCCTAAGATGAGACATTGCATGAACTAAGCAAAATCCCTTTGAACATTCCTTACACTACCTTGCATTAACAATGTCTATGAGTGTCAAGCATACAAAGTTTTTCTTACTTCATAGAGCTCGAAAATCATTTTCCTTTGTGGTGCCTTATTAAAGTTATTAGGAGCTATAACTTTCGCACGTTGAGCAAGAAGCCCATTCTAAGGCATGACTTTCCCCATAGCCACCTATGTGTGTGTGAGCACATATCAGCCATATGTGTCTCACCTTCTAGGGCTTTCTCACCCAATAGATAGCCAAGAGTTTCGTCACCCCAAAGTGAGTATGCATTCTCTTTTCAAATAAAAAGCTTAGATCTGATCCACAACTAGCTAGAAAAATGATTGAAGCGTGATCCACCTTTCCATTTTCATCTTTCTCTTCTTCCTAGTTCTTGCCATTGCATGATTGTGCATCTTGATGGTTTGACTTAGAATCTTGGATCCTAGGGGCTTGCACAACCTCCTTTAATCTTTTCCATTCTTTGTCATCTTCATCTGTACACTTGGATCTCTCTTGAATGTCTACTTTAGTGTGGGTTTGAAGCAAGTTCATCCTCGCACTAAAGTGGGGGCTAAATGTACCATAGAAAAAAGGAAACTTTCTTGATTTGGGGAATAATTGATGATAAAATGGTCTTAACAAGGCCTTGATGTGGTGTTGTGAAGTGTTTTTCACATCCACACTAGGTCTTGGACCCTTTCAAATGCATTTAACAATGTCTTGTAAAGGTATTGTAAAGTTTTGTAAAAGACTTTCACACTTTCCTAGACTTAATGAACCCATCTTCCCTTAATTTAACATTATAAACCATAATTAATTACATCTTCACATCTATCTAGAAGGCTTGTAAAATAAACTTAATATTATTCTAATGTTGTAATGTGTCCTACACATTCACATTCATTCTTGTGCCTTCCTAGACTATGTGAACCTCATATTAGTATTGTAAAATGTATTCAATCAAACTTTCAAATTGAATTAATGTTTCCCAAGCCATAATTGACCTTTACATAATCACTAATAGGCCCCCTTCACCCCATATTGTGCATTCTGAGGCTTAAATTGATCAAATACCTAACAAAGTCACAATATAAACCTTATTTAATTATTTCCTAGCATTCTAGCTGTCAAATGGGCCCCATTGAGACTAATTCACCACTTGTGGTGAATGATTCCTTCCTAAGTGGGACTGATTAACCCAAGGTGGAAAATGAGTCCCTTTTGGGTCAATTTCGACCTTTGAGTAGGAAAAACTAAAATTTAAGTTTATTATTTTTACATGTCAACCTTAGGGATCCAATTTATGGGTGAATAAGGTGAATTTCCTATAAAATAAAGTCTCTAAGCCCTAATTCATAATCTCCTAACTCATTCATACATCTCGCATCATTCATTCATCATTTATCTTCTTTATCAAGTCAAGCAAGTTAGGGTTTCATCATTGCAAGTCACCAAGATAGCTTGAAAAGACATTCAAGGGAAGATTCTTCATCTTTTGCTACAGAAATTCAAGTTCAATCATCATGGAAATGTAATCAATTCCATTATTGCATGCTTCATTACATTCTTTCATCATTTTGGTTTAATTACCTAAAAGTGGTTTGACCAAGACAAACCCCCATGTTGTAACATCCAACATTTCTTCTTCTCTTCTTGTGTGTTTGCAGATTTAGACATCTTGGATGCTTATAAATCATTGAATATTGAATTGAAAAGTTGTTCAAGTCATCTCTTCATTGGACAAGTGAAAATACCCACAAAAAGTCACTTTTAGGCCTAAATCCAATAGTTTCAAGACCAGATACCTAGAGAAGTAGAAAGTGTAGATTGAAGGATCATGTTTCCACCTTTGAATATTTGGAAATTAAAAATTGGAATCATTCACCATGTGTGGAAAATGAGTTCCACTTCCAGACCCATTTTTGGTTTTCTACTTTTTTAGACACCCATTTGTCCAAAACAGGTTCCAAAACAGTTTGACAAAATAGGGACTAATTCACCCAGAATTGTGAATGATTCCCACCAGGCCTAAAAGTTAGCATCAGTAGCATTCTAGAAGTCATTTCCAGTCTCCACCCATATCTCAAGTGCACACTTTCAGTTTTATCCATTTTTGTTGCAGTTTACTATTCGTTTCTAGGTGTTTTTGTATTACATAATGTGTTTTCAGAAAAGTTACATTTCAATAGTTTTACATTCTTAATCAATCAATTTTATCAATTAGCTACATATATACCATTGAATTTAGACAAAATTCTATCTTACATCCCTTAGATTGAGTGAACCACCTAGATTTTTGGTGTGGGATCTCTCTCTCAATTAGGTGAAGGACCCTAATTGAGCTAAAGAGATAGCATTTCACACCCTTAAAATGTATGGTTCAATACCAACAATATTATAGAATATGAGGCACTACTTTCTTGGCTATGTATGGCTATGCAATGGAAAATCCTAGAGTTGTGTGTCCTTCATGTCTCTTAGATAATGATCCGACAAGTTAATGATGACTATAAAACCAAAGATGAAAAATTGATGCCTTACAAAAGAGTGGTGGATGATTTGAAGGCCTATTTCACATGAATTTTTTTTAGCAGATCCCCCAAGATAGAAACAAAGCTACTGATGTAATGGAAACAACTGGTTCACTTGTGGAAATGCCAAACAATGTTTCCTAATGTGAGTTCTTTGTAGAGCCTCTTTTGGAACCTACTTATAATTCACAACAATGCTAGTATCAATTCAAGAAAAATGAACCCTTCCTTCCAATACCTTCAACCTAACAGACATCAACTTAGCCTCAAGGAGTCTTATTCCTCCAAACTACAAAACAGCAAAAATTCTTCACCAAGACCCTATCAAAACCTTCAACATGGTTCTAATAACGAGTTAGATCATTTTAAAACACTCTTCGAATTTGTTTCATTGGACACATCAAAACTCATCATTTGACCTTGTTTGCCTTGTAGTAGTGGGAACCCAGTTTTTTCCCACCTTCACTCAGATTTTGCAAAGGAATTACCAAAAAAAATTGGTTTTAGATACCCTTTTGGGTCCTATAAAACATATCTCAAACTTAGCCACAACTCTTTTGAAGTTTATGTTACTTTCAATAGACCCAACATAGAAAAGGCTTCTCAATTAGGCCTGTTTTACAAACAAAGTACCTCACAAACACTTGAACTCTGCAAAGTTCCTTCAAATAGTAAAAATATAAGTGACAAAGCTTTAAATTATCCAATTTGTTCACAATTTCAAGGACTTTTTCATGTTGTTCTCACAAAACCTCATTTCAATGCAATTTTTAAGGGTTTTTAATGGAAAACGCAATTCCATGACTCCTCCAATTATCCCAATGCCCCAAAAATCTTCCAATACCTTTGCACAAACTCATTAGACCCTCACAAAGTCCCTACAAGCACTGATTTACAAAAACCCCTCTTTGGTTCCTCATCTTCATATTGGAAAACCCCTGTTCAGATCTAGAGTAGTCATAAGAACACTATTCAAAGACCATTTGTTATTCCCAAATGAATTTAAGAAATTTTCCTAAAATTTTATCAATCAATCCACTGAGATACAGTGGAAAACAATAGGAGGATTGATTGTTACATCTTAATTTTCCCTCAAACCCTCAATTCAGCCAAATTGAGACAATCAGTGTGTTTTGTTGTTTCCTTCTACAAACAAAGAAATTACGACACCAAATCAAAAGTAAATGAGTTAGAACACATATATACACACTCCCCAAAGATATTAGAGCATAGAAAACCTGTACGGGTCCATACAACACTAAGAAAATATTAAGAAAATAGTGTTTCTACCATAAAATTGCTCAAAATTGTGATGTTTATTATATGAAATTGTTACAAAACTCTTCAACATTCCTTTTTCAAGCCTTGGAAATGCTTTTATAACATTTTTAAGCAACCACCTCAACCCAATTCACATAACCAACCTTGGGATTAGTTGGTCTCTTAAAGTTCATTTCTTTGTTAATGTTGTTTTATCAACATTTTACAACTTCTACATTTTCCAATTAACTTCGAGGACCCAAACACCCCCCATTTACATTATTCTTGGTCTCTTAGAACTTATTAGAAAAAATAAACCTAAAAAAATTCACATTAACCTACCATGCACTCAAATAATAAAAGATGGATGTTGTGGGGTAGGTGCTCCTGCACCATACACCCCCCCTAAAAGAAATTCAGCTCCTCATGATTGTTTGTTGGTACCATTGTCTCCAAACTTCATTATGACTCCATTGATTTCCCAAATGCATCCCACTGATTCATGTATATTGGTTGTGCAATCTTCCTAGTTTTTTGAACACTTTGAAATGTGTATCCATGTGAATGCATCCTGTCCTCTGTTCTTAGACATGCAAACAACCTTTCACCATTTCTCTTATCAACATTTGATTGTTTTTCATGCCCTGTACCTGCATAGAAACATTGGTTATTATTACTTTTTTTTCTCTTCCTTTCCTTAACACTTTCATGCTTGCAACTCTTTTTCTTGCTTTGTTTTCCTTTTCATGCACCACTATCCCTGCATCTTGGTTTACCATTGTCAAATCAGATTATAGACCCCTAACACCTACAAATTTTGCTTGATTCTCAACTCTATTCTCAACCATAGGGCATTCAATTTTCCCTATCATCACACTATCATGCAAAATCACTATATTTGTCTTCTTTACCCCTATCTCAAACCTCATACCTACTGCCCCTACATTATTAGGCCTAGGATAGTCTGCTACATCAGGATTTATTGTTTATTTTACAACATTTAGAGGTTCTTTCATCCCACACATAATGACCTTTGTCATAACTTTTTCATCCTCTACCCAAGGAGTCAAAACAAACCTTTGTCCATCTTTCATGATTGCATATTTATTTCATTTTCCATCATACATAGCACACCTATCATACTACCATGGTCTTCCAAGGAGTATATGACAATAGTCCATTGGTAAAATGTCACAAAGAACACTGTCTTTATACTCTCCTATTTGAAAATATATAATAGCTTTCTCATTTACTAACAATGATTGACCATTACTTAACCAAGATACCTTGTAGGGAAAATCATGAGGGATTATTTTCAAATTTAGTTTATTCACCATTTCACAAGAAACCATGTATTCTGTTGAACTTGAATCCACTACTATCTTACATACTTTACCTTGTAATTTGCAATTGATTTTCAATAACCTCTTCTTATGCAATGGCTCCACCTCTTTAGAAGTCTTCAAAATTTTCTTGTGTAGCATCAAGGATTCTCCCAATTCTAATGTGAGGTTCACTGTAGGTGAAGTCACACTCTCTTCATCTTGATGCACTAATTGATTCCTCCTCTCTCCACCATAAGAGATTGAGCCTTGATTTTTAGGACATTTGAAGGATGGATGTCTAGGCTGGTTGCAAGTGTAGAATCTCCCTAAAAACATATTGTTAGAATTCCTACCTCCTCCAAATCTTCCTCTTGTGCCTCTCCATCCACCTTTGGAATCATATTGCTCTTGTGCTTTCATGGAATCTTCTTGATTATCATTGGTTGGCTTTGAACTAGACATGGATCCTCTTCCTCTGGATGCACCACCTCTGCCTCTAACTTATTTTCCTTGCCTTCTCATTTTCTCCTCCAACCTGATTGCCATTTGATAACATTCCTATACAGTTCTAGGGTTATCCAAAACTAATTCATCTTGTATGTTTAATATCAAACCACCCATGTATCTTGTAAATTTTCCATCTTCATTCTCATGATGACTAGATATTAGACTTAGTTTATAAAACTCTTCAATATAAGACTTAATATCCATTTCCATTTTTCTTAAGTTTTGCAATCTCCTAAATAATTGAACTTCATGATCCTTTGGTAAGAATTTACCTTTGAGTTTTGATATCATCTTGTCCCATGATGTGATCTTAGAATTTATGTGCTTTCTCCTCCTAGATTGAAAGTAATCCCACCATACCAAAGCATGACCCTGCAACTTAGTCTTTGCAATCTTGAATCTTTTCTCTTTAGGAACTTCATCACATTCAAAATGATTATCTAATGCAGCAATCCAATCAAGTAGTTCTTCATCATTTATAATACCACCATACTTAGGAACATCAAGTTTTACCTTAGGCTTATCAATCTTCACTGCCTTCAACAACTTTGCAATTCTTTGAACTTCTAGAGTAAGCTCTTCTTCCACATCTTCAAACTCCTCATATTCCTCTTCTTCTATCTCACTCTATTTAGCACATCTTCTCTTGTTTGTCTCCAAGGCTATGATTCTCTCTTCCAACTCTTTGAGTTCTCTTGTATGTTCATCTCCTTCATCTCTTTAGCCATATCATTCTTCTTTGGAGACATCTTGTCAACCTTGCCTCTTCTTCACCCCGAAAAATGCAAAAAAAATATACTCCCTACTCTAATACCACTATGTTGTAGATCCAAGGTGAATATTAATTCAAAACAATGCTAGTATCAATTCAAAAACAATGAACCCTTCCTTCCAATACCTTCAACCTGCCAAACCTCAACTCACCCTCAAGGAGTCCTATTCCTCCAATTTGTAAAACAACCACAAGTCTTCACCAAGACCTTGCCAAAACCTTAAACATGCTTCTAATAACAAGTTAGATCATTTTAAAACACTCTTCAAATCTATTTCATTGAATACATCAAAACTCATTATTTTACCTTGTTTTCCTTATAGTAGTGGGAACCTGGTTTTTTCCCTCCTTCACTCAGATTATCCAAAGGACTCACCAAAAAAATATTGGTTTTAGATACCCTTTTGGGTCCTATAAAACATATATCAAACTTAGCCACGAATCTTTTAGAGTTTACCTGACTTTCAATAGACCCAACATAGAAAAGGCTTCTTAATTAGTAAGCCTATTTTACAAACAAAGTACCTCACAAACACCAGCCCTCTACAAAATTCCTTCAAATAGTCAAAATATATATGAAAGCTTTGAAATTATCCAATTTTTCTACAAGTTCAAGGACTTTTTCATAGTTGCTCTACAAACCTCATTTTAATGCAATTTTAAGGGTTTTTAATGGAAAACACAATTCCATGACTCCTCCAATCATTCCAATGCCCAAAACATCTTCCAATACCTCTGCACAGACTCGATAGACCCTCACAAAGTCCCTACAAGCACTAATTTACAAAAAACCCCTCTTTGGTTCCTCATCTTCATGTTGGAAAACCCTTGTTCAAACCTAGAGCAATCATAAGAACAATATTCAAAGACCACTTCTTATTCCCAAATGCATTTACAAAATTTCCCTAACATTTTCTCAATCAATCCACCAAGATACAGTGGCAAACAATAGGTGGATTGATTGTTACATCTTAATTTGCCCTCAAACCCTTGATTCAACCAAATTGAGACAATCACTATGTTTTGTTGTTTCCTTCTACAAACAAAGAAATTAAGACACAAAATCAAAATTAAATGAGTTAGAACACATATATACATGCTCTCTAAAGATATTAGAGAATAGAAAACCTGTACGGGTCCGTACAACACTCATAAAATCTCAAGAAAACAGTGTTTTTACCAAAAAATTGCTCAAAATTGTGATGTTTATTATATGAAATTGTTACAAAACTCTTCAACAGTCCTTTTTTTGAGCCTTGGAAAGGATTTTAAAACATTTTTAAAGCAACCACCCTCAATCCAATTCCCATAACCAACCTTGGGATTAGTTGGCCTCTTAAAGTGCATTTGTTTGTTAATGTTGTTTTATCAACATTTTACAACTTCTACATTTGCCAACTGACTTCTAGGACCCAAACACCCCCCATTTACATTATTCTTGGTATCTTAGACCTTATTAGACAAAATAAACCTAAAAAAATTAGCATTATTCCTACCATGCACTCCAAAATAATAAAAAATGGATGTCTATTCAAAAATTAGGATGTCCTCAGGAACTTTTATGAGAAATTCCATATACAACATCATTCTTCTACACCTTACTATCCCTCAAGGTAATGACTATTAGGTTGAGGCCTCTAAAAAGATCATTCACAAAAATTTTAAAAAGATGGTCATTGAAGCTGGTTGAGATTGGCATGTTCAACCGAATCCTTCCTTGTGGGCTTATTGCACCAGTGTTCACACTCCCACAGGCACTACCCCATATGCCATTGTTTATGGATATGAAGTCATCTTTCCCATTGACATTGAGTTGCCTTCTTTACGATTCTCCTTGTACAATCAAAGCAATTATGAAGAGTACCGAGTTTCCCATTTGTAGGTTTTGGAACAGTTGGATGAATGAAGACAAACTACTTTCAATCATCTCAGAGCATACCAGCAGTAGATGTGCCAAATTTTTAACCATAAATTGAAACCACATATATTCGAGATTGGGGATCTTGTCCTTCATAAAAATTCTCACAATCAGCAAGATAGAGAAAAGAAGGGTGAATTTAAGCCTAACTGGCTCGGTCCAAATGTTATTACTGTTATGTATGGATCTAGGGAATACCAGTTATCTATTCTAGAAGGTGAATTGCTTAGTGATCCCATCAAAAATATGCACATTTGTAGGTTTTATGTTTGAGTAATTCAGAGAGAGCATACTCTTCAAAGTCAAGAAAATGCAAAAATAGAAAAAGCAGTGATATTAAGTATCAAGACTCAACCGTAAGCTGAGTCAAACTCATTGACCCATGTTTCATGAGTAGTGGTTCACAAGAACCCATCTTCATGATAATGAATGCATCCACTTAGCACTCATATTGCATCTAGGTGATGCTCATAGAGGTGAAGTGACCGGGCCATCCTAGGGAGTCACCCACCCTAGTAATGCTCAACAACTCAAAGCTTTAACCAGAGGCTCTTACCCAAGGTTAAGCCCACTTAGCTTGCAACCCCATTTGCAAAACCTTCAGCAAGTGTTGTACCTTATGAACCATTCATTATAGAGCCCCTTTAGCTCATCAATTGATAAGTAGGAGGTATTTTCCATAGTGTGTCAAATTATGATATTGCTATCAGGATTCAACCGTGTAGTTTTCAAGTCAAACTCATT
Source organism: Sequoia sempervirens (assembly GCA_007258455.2). Lineage (NCBI taxonomy): Eukaryota > Viridiplantae > Streptophyta > Pinopsida > Cupressales > Cupressaceae > Sequoia > Sequoia sempervirens. The sequence goes on along the minus strand of VDFB02128519.1, from coordinate 1,509,283 downwards.
GACCCATGTTTCATGAGTAGTGGTTCACAAGAACCCATCTCTCATGATAATGAATGGTCCACTTAACACTCATTGCATCTAGGTGATGCTCACAGAGGTGAAGCACTAGGTCATCTCGGGAGGCCATCCATCCCAATATTTCTCTAGCTCAAGTGCTCTTAACCACAAAGTTTTCCCCAAGGTTAAGCCCACTTAGCTTGCAACCCCATTTACAAAACCTTCAAAAAGTGTTGAGCCTTATGAACCATTCATTATAGAGCCTCTTTAGCTCATCAATTGATAAGAAGGAGGTATTTTCCACAGTGTGTCAAATTATGATATTGCTATCAGGATTCAACCATGTAGTTTTCAAGTCAAACTCATTGACCCATGTTTCATGAGTAGTGGTTCAGAAGAACCCATCTCATGATAATGAATGGTCCACTTATCACTCATTTCATCTAGGTGATGCTCATAGAGGTGAAGCATTGGGCCATCTTGGGAGGTCACCCATCCTAGTATTGCTCTAGCTCAAGCACACTTAACCACAAAGTTTTCCCAAGGTTAAGCCCACTTAGCTTGCAAGATGATTTGCAAAACCTTCAACAAGTGTTGTGCCTTATGAGCCATTCATTATAGAGCCCCTTTTACTCATCAATTGATAAGTATGAGGTATTTTCCACGGTGTGTCAAATTATGTTATTGCTATTAGGATTCAACAGTGTAGTTTTCAAGTCAAACTCATTGACCCATGTTTCATGAGTAGTGGTTCACAAGAACCTGTCTCTCATGATAATGAATGGTCCACTTAGAAAAAATTCCTTAAAAAAAATAAAAAATGGAAAAAGTCTTAAAAAATGTAAAAAAAGCAAAAAAGTCCTTAAAAAATACAAAAAAAAAAAGAAAAAATGTAAAAAGTAAAGAGAAATCAATTTGTTCAATGGTGAAGACCACGTTGGTGGCACCTTGAGCAAGTACCATAGTGAAAATCAAGAAATTGGTGCCATGTGTAGAGGCTTTGCTCCTCTTTCCTTTGGAGCTCCACTTGATCTTTCCATCCCATTTCCATTCACCCTCCAATTCATAATAGCCTTTTCACACTCACCATATCTTGTGAATTATTCAACATTCCCCTTGCTTGCTCGCTTCGCCATGTGTACTAGGTTGGTCCCATCCCTGACTAGGGCATTTCCTCGACCTTAGCTATGGGTTGGGATACTGAGCATCTCGTGGTCAGAAAAACTACCCTCTCTGTCTGACTGCTTGCTTGCAATTTATCTTGTTCCGTCGTAAAACTCTAAAAAATAAAAAAATCAAATATTTTAAAAATATGAAAAAATTAAATATTCCTAAAATCCAAAAAATCAAATATTCCAAAAATCCAAAAAAAAACTAAAAAATTGCAATTTTTTTTAAAAAAATCACATAACTCCAAAAACAGTGATACTTTCGGATCGCCACACAACTTTGAACTTCAACAAAACCAAACTGTGCCATGATTGACAATCAAGGAAACATTGCAACATACCTATCAATTCCCCTTTCAAATCCAACCAAATGCATGAACTATGACAAGAATCAGATTTACATGGAAGCATGATGCTTGTTTGTTTGTCAATCTTTGATTATTTTATGATTTTCATCTTTGGTGGCATTCCTTTTAGCTTCTTGAGGATGTCTTGGAATAGAGAGGTGAGGAGGGGGCATGTTCACTTGTTTGCTATATGTGGATTATTTCTTATTCATAGGATGAATTGTCTTAAGACATGGTTGTCTAAAATCATCGAGGAAATATGAGTCTAGTGTGGATGAGATCATTCCTTATCTGATAGTGTCTTCCATGTAATAAGTATTTAGGTCATCTAAGGTCCTTATACCTATATTTTTATACTTCACTACTAAATAAAAATGCAAAGATTCTTTAGGTCATCTAGATGATCATGTTTTCTAAACGCTTATACTAATTTCCGATGTAATAAGCTCAATGATTATAAAGCACTTTGTAAAGCACAAGAAGCTTCATCACCTCCATTTCCTTCATATCTATTTTTCATCTATCATTTCTTCCATTATTCATTTCCTTCATCATTTCAAAGGAAAATTAATAGCTTTTATCCAACTGATACTTGTCATCTAATCCAAATAAAAAATCAATCAACTTGCCTTTTAGCATGGAACTCTAATGCTCCCTGACCACTTAATTTATTAATCAATCATTGTTTTGCGCTAGCATCAATCTCAAGTAAGCTTAATCAGTTTATCAACCTGGCTATATTGAGCACTTCCATCAATTGTTTAGTTATGGCTATTAGTTGTGCATTTTCATCAAATGTGCATATCTACTTAATCACTCGCGCAATATCAATTACCAAATTTTCTCCTCATGATCTATCAAGAGATTAATCTTATCACAACTTTTTTGATCAATCTCTTGAGGGGGCATATCATCCTTATCATCATCCTTACTAGGATGTCCTTGGGGCATGTATTAGTTAATCAATATTTTTTATTTGAAACAACACAATAGGCTGCATTGTCTCAAAGAGGGGAAAAATGTAGACACTCAAAAATTGTCCTCACAATTATCCTATTTTTTGTCTATTAATTAAATGGATATTATAATCTATTAATTAATTCATTTAATACTTTCTTCTTTTCATTTGTTAACGTACTTAAATCATTAAAATATTATAATAATTTATCCATTCGCACAATCATTTATCCATAAATCATTTCATAATACTCTATTCACATTATTATTAAATTATCCATACATACATTTACATTAATCTGCATCCATTGCATATTCCATTAAATCATTTTCATTTTCATGTACAAATCCATTTAAATTTATATCACTCATCTAGTCCACAAATTCACTTTAATTCTAAATTCCTAAGACTCCACCCTATAATAAAATCTCCCATTTATTTATCTCATTCCTGTCAATTTCACTTGATTAAACAATATGGGATAAATATTCATTTCTCCATTGCACTCTTTTAATCCCACATTTCTCCCACAACATGAATCCATCATGTAAGGAAATCTATATAAGCCCTCTCTTCTCACTAAAAATCACATTTAATTTCGATCATACAATCTTTTCTTCCATTCATCATAGCTTCTTGCTACATTTGTGCTTGTGAAAATCTGAGAGCACCAAATGCATAAATCAAGATCTTGATGATAGGAGAACAATGGAGTTTACTTTCCTTTGAATACTAATGCTTTTATTTTTCGTAGTTTAGTATTTGCATTTATGCATTAGTTTTTGTTTAGGAAAAGCTTCATTGGTGTTATGCTAAAGCTTTAATTTTGGGTTTATAGCTTTAAATTAGTTTTTCATTTTCAGCTTAAACATTTGGTTGATAATATGGGAACATAGAAGTGTATATGCATAAAATTGGTCATGTCTAATTAATCCTGGCATTTAATTAAATATTTACTATTTAATTAATTTCTCTAATGTCCTCTACATATGATTAAATTAAATTTAATTATATTGTTCATTCACTTTATTCTTCCA
>VDFB02128519.1:1445378-1505675 GCA_007258455.2 Sequoia sempervirens | reverse complement strand
TTTGCTACAACTCAATTGGTGGAGCTAGATTAAATACTGTTATATCTTAAAGTAAAGTTACAGTTATTCTGCATTATGCTTAAGTGTTGTTTGCACTTTGTTCATTATTCATCAAGTGACAATTGTGCATTGAAATGAGGAATTTTTTTTTCAGAAGTTGTTATTCAATGTTTCAGAATCAAATGAGGTACAAGATTGAGCATACAAACAACAAAGCATTTCATTTTGCTTTCTTTTATTTCATAAAGTAATTCATATTTATAGAATTTCATTTGATTGCGAGAATTCAAATGATAGTACAAACTTGCATTGAGATGCATTTTTTCTTTTCAAAATGAAAAGCATAAGATTGAAATCAAATATCCACACAAGTCGTGGATGGGACTGTCGCAGTGCATCATAAACAACACACTACACTATGGAAGATGCATAAAAGGGAATCACATAAGCATAAACATAATCACCATTGCTTGTCGATCGATGGCCAACATAGAAGTGGTGCACCATTTGTCTTCCACGAGCTCTGTTGACCTGTGGGAAGGAAGAGAGGGATGTCAGAGGCTTTGACTATGAATATACCTATATGAACCATCAACAATAATGTAGTATGCTACTGATCATACACTGAAACAATCAAGAAAAGTGCAAAAACATGAGTTGAAAGAGATATATCAACATGATCATATATTGTTTTATGTTAACATCGTTTGCTTCTTTGTGCAGGTATAGGGAAAATCACGAAGCTTATTATTGTTTGAAGACCAAGCATGTGTAGAAAAATGGGCTCCCACAAGGGTAGAGCTTGGCATGCTACCCCTTATCCATTACAAGTGGGTTGAGATAGACATTGCAATCATCATATTCATCAAAGAAAGGAAATGCAACTGAAAGAGTAAAAGAGAGTTTATCCATCAAGCCATTAAACCAACTGTGCATTCATAACAATCATGTAAATGTTTTATGAAAGCTACAGGTGAACAATGGGTTTAATCTGCTCAATTGATTTAACTAAATACATTCATCTCAAACATTGTTCTATGATTTATGTTCTTCTGCCATAGTATTATGAGTCATCATGTTCATGATATTATACAAGGTTCAACAGTGGTCTTTCTCTCAATCAAGGATAGTGAATAGGCCTACATAATGCCTCAACGAAAAGAATCGTTTTAGATTTTCATTTCAGAAGAGAGCAAGTGCACGAAACAGTTTTATTAAATGGAGCATAAAAATGCATGAAGAGTGCCAAATAAGAAACAGTGACAACATCTAATCAATGCATGAAAAGTTCGGTCATCTATTAAGAGGTGAAGCAATCAACTTGCTTGTAAGTAAAGAATATAGTGATCAGGTGTGTTTGATACAATATTTTTGGCTGACAGTGGAATGAAATAGTCAAAGAGTGCAGTGTTTTTATAGTTTTCTTTCCTCATTTATCATGTATTTCAAATAGTGGTACAACAAGTAAAAGTTTGAATGAAGGATTGGAATGCATCCGCGAAGAATGTAGTTGTGAGTGCATGAGAAGACTAAAGAAAACAACTCATCTATAGATTCAATCAAGTGAGATTTTTGTGTGTAAAGAGGGTGCGAAATAGCATGATAATAGCATCCACAAGTGCAAACAAGAAATATAGGAAAGACTTTCAAACAAATACAGATATATGGAAATGACTCTACAAAATGTAATCAAAGTGCAGATATATGAAGGCTTCTGGAAAACATTCAATTTATTATATTATGGTGTACCCGTGTTAAGGAATAACACAAATTTCTTTAAGTTTCCAAATGCCCATATGTCAAAAATTGAGGAGTTTATGAATGCAATAGAATGCCATGAAAGGAATTTCAAGTCAAATGCAGTCTTCTTCCAGAATACTGAGTACCCATGATTATTTTTTTGCATTAGTACAAAAATAGGTGAATTCCCTTTCAATTTCAGCTATACCCGAATGAGAGTTATGAATATTAAGGTGAAGGAAATATAAATATGTGTTCTCATAAAATTATACACCCAGGTGGGGTTTTGCAAAAACAAGATTTACAAAGTGTTTCTATGAACAGGTGGAATACAAAAAAAATGCATCCAAATATGCGTTCTCTTCACAAACAAGAGATACCCATATAATGAAAATGTACAAATAAATAATGGGTCGAGCCTAGTTTTTTTCAAGTAATCGAAATGTACAGTTTTTCTTCATTCTCTTGCATACCCACATTGGGTTTGAATTTGAAACACATATTTCTTCAAAATACAGTTTACCCATATTGGGGTTTTTGAACAAAAAGTACAGCTCTACAATTTTTAGTCACCCATGAAGGGTTTTATAAGGAAACCACAGAGTTTTCAAAGGAAAGCAACAGTCATAGTGGGTCGAGCGAGCTCCAGAGGAGGTGAGATTTCTGTAAAATAACAAATGCCATGTCTAGTTTTGCAACTGAAAGTGCGAAGGAAGTAGAAAAACATGTTGGGTCGAGCCCAAAACTATTCAAAAAGCTCTTGATAAGTATATTCATGGCGTGGCTTGTAGATGGCCTTTGAATTTTTTAAATAAAAATGGCATCTTTGCTTGAGATATGAAGCTTTTTAGCCTCTGTTTTGCAGAAAGACAAGGAAATATAGAAGAGCAAGGCTTACCATGCACATTGTTGAAGCCAAGAAGCTGCGACCAGAGCTAGTAGAGCTTTCAAAACCCCAAATAAAACACCCAGTGCAAGCTCATATATGGTGGCCAATGGATACAAGAAGACCCAAAGAACAAAACAACAATCACATGAAGTAAAAAATACATCAAAAATATGTAGTAGTCGCAGCCAGGGAAGCTTTTATTCCCCTCAAAAGAGCTCAAAGAAGGAGGAATGAATAGTCAGTGATTCTTACCCATGAAGCTGAGAAGAAGCCTCATTTTGTCTCTTGCAAACTCATACCAAGATTCCTAGTTCGAGCTCGTGTATGGAAATCAAGGAGAGTAATAATAAGACACAACAAGAATAGAAGCAAGAAGTCAGGAGAGATACAAGTATAGCCGTGGCTTTAGGCAAAAATCATTGAAAAGTGAAGAGAGGAAGCCACAAAATGGCTTAAGGAAACATTACCACGCTTTCTGAAGGAAGATTCAGCCCCAGGAGGTTCGAATGATAAGCTTTGAACTTTCAAACCCTAGCTCATGGCGACACTCACAACAGAGCCATTTTCTTCAAAAGTTCACTTTGCAAAACGATACGAAAAGATAGGGCATTCTTCGCATTTTGTTCATTAGGGTTTTGCTTTACCCTAAGTCGACTTAGGGATTTTCCCTTAGTTTTTAAGAATTATCAATGTCCAAATCAAATACACATAGTGGTGGTCGATTCCCCATATTTTGCAACAATATTTCCTAAGTCTCCAATGTGCATGGTGTTAAATGCCTTGGCCTTTAGAATATGTTAAGGCCTAAACAATATATGGTGGCAGATTTAGGTTACCCTTATCACATTAAAAACTAAGGCATTTTTTAATTTGTGCCTTGGCTTTTGTTTTTAATCGATTTTAAAGAAATCAATTAAAGTATTGAGAGGATAATATGTCTTATATTTTTATGATTTTTTGAGAAAAGCAAGATTGTAATGGAGATATAAGGTTGTAATATTTTGCAAAAGATTTCAAGCAATCTTTAATTGCAAAATTAGTCAAATTGTGAAATCTGCAACTATGTAAAGCAAAGATAAAGCAGATTGTTTTTATCTTTTTGCTATTTTTAGCAGATTGTTTTTATTTCTGCCTTAGGTCGGATTTGAGTTTCCTCTTAGAGAGATAAGGTGTTTTATTTGCTTTTAAAGCAGATTTAGCCTATTTTAGGAGCTTTTCAGTGTGAGCATGGAAAAAGAGAGTTTTTTCTGCTTTTATGCAGACTTTTGAGATAGTTTGGTACCTTTTCCTTGAACTTTCTTTATGAGCTCGGATTAGGGTTTCAAAGAGATTATATTTTGAAGAAACTTAGTTTTTCTTCCTTCTTCTTCAATTCAAATTATAGTTTCTTGCTCTTAGCATTTTGAGCTTGTAAACTCATTTGTACTCAATTCAGACAAATCACTCTTTCAGTTTCAATAAAGCAGCAGATTTCTTCTTCTCATTTCTTGTCACAACCTTGTAACAACAATTTGATGTCTTTGTGTTTTCAAGTTTGAAGCCTTATATGTCTTGCTTTTATGAGTCTTTGCACAAAATTTCATGTTTTCAGGTTGTATGATGTATTCAATGCTTTCGAATCTTCATGCAAATTACTGATGAAACCATGTACCAATGAGATTGTGAGAGCTATTGTAATAGAGAAATTGTTGTGAGTGGTAAATATGAATTTTTAGAAATAATAGTTAATCATCAGTTAGTGTTAAATTTCATTTTCAAGCTATCATTCTATCCCTTTTCTCATAAAATACTTAGAATAGGATCCATCTTTCAGAGAACCAACTTACTCTGGAGATTCGTTCTAGCAATGAGTTACCCACAACTCAATAACATTTCCATGTGTCAATAGATTGTTGAACTTTCAGTTTCAGCAGGGTGCAAATCTATTTGATAACACTCACATTTTAATTAGTTCCCAAAGGTTCTTCAGATCCACTATGTACTTCTCATCCTCATCTCTCAAATTATCTATGTACTTTTGCAATTGATTCTCTAAGGAACAAGGATTTTCATGCTATTTGTATCTAGAGACCAACAATTATTCCATTTCCTTTCTAAATTTCTCAATCTATTTATCAAAAAATTAATATTTTTTTTTCATCTCATTCAATCCATTTACTTCCTTTTTTAGCATTAAAATAAAAGTCTTTGATGAAGTAGGTTGCTTGGCAACTGGAGAGACCAAACCTTTAACAAACACCTTCACTTGCTCAATTTGATCCTTGAGCTCATCTTTACTTTATTTATCCTGATTCTTTCTAGCTTTAACCAAATCCACTACTAGGTCTAGGGATGATATTTGTTCCCTTCTAGTTTGGTTCCCAAGATTAATGGTAGATAGTTGATAATATGATACTTGTAACTCCTTTTCATCTTTTTCTACCATTGAGGTGGCAAGTTATGCTATCATCTCCCCCAGTTCATTGACATTAGTAGTATGGAGGGTTCTTGGCTTCTTCTTTGGCTTAATCTTTTCTATTTCTACAACCATATCTTGCCAATTAAGGGGTTAGACAATTACTTGTTACTTCTTCTCCAAGTTTAGTTTTAACCATGTAGGAGCCTTAGGAGGATTTGACACCTATTTATCACTTGTTTGAGTCTTTTGAGGCTGCCCTTTTACTTCCCACCCTTTGTTTGTTACCTATGATGAAGAGAATTTTTTCCTTTTCTACCTTCCTTTCAATATTATCAATTAATTCTTGTTGTTCTTCAATAGTCAGCACATATTCTTCCTCTTCTTTTTTAGCTTCAAGCTTCTTTTTTTCTGCTTGGACTTTATGTTCTTCCAAGCCTTATTCCTTATGAACATCCATAGAATCATCCTTAGGTGCCTTATGTTCTTCCTTATGGATGCCTTTAGGTGAATCAGGTGTTATATCCACCTATTCACTCTTATAACATTCTCCTTCATCTTGTGGTTTCTCTAATTATGAAGGTGTGGGAGAAGGGAGGTTTGTTAGATTCACCACCTCTATGGTAGGTGGTTCTTTGTTAGTTTCCATTTCTATTTCTAGCCTTGGAATGTCTTTGGTATGGGAGACTGAAGAAATTGGCATCACACCCAATCCTGAAACTACTCTTGATTCTATAGGTTTGTAGGTGTCTACAATTGATTTAAAAGCTTCTACCACCTTCTAATTATTTTCTTTATTCCTTAGGTTTCTTGGGTTTGCACCTTCTTTGTTCTCTTTTTCCTTTTGTATCCTACTATGATTAATGAGGAAGAGTACTTTGTAGCTGATTATTTCTTTCTTTTAGGCCATCTCTCTTTTCCCTTGATTTTTTTAATTCTTAAATCAACCTATGTGTTTCTCCTATCCAGGAGCCTTTCAAATATAGAATTAATGGAGGGTTCTTCTTTCTTAGACCAATCAATTGGACCTAATGTCTTATTATCAAAATTTCTTATGTCACATATAGGTTCCAATGTTTTTCCATCATCTAATAACCCTTTGAGGATGCCATCTCTAATCCCAAACTCCTTCATCTTGAATATATTAAACCTATCATAACTCCTCTTCCTAACCTCAAAATCATCTTGTAGTTCTACCTAAATGTCTTCAATGTTTGGTGTAGACCTTCAAAAAAATTTCTCACAATCATCCTATTTTTCATCTATTAATTAAATGGATATTTTTTATTATTTTAATTAATTCATTTAATACTTTCTTACATTCATTCATTAATCCACTTAAATCATTAAAATATTATAAGCATGTATCCATTCGAACAATTATTTATCCATAAATCATTTCATAATACTCTATTCACATTATTATTAAATTATCCATACATACATTTATGTTAATCCAAATCCATTGCATATTCTATTAAATCATTTTCATTTTCATGTATAAATCCATTTAAATTTATGTCATTTATATTATTCAAAAATTCACTTTAATTTTAAATTCCTAAAATTCCACCCTATCATAAAATCTCCCATTTATTTCTCTCAGTCCCATCAATTTCACTTGATTAAACAATATGGGATGAACATTCATTTGTCCATTGCACTCTTTTAATCCAATATTTCTCCCACAACATGAATCCATCATGTGAGGACATCTATATAAACCCTCTGTTCTCACCAAAAAGCACATTCAATTTTGATCATACAATCCTTTCTTTCATTCATCATAGATTCTTGCTACATTTGTGCTTGCAAAAATCACAGAGCACCAAATGCATAAATGAAGATCCTGATGATAGCAGAATAATGGAGTTTACTTTCCTTTAAATGTTGATGCTTTTGTTTTTCGTACTTTAGTATTTGCATTTTTGCATTAATTTTTATTTAGGAAAATCATTGGTGTTATGTTGAAGCTTTGATTTTAGATTTAGAACTTTAAATCAGTATTTCATTTTCAGAGTAAATAGAATGGTGAACTTAACATGAATTTGATGATTCTTAATATTGCTACAATATCAAATATAGTTTGATTTCAATTTTTAGCATATCCAAGAATCTATTTCATATAGGATCAATGAAGATTTAATGTAATGCAACATATGAAGTTCATAGTGATTATGTCTTTGCAGTGATTTTGTCTACGTTGGAAATAATGAGAACTTGAAAATTTCCCCCAAATCAGATTCGTCCAACCTAAATTTTTGTCTCACAAAGCCACTTATAGCCTTCAATTTCCATCCTACACTTCTTGTTCCTATCACCCTCTACTACTCTCATCTTGCTGAGAAGGAAAAGCATTCATTTTCTTGAGGAGCTGCACCTTTTTATGGAGGTTGCCAGAGTTTTAATGATTGATTTATGTCATTTTCTTTCCTTCATTGGAACCTTCCGTTTCCAGAAGAAGTAATGATATGCTACATTAATAGATCGACCCTCTTTCGATTCTTCTTATATTTCATCCTTTATGGCTTCTCTTGTTGGTGTAACTATTACAGTCTAGGCCAATCTCTCCAAGATCAACATGCATTAAGAAACTCACACCTTTTTCCTAGTCACGGCTGCTTTTCATTCTCTTTTCATTTTTTCTTTCCATATCTTCTCTTTCTCTTTTGCTTAATTCTCTCAAAGCGTTTGATGGAATTGAATGAATAATTTGATAATTGGATTAAGTTGATTTTGTTAGAATGGTTAATTTAGATTTGGTTTAGATTAATTAATTAGTATAAGTTTGATTTTGTTTATGTTCTTTTCATTAATTTTGTTAATTTAGAATTGATTTTAGTTTTAATAAATTTAGATTAATTTTAGTTGTTATTAATTTAGATTAATTTTGTTTTGATTAAGTTTTTTTTTTAGACTATAGGAATTGGTCGGGTATCTTTCCCCCTATAAACTGTAGTGGTAAAAAAAATTCACATGACTGGTGGCACTAGCACAACAACCCTCTCATACCACAGGGATGGTGGGGAGACTAGACCTCACAACCTCTTGCTTGAAACAAGATGCTTTAGCCAATTGAGCTAGGCCCACTACCCTAGTTTTGATTAAGTTAATTTTGTTAGTTTAGCATTATTTTATTTTTGATGAATTTTTATTTATTTTTTATTAATTTTAGCTTAGATTAATTTTAGTAATTGATTTTGTTAAATTAGATTTAGTTTTAATTATTTAGATTAATTCAAAATAAGTTAATTTAGTTTTGTTTGTTTAGATTAACTTTAGTTTTTAGATTAATTTAGATTAATCTTTGGTTAGTTGGATTAATTTAGTTAGGTTTAGATTAAATTTTAACTTTTATTAGTTAGATTAATGTTAGTTTCCTTTTTAGTTTAGTTTTTATCTTGTGGCTAAACTTTGGGTTTTTTGCAGGTTCGTATGTCCAAGAGTTGAAAAAAAAAAACATAAACTCTTGTTTGCCGAAGAACAGTGATTCAAACTACTAATTAGTGTGTCATAGGTTTGATTGTTAGAAAATTTATCTTGAAACATTGTTTCTTTTTTTTTAGATTAGATCACATTTATATTAGTTGGTCTAAAAAGAGCTCGAGTGTTTGCTTTGACATCATAAACCGGGTTAAAATTAATTAGTACATGCCTTGTCTTATGGTTTGCATCTTGTATTTGGATGCGTATGCTTTTCGCTCATGCCACTCGATGATCTTGAGAATCAAAAGCATTCATTTGACATTTTGTATAACCACCTACACATTTTGATTTGGATTTAAAATGAACCCCATGTGAGTGTGAGGAAAAGGCATTGTGTATGCGCGCTCCTTGCACTTCGTGTGATCTGGGAGATAAAAAACAACATACTTCCTTGCTTTTTTTTTTTTTTTTCCTTTAGAGGGCCTACCTCGAAAGAGGGAACAACCCAAGTGATACTATTTTGGTCCGCTATATAAATTGTCATGACCATTACAAAATTCTTAGATCACCTAGTGAGGATGTCCTATGTAGACAAGAGCCACCCCTAGTGTCTGCATGACATGTCAAAATCCTTTCTTAGGAAGGGAATGGGAGGCCTCTTAATTGAGCTAATATTTCCTTATGCATAGGAACCAGTATTTCCTCGAAACATAAAATAAGAACCCTTGTTTTAGTGGCCAAAATCCTTTTTACTTGCTAGCGTAGGAACGATCGTTCTGAAGCTACCCCATGTCTTCACTATTCAAGTGTAGAGGAATAAATTCCTCTTTGAGGGAATGAGACTTGGTGTGCTTGTGTCATGTAAGGGGGAGCCAGTGTTACCAATTCTCTAGCTATCTGGCTTGTTTAAGTGGCTGGAGAAATCCAAGTGGGGATCTAGCAGGTAGTATCTCTTCCTATCCTAGGTTGTGCAAAGTGTTTTCCATTTCACATCAAGATCAAACTCAAAAAAATTCTATTTTTTGTGTCTTGTGTGTGTGTTCAAAACAAGTCTAAACCAAACATCACACCCAAGAACTTGTAACATGTCAACCTTGCAAACCCCAAAAAGTCAAATAGAAAAATATCCAAAATGAACCTATCATTCACATCTCTTGGGGGAATCATCCTTTAGTTCTAATCTTTCAATCCTTTCATTCTTCCTAGTCCTTGCATATCCATCATTGGTCAAACAAACTTTTAGCTTACACTTAGGTTACTCTTCCTAGGTCTTGAAATCAAACCTTTGGCTGTTAATCACATGTATCACTTGAGGTTTATCATCCTTGAGTTAGGAAATTACCATTATCTTGGAGTAGGGAAATATTTTTGGAGTTCATCATCTCCTACATACCCTCTCTTGGTCACTTATCCTTGTGTTTATCCATCATAGCACAAGTAAAGCCTTGCATCATAGTTAGCTTCAAACCTAGAGTTTCCTTGAGCTTTTACATTCTTATCATACCAAGCTTGTCATATCATACCATACCATTCTAATATCTCATCTTAGGATCATATCCATTTTCATTGCATCCTAATCTTTGGTCTCATACATAATCTTGTCTTGGGTTGAAGATCAAAACAATCACCCATGACCCTTAGAACAAGAGTAATAATGTTTCAAGAAGAGGGGAACCCTTGGGGAAAAGAATTTTATGGGGAAGATCACATTAGTGTTGCAACTAGTGAAACAAATGAAACTGATAACGAAGAAATAACCCAATCCCATATAAATAAAGCACTTAATGATCATATATTCACTAAACTACTTACAAAGGTAGTCAATTGTAATCCACAAGAATACTTCAAGGCCCTTGTTAATGATGAAATCAAACTACCTCTTTATTTTGACATATCCTTATGATGAATGAAAAACATGAATCTAGAGAACCTAAGTGTACAAAAAAAAACAATGAGGATAGAATGAAAGATAACAGACCCTTTTATTTACAACCTAGTTACAAGAGATCTTCAAAGATGTCAAAACCTGCACCTACAAACAATCCTATTTTGGATGAGCTTAGAGCACTGAGACGAGAATTGGATACTCTGAAGAACAATAAAAAATCATCCCACAAGTTCTCCATTGAAGATATATGTTCTTATCCTTTCGATCCAAGCATACCAATGCCACCTTTTCCTAGTCACGAGGACATATCGAGACTTGATAAATATAAAGGAAAAAGAGATCATGAAGACCACTTAAGATAATTTTGTGCTGCTACCTTGTAATTTGCAGTTGATGAGACATACGTTATGATATTATTCCCTTGTAGTCTAGGAGGAGAAGCTATGTAATGGTTTTATTGATTACCCCCACCATCAAATCTTTTCAAGAATTGGCTGATAAATTTGTCTCCAATTATAGTTTCAGCTATGAACTTAAAGTGACCATAACAAACCTTTTTAATGCCAAACAAAAACAAGGAAAATATTTTATGTCATTTTTACAATGATGGAGACATTTAACAAAATGATTACCTTATACCATTCTAGATAAAGAATTGGTTGACCGCTTTTGTCAAAATTAAAAAAAGGAAATTGGAAAGAAACTGCACCTCAAATGCTTGGATTCATTTGATGAATTCATAGATATGGGATTTCAAATCGAACAAGATCTCATTGATGATGGAACTATTAAACTTAATAACAAAAAAGATCAAAAATCAGGTTTGAGTAACAAGACACCTTTTTGGGTAAAGAACAAGAATGTAGTCAATGATGGAGTTGTTGATGCAAAAACAACTAAAAATTCATAACCTATCTAAAGCCTTAAAGGTTCATCTTTAGATAAAGGAAAAGAAGAACAAAGAAAATTCCCTAAACAAAATTTTACACCATTGAGACAATCACTTGAATCTGCATTAAAATAACTCCTTGAAAATAATCTTATAATGCTACCTGGGATGAAAGAATATAATCCACAAGTCAAACCCCCATGGTGGAATTAGGATCACTTTTGTGACTATCATAGACATAAGGACCTTATTGATGATGGTAAGATAATAGTTAATGGACACACTCCTTCTGGTAACTCTAATTGCAAGATGGTTAAAAACCCTTCCCCTAAGCATGGCAATGATAAAGGAAAGACCCCTGAATCTAGTGATGGTGTGAACTATACTATTGATAAGTATGACTATATCATAACTAACATTAACAAGGTTGATAATCATGTGAACACTTTCATTATAAAAGGAAAAGAACCTAATTTCAATGTTACTACCCATAGAGGCAGAGTTACCCTTAGGGGTCCTAATTTAAAACTCATTGCACCAACTTCGTGATACAACTTCATAGAGCATTTAGTTAAAATTCTCGTGCAAATTTCCATACTTGAGATACTACGCCTATCTCTTGAGCATAAAGCTATCCTAGATAAAGTGCTTGCTACTGCTATAGTTCCTACATACCTACATGTGGATCAATTCCAAGCTATGGTGGGATACATCACCTCTACTCACATTCTCAATTTTACTGAGAACGATGATTCATCCATCCAAAAACCACATAACACACCTTTACACATTGAATTATTTTCCCATAAAGTTAATATCAAGTGAGTTTTGGTAGATGGAGGAGTAGGTCTAATATTTGTACTCATAAATTGATCATAGAATTAGGGTTCTCTAAAAATTCAATTGATCCAAAGAGAAAGATTACCATAAAGGCATATGATGAAGAGGAATGCTCATCTAAAGATTCAATTACTTTACTAATCAAGGTTGGGCCTATGGTAAAGGATGTGGTTTTCCAAATTCTTGATCTCCATTTGAACTATAATATCCCCCTTAGAAGGCCATGAATTCATGCAATGCAAGGGGTACCTTCTACATACCATCGGTGCATTAAATTCCCACACAATGGTGCTGAAATCACCATACAAGGAGATCCAAATCCTTTTAGGTATTGCAATCGTCTAAGCTCTAAAACTAAAATAACAATCCCTAACAATCATAAAGCACTTTCTTCTCAATCATATGTTCATCTTGAGTCCTTAAAAACATCCACCTCAAAATCCAATGAAGCAAAAATTAAAATGCAAGTAAAAGAACAAGGAGTAGGAGAATATACCTTGAATCGTGCTCTTTGCATTGGAAAGCTACCTTTATCTCCCCACACCTATGGCAAGCCACAAATGACTAATACCAAATCAAATACAGATACTACATTGATTTGTAAATCAACTAATTTCAAAAAATGGGGAGCCCTTTATAATGAAACATAAGAAGCCGATCTCCTAAAATGGTTATACAAAGATGAAGATATAGAAAAAGAAAAAATTAAAAACTAAAGACAAAGATACTTGTTGAACAGTATGAAAAAGGATTTGATCTTATGAAACAAATGGGATATGATGGTAAAAGTCCTTTGAGCTTACAGAAATAGGGTATCTTGGAACCAATACAACCTACTCGTACACAAAAAGTCCTTGGTTTAGGATATGATGTGTAGAAAGATAAGACCTTGAGTATCATGTGTACTTCAAGTAAGGAACTAGAGTCCTCTAATGCTACACAGACAAATGAGGAAAGTGCCATCAATGACTTCATTGAAATTTATGACTATGATAGTGTCCTTTCCCTTGAACCTGATCATAACATCTGTACCCTTGAATCCATTCAAAATCTTGACTCAAATCATTACCCTGTACCCCTGGTTCACCCCAAACTCATTGATTGGGACCAGAAGGAACCACCACAACTAGATGTATTTCAAAATGATGAGGCAATCATAAAATTTCTAGGAGCATGAGAAGACACACCTCTTGGGGATCATAAAGTAGGTTTCACCATAGAACTTAAAAGTGTGGCTTACTTTGGGGAAGATGCCAAGCCTTTCAATCATAAAATTATTGAAAAAATAAATAGTTATTCTAGTGAAAATTGCTCCGCAACACTATTAGACCCAAAAAAAGTAAAAAATAAAGGGTGTATCCAAGGGTGAAAACCTCTTTGAGGCACTTGAGGATGGAAGGATTGAAACACTTACTCTAGCACTCTATCATGAAAGATCATCTATTTGGGTGGAGAAGATAGTTCCAGAAAATCTAGGCACAAAAGAAAAACCAAGGATAATTCATTTAGCATAATCATTAACACTTCAAGATAGAATAAAGCATATATAATTTTACAAGGAAATACAAGTCAACTTTGTGTGGTGCTATGCAAACATGTTGGGACTTGATCTAGATTTACTAATGCATCACTTGCCTTTGCCACTAGGGGAAAAACCTGTTAAATAAAAGTTGAGAAAAATGCACCCACATGTCGCTCTATTGGTAAAAGTTGAATTACAAAAGTTGCTAGATGTGGGATTTATAAGACCCGTTGATTATTTTGATTGGATTTGAAAATTAGTAGCATTTTAAAAACCTAATGGGGGTATCCATGTTTGTAGAGATTTCAAATATTTTAAAAAAGCTTTTCCTAAGGATGACTTTTGACTTCTAAACATTGACATGATAGTGGATTTGACAGTAGGGCATAAAATGTTATCCCTCATGGAAGGTTTCTTAGGCTACAATCGGATTAAAATTGCTCCTGTGGATCAAATTAAGACAACATTCACTTGTCTTTGGGGAACCTTCTATTGGAATGTCATGCCCTTCGGGTTGAAGAACACTGGAGCCACATGCTAGTGCGTAATGACCACTATGTTTCATGACATGATGCATACCTATTTGGGAGACTATGTAGATGTTTTGTTGGGAAAATATTACCCCAGAGCTAGAAATCTAGAGATCATGGACAAAATTTTAATAAGATTAGAAAAATACAAGGTCTGGTTGAATCCAAAGAAATGTGCCTTTGGGGTAACCTCTGGGAAACTCCTTGGATACATTGTCTCATCTAAAGGAATTGAAGCTAATCCTGCAAAAGTAAAGGAGCTATACTTAAAATTCCTCCAACTAAGAATGTCAGTTAGGTGTGATCGTGGCAACGAAAAATTCACTCTGTCCATCATTTTATAGCACAACTTGTAGATTAATGTCAACCATTTCAACACCTATTACACAAGAATGTTCCATTCAGATGGGACTCTGACAAGTGTGAACAATATTTTTAGAAAATCAAATAATATTTGATGAAACCACAAGTATTAGTGCTTCCTATAGCTGACAATCTTTACTTTATAGATCCACAAACACCACAACACTGGGGGAACATTTGGCATATCATGACTCTAAAGGAAGTGGACATGCAATCTATTACATCAATCATACTCTAGTGGGATATGAGCTAAATTATAGTCCTATTGAAAGAGCATGCCTTGCCATAGTATTTTCCTCATAGAAGCTACAACATTACTTTCTTACACACTAGATAAAGCTCATCACAAAAATTGATCCTCTTAAATACCTCCTGAACAAAGATCCATTCATAGGATGATTTTCTAAATGGGTTACAATTCTTAGCGAGTTTGATATTGAGTATGTAGAAATAAAAGCAATCAAAGGACAAGATATAGCAAATCAACTCACCAATGCTCATATGAAAAATAATTATCCTCTTATTATAGAGTTCCCTAATGAATCAATCTTCAACATGGAATCTACACATCTCTAGACTTTATATTTTGATGGCTCCTTCACGCAAGGTGGTCCTAGCATTGGCATTCTCTTTGTCACATTGCAAGGGGATTATATACCTAAATCTTATAAGATATAGTTTCCATGTACCTATACCATAGAAAAAAGGAAACTTGCTTGATTTGGGGAATAATTTATTATAAAATGGACTTAAGAAGGCCTTGATTTGGTGTTGTGAGGTGTTTTTCACATCCACACTAGTTCTTGAACCCTTTCAAATGCATTTAACGATGTCTTGTAAAGGTGTGGTAAAATAATTTCATGCTTTCCTAGACTTAATGAACCCATCTTCCCTTAATTTAACATTATAGAACATATTTAACCGCATCTTCACAACAATTTGGAAGGCTTGTAAAATAAACTTAATGTGATTATAGTGTTGTAATGTGTCACACACATTCACATTGGTTCTTGTGCCTTCCTAGGCTATGTGGACCTCATTTTAGTGTTGTAAAGTGTATTCAATCACACTTTCACATTGAATTATGTGTCCCAAGCTTTAATTGACCTTTACATCATCACCAATAGGCCCCTATTACCCCATATTGTGCATCTCGAGGCATAAATTGATCAAATACCTAACAAAGTCACAATATAAACCTTATTTCCTTATTTTCTAGCATCTTAGCGTCAAATGGGCCCCACTGGGACTAATTCGCCACTTGTGGTGAATGAGTCCCATTTGGGCAATTTTGACCTTTGGCGAGGAAAAAATAAAATTTAAGTTTATTATTTTTACATGTTGGCCATAATTCATAATATCCTAACTCATTCATACATCTCTCATCATTCATTCATCATTTATCTTCTCTATCAAGTCAAGCAAGTTAGGGTTTCATCATTGCAAGTCACCAAGATAGCTTAAAAAGACATTCAAGGGTAGATTCTTCATCTTTTGTTGTAGAAATTCAAGTTCAATAATGATGGAAAGGTAATCCAATTCCATTGTGCATGATTACATTACATTCTTTCATCATTTTGGTTTAATTACCTAAAGGGGTTTGACCACAAGGCAAACCCCCATGTCCTAACATCCAACATCTCTTCTTCTCTTCTTGTGTGTTTGCAGATTTAGACATCTTAGAGGCTTATAAATCATTGAATATTGAATTGAAAATTTGTTCAAGTCATCTCTTCATTGGACAAGTGAAAATACCCACAAAAAGTCACTTTCAGGCCTGAATCCAATAGTTTCAAAACTAGATACCTGAAGAAGTAGAAATTGTAGACTAAAGGCTCTTGTTTCCACCTTTGAATATTTTGAAATTAAAAAGTGTAATAATTCACCATGAGTGGTGAATGAGTCCCACTTCCAAGCCTATTTTTGGTTTTCTGCAATTTTACACACCCATTTGTTTAAAACGGGTTCCAGAATAATTTCATAGAATTGGGACTAATTAGCCCAGAATGGTGAATAAGTCCCACAAGGCCTAAAATTCAACATCAACAACATTCCAAAAATCATTTCCAGTCTCCATTCATATCTTAGGTGCACACTTTCAGTTTATCCATTTCTGTTGCAGTTTACTATTCATTTCTAGGTTTTTTTGTATTACACAATATGTTTTCAAACAAGTTGCATTTCAATAGTTTTACATTCTTAATCAATTAGTCTTATCAATTAGCTGCATCTATACCATTTTATTTAGACATAATTATATCTCACATCCCTTAGATTGAGTGAAACACCTAGATTTTTGGTGTGGGATCTAATTCTTTCCATTAGGTGAAAGACCCTAATTGAGCTAAAGAGACATAGCATATCACACCCTAAAAATCTATGGTTCATTTTAGTAAACCAAATTTTTCAATACTTCTCTTTTATGATTTGGAGTCATTCATCATAGATCCATCCTTGCATTGACTTTGCATTAGGGTTTGCATTAGATAATTGGCATGCTAGGTTTCTAATTTTGCATTCATAAAAAGTGCATTTAGGTTGCATTGTTGGCATTTAAATTCATTTAAATTTTCTGAAATTCTACATTTTTAACTTAGGCCTACATCATAGCATTCATAAAACATCAACATCACTCAATTTTTTTTGAAAAATGTTCATACTGGGACTCTTTTGCCACTTTGGGCGAATCAGTCCCTTTTGACCCCCGAAACTACCCTTTACAGAACTAAAAACCATTTTTTTAAGCTTTTTTTTAGTGCCTTTACCTACCTGTATCAGTTAGATGAATTTTTGTAACATGCATTTCACTAGATCTCACTTAAAATAGCTCATTTCATGCATTTCTCCATTTTACATTTGCATTTTCCACATGCCATTTTTCTGATTGGTGCATAATGTAATAAAAAAATTACCTTGTTTGATATTTGAACATTACATTTCATATCTAAACATTACATTTCATTTTAAGTCACTGCATTGTAATTTTTCTTTTTCATCATAGCATGTTTTCTTTCAAATGGTGTGGCTTTGATTTGGTTAAAAATGGATTGCATAAATACAACATTCCCTCTTATGAGTTCAATTTTGATTACCACAATGAGGACTTTAAGAAACATGCTCAAACCATTGGTAAAATCCTTAATCTTAGATTTCCCATTGGTGAGAATGGTAGTGTAGAAAATCATCACAATCATACTTGTTCTTCTCCCGATACCTCTCCTATTAGTGACAAAGGTATATTGGTGAAGGAAGATACAAGCACTGGGGGTCATGATTGTTCATCTCTTCATTCCCCTTTGGAAGATGTTAGACAATAAGAACATGACATCATAGACACATTACTAAAAATCACCTTACCTAGTCTCCATAGTCATGACCATCAAACTTGTATATCTCCTAATATCCCTCCTCGATGCAAAGAGGATAGGTTGATGTTAGAAGATATACCTATTAAGATTCCTGAGAATTGTGACCCTCCCTTCCCTAATGCTCCTACCATTTGGGATAATCTATTCGAAAATGATAGTGGTCCTTATCTTGATGCCTCCCCCACTTGTGATGAAGCTACTTTACAAACCTAAAACTTGGATGAACATATTACAAGCTCTCCTAGTAGGGTAGATAATATGGAACAAGAGAATGTGACCTTAGAAACAACTGACAATCAAATAGTCTTCTTCTAATCTCCCCACTATCAATCATCAAACACATTCAACCACTAATAACTCCCTTAGTTTTGATGAAGTTATTTTGGATGAACCATGCCTTAATTGTCAAGAACATGAGGGTTATTTTCTCCTAAACACTCTCCTTCTAGGGAGAATAACATCATACAAGGAAAAGATAACAGTGATAATAATATTATGCCCTTAAAAGGAGATGAAGAGCCTATGTTAGAATTTGATTCACCAAGGGATGTTAATATTATTCAACCTCAACTCATCCTTTACCCCCTTCACGTAAACCTCCAACTTAAAACAAAACTGAACTCATCCTCTTCCCAACTCAGAATAATGTGTCGCAACAACTGAGTCCTAATACTATTGCTCATATGTATATAACACTTGAAGTAATCTACAACCACCACAACCAACCCCAACACCCTCACCTTTGCCTAATCCTATCCCCTCTAGACCTATCTTACTAGGTCTTCCTAGTGGAAAGGAGTACAATCTTGTTGAACAACTAAAGACTACTCCTGCTAAAATCTCAATATGGGACCTTATTCAAGCATCCCCTAACTATCACAACATGATACAAGCAACCTTTCAACAAGTTCCTATCCCTTCTAATGTGCAACCAAACTACATAATAACCATGATCCAAGGAATAAATGCTGACATTATTTTCACCAAAGTGAACTCCCCCCTTTGGAAGTGCAAAAACAAAATGAAGCTTTCATGATCGTTTCTCAATACAATAATATAGGGATAAAGTGAACCCTTATTGACAATGGCTCAACCCTTAATGTGTAGCGTAAACCTTTTAGATAGGCTTCGTGTGGATAAGTCAAAAATTCAACTCGAATCTTTATCTATTAAGGGCTTTGACAATGTCTAAAAGACACCTCTTGGTGTGATCACTTTACCTATTATAGTTGGAGAAGTCACATTGAACACAACAATCTAGGTTATGCCTCATGATCTTTCATATAACCTTCTTCTAGGTAGGCCATGGATTCATGCTATGAATGGCATGCCTTCCACTCTTCATAGAAAAATGAAATACATCCACAACAAAAAAGTGTGCACACTCGATGCTAATCATGAGCCTTATAGTGTCTTACAACTTGAGAAAATCAAAGAAAACCCCTTGAATAGATTAACACCAACCACACAAGTGGAACCTGCAGAACAAAAAGACACACAACAACATATTGAACAGGTCACGATTGTATTAGAAGATGATTGGGGTTCCTTGGATTTTAAACATGACTTCATGGGAGAATACAAATCATCCAAAAAGATTAAAATAAGGGAAAAGAGACAACAATAATGTCAACACAAAATTCAGATGACCTTTCAAAAGCATCCACCTCAATCACTTTATACAATACAACAAACTACACAACCACCTTTGACGATGATTACCACCAATCACCACCTAATCCCGAAGCAATGAAAAAGCTTTATAGAAAATGGTATGAGCTTATTAAACAACTTGGATATAGTGGAAAAGGATGTGGTGCTAATGAACAAGGTATCCACAACCCTATAGACCCTATCGCACAACAAACCACTCATGGTCTTGGTTATTGTCCTTTGATGAATATCGCCAAGCCTTCACTCTACATCAACAATCTCACACAACATACTCCTAAATCATCCTTAACAGTTGTCCATCCTGAACTTCTTGACACTAGTGGTCATGATTTTTCTCTTTTACCAGCCATCCAACAAACACACCTTCACTTAATGTCAATATAATCTTGTAAAAAGTTTAGGATTTGCATTCAACAAATTTTCCCTTCTCTTGTAAGAGTGAGAAAAAAATCTCACTATCTAGAGAAACTTGTGTAAGTATGATATCTAATAATAAGAAAGATGTATCTTTGACACAAACCACAAGACCACCTTCTACCATTGATCAAGAGGGTATCTTTTCAAGACTCCTCCAAGATCACTTGATCACCCTTCCCCCTAGAACTCTAAAGAAATGGTCTTACAATACTTCATTCTACACTTATTATCGAGTTCATGGTCACTCCACTAATGAATGCAATTCTTTGAGTCATATAATCCAACGTATTAAGGAGTTTGGCATGCTTCCCTATGTGGAGGCACCTAATTCCTCTAATTGATATTGATTTTCACTCTAGCATGCATTTCATCAATAATTTCGGCTCATCCTTGTCCTACACTCAGTAGGGGCAAGGGGTTATGTAGCCTTCTCGTCGTATGTCACTTGTGGTTAGCTCATTTGGCTAGTTGTTAACCTTTCATGAATACATAAGAGCAAGCTTGGGATTTGGACGACATGCATTGAGTTGGATTACATGTGACATACTACCTTTCTTCATGATGCAGCTTATTAGAAATATATGATTTGGCATAGGGATTTTTGAGTAATCTTTCATGTTCCTCTTCTTTTACTTTAAAGAATTTTCTCTCAGTATTGGTGTTTGCAACCGCTTTAAAGTGAGGGGAATACATCACCACTCACATTTCTTTGTGTGATTTTCTTTTTCTTGTGATTTCCTCTCTTGGACACATTTGGCACAATGTTCCCCAAGATGAGACCTTGCACTTGTCCTCTCTTGAAAACAAGATGAGACTGTTTGCACTTATCCTCTCTTGGAGACATTAAGCATGATGTTCCCTAAGATGAGACATTGCATGAACTAAGCAAAATCCCTTTGAACATTCCTTACACTACCTTGCATTAACAATGTCTATGAGTGTCAAGCATACAAAGTTTTTCTTACTTCATAGAGCTCGAAAATCATTTTCCTTTGTGGTGCCTTATTAAAGTTATTAGGAGCTATAACTTTCGCACGTTGAGCAAGAAGCCCATTCTAAGGCATGACTTTCCCCATAGCCACCTATGTGTGTGTGAGCACATATCAGCCATATGTGTCTCACCTTCTAGGGCTTTCTCACCCAATAGATAGCCAAGAGTTTCGTCACCCCAAAGTGAGTATGCATTCTCTTTTCAAATAAAAAGCTTAGATCTGATCCACAACTAGCTAGAAAAATGATTGAAGCGTGATCCACCTTTCCATTTTCATCTTTCTCTTCTTCCTAGTTCTTGCCATTGCATGATTGTGCATCTTGATGGTTTGACTTAGAATCTTGGATCCTAGGGGCTTGCACAACCTCCTTTAATCTTTTCCATTCTTTGTCATCTTCATCTGTACACTTGGATCTCTCTTGAATGTCTACTTTAGTGTGGGTTTGAAGCAAGTTCATCCTCGCACTAAAGTGGGGGCTAAATGTACCATAGAAAAAAGGAAACTTTCTTGATTTGGGGAATAATTGATGATAAAATGGTCTTAACAAGGCCTTGATGTGGTGTTGTGAAGTGTTTTTCACATCCACACTAGGTCTTGGACCCTTTCAAATGCATTTAACAATGTCTTGTAAAGGTATTGTAAAGTTTTGTAAAAGACTTTCACACTTTCCTAGACTTAATGAACCCATCTTCCCTTAATTTAACATTATAAACCATAATTAATTACATCTTCACATCTATCTAGAAGGCTTGTAAAATAAACTTAATATTATTCTAATGTTGTAATGTGTCCTACACATTCACATTCATTCTTGTGCCTTCCTAGACTATGTGAACCTCATATTAGTATTGTAAAATGTATTCAATCAAACTTTCAAATTGAATTAATGTTTCCCAAGCCATAATTGACCTTTACATAATCACTAATAGGCCCCCTTCACCCCATATTGTGCATTCTGAGGCTTAAATTGATCAAATACCTAACAAAGTCACAATATAAACCTTATTTAATTATTTCCTAGCATTCTAGCTGTCAAATGGGCCCCATTGAGACTAATTCACCACTTGTGGTGAATGATTCCTTCCTAAGTGGGACTGATTAACCCAAGGTGGAAAATGAGTCCCTTTTGGGTCAATTTCGACCTTTGAGTAGGAAAAACTAAAATTTAAGTTTATTATTTTTACATGTCAACCTTAGGGATCCAATTTATGGGTGAATAAGGTGAATTTCCTATAAAATAAAGTCTCTAAGCCCTAATTCATAATCTCCTAACTCATTCATACATCTCGCATCATTCATTCATCATTTATCTTCTTTATCAAGTCAAGCAAGTTAGGGTTTCATCATTGCAAGTCACCAAGATAGCTTGAAAAGACATTCAAGGGAAGATTCTTCATCTTTTGCTACAGAAATTCAAGTTCAATCATCATGGAAATGTAATCAATTCCATTATTGCATGCTTCATTACATTCTTTCATCATTTTGGTTTAATTACCTAAAAGTGGTTTGACCAAGACAAACCCCCATGTTGTAACATCCAACATTTCTTCTTCTCTTCTTGTGTGTTTGCAGATTTAGACATCTTGGATGCTTATAAATCATTGAATATTGAATTGAAAAGTTGTTCAAGTCATCTCTTCATTGGACAAGTGAAAATACCCACAAAAAGTCACTTTTAGGCCTAAATCCAATAGTTTCAAGACCAGATACCTAGAGAAGTAGAAAGTGTAGATTGAAGGATCATGTTTCCACCTTTGAATATTTGGAAATTAAAAATTGGAATCATTCACCATGTGTGGAAAATGAGTTCCACTTCCAGACCCATTTTTGGTTTTCTACTTTTTTAGACACCCATTTGTCCAAAACAGGTTCCAAAACAGTTTGACAAAATAGGGACTAATTCACCCAGAATTGTGAATGATTCCCACCAGGCCTAAAAGTTAGCATCAGTAGCATTCTAGAAGTCATTTCCAGTCTCCACCCATATCTCAAGTGCACACTTTCAGTTTTATCCATTTTTGTTGCAGTTTACTATTCGTTTCTAGGTGTTTTTGTATTACATAATGTGTTTTCAGAAAAGTTACATTTCAATAGTTTTACATTCTTAATCAATCAATTTTATCAATTAGCTACATATATACCATTGAATTTAGACAAAATTCTATCTTACATCCCTTAGATTGAGTGAACCACCTAGATTTTTGGTGTGGGATCTCTCTCTCAATTAGGTGAAGGACCCTAATTGAGCTAAAGAGATAGCATTTCACACCCTTAAAATGTATGGTTCAATACCAACAATATTATAGAATATGAGGCACTACTTTCTTGGCTATGTATGGCTATGCAATGGAAAATCCTAGAGTTGTGTGTCCTTCATGTCTCTTAGATAATGATCCGACAAGTTAATGATGACTATAAAACCAAAGATGAAAAATTGATGCCTTACAAAAGAGTGGTGGATGATTTGAAGGCCTATTTCACATGAATTTTTTTTAGCAGATCCCCCAAGATAGAAACAAAGCTACTGATGTAATGGAAACAACTGGTTCACTTGTGGAAATGCCAAACAATGTTTCCTAATGTGAGTTCTTTGTAGAGCCTCTTTTGGAACCTACTTATAATTCACAACAATGCTAGTATCAATTCAAGAAAAATGAACCCTTCCTTCCAATACCTTCAACCTAACAGACATCAACTTAGCCTCAAGGAGTCTTATTCCTCCAAACTACAAAACAGCAAAAATTCTTCACCAAGACCCTATCAAAACCTTCAACATGGTTCTAATAACGAGTTAGATCATTTTAAAACACTCTTCGAATTTGTTTCATTGGACACATCAAAACTCATCATTTGACCTTGTTTGCCTTGTAGTAGTGGGAACCCAGTTTTTTCCCACCTTCACTCAGATTTTGCAAAGGAATTACCAAAAAAAATTGGTTTTAGATACCCTTTTGGGTCCTATAAAACATATCTCAAACTTAGCCACAACTCTTTTGAAGTTTATGTTACTTTCAATAGACCCAACATAGAAAAGGCTTCTCAATTAGGCCTGTTTTACAAACAAAGTACCTCACAAACACTTGAACTCTGCAAAGTTCCTTCAAATAGTAAAAATATAAGTGACAAAGCTTTAAATTATCCAATTTGTTCACAATTTCAAGGACTTTTTCATGTTGTTCTCACAAAACCTCATTTCAATGCAATTTTTAAGGGTTTTTAATGGAAAACGCAATTCCATGACTCCTCCAATTATCCCAATGCCCCAAAAATCTTCCAATACCTTTGCACAAACTCATTAGACCCTCACAAAGTCCCTACAAGCACTGATTTACAAAAACCCCTCTTTGGTTCCTCATCTTCATATTGGAAAACCCCTGTTCAGATCTAGAGTAGTCATAAGAACACTATTCAAAGACCATTTGTTATTCCCAAATGAATTTAAGAAATTTTCCTAAAATTTTATCAATCAATCCACTGAGATACAGTGGAAAACAATAGGAGGATTGATTGTTACATCTTAATTTTCCCTCAAACCCTCAATTCAGCCAAATTGAGACAATCAGTGTGTTTTGTTGTTTCCTTCTACAAACAAAGAAATTACGACACCAAATCAAAAGTAAATGAGTTAGAACACATATATACACACTCCCCAAAGATATTAGAGCATAGAAAACCTGTACGGGTCCATACAACACTAAGAAAATATTAAGAAAATAGTGTTTCTACCATAAAATTGCTCAAAATTGTGATGTTTATTATATGAAATTGTTACAAAACTCTTCAACATTCCTTTTTCAAGCCTTGGAAATGCTTTTATAACATTTTTAAGCAACCACCTCAACCCAATTCACATAACCAACCTTGGGATTAGTTGGTCTCTTAAAGTGCATTTATTTGTTAATGTTGTTTTATCAACATTTTACAACTTCTACATTTTCCAATTAACTTCGAGGACCCAAACACCCCCCATTTACATTATTCTTGGTCTCTTAGAACTTATTAGAAAAAATAAACCTAAAAAAATTCACATTAACCTACCATGCACTCAAATAATAAAAGATGGATGTTGTGGGGTAGGTGCTCCTGCACCATACACCCCCCCTAAAAGAAATTCAGGCCTCATGATTGTTTGTTGGTACCATTGTCTCCAAACTTCATTATGACTCCATTGATTTCCAAATGCATCCCACTGATTCATGTATATTGGTTGTGCAATCTTCCTAGTTTTTTGAACACTTTGAAATGTGTATCCATGTGAATGCATCTTGTCCTCTGTTCTTAGACATGCAAACAACCTTTCACCATTTCTCTTATCAACATTTGATTTTTTTTTGATGCCCTGTACCTGCATAAAAACATTGGTTATTAATACTTTGTTTTCTCTTCCTTTCCTTAATACTTTCATGCTTGCAACTCTTTTTCTTGCTTTGTTTTCCTTTTCATGCAGTCACTATCCCTGTACCTTGGTTTACCATTGTCAAATCAGGATTATAGACCCCTACACCTACAAATTTTGCTTGATTCTCAACTCTATTCTCAACCATAGGGCATTCAATGCTCCCTATCATCACACTATCATGCAAAATCACTGTCTTTGTCTTCTTTACCCCTATTTCAAACCTCATACCTACTGCCCCTACATTATCAGGCCTATGACAGTCTGCTACATTAGGATTTATAGTTTCTTTTACAACATTTAGAGGCTCTTTCATCCCACACATAATGACCTTTTCCTTAGCTTTATCATCCTCTACTGAAGGAGTCAAAACAAACCTTTGTCCATCTTTCATGATTGTGTATTTATTTACTTTCCCATCATACGTAGCACACCTATTATATTGCCATGGTCTTCCAAGGAGTATGTGACAATAGTCCATTGGTAAAATGTCACAAAGAAAACTGTCTTTATACTCTCCTATTTGAAAATCTACAATAGCTTGCTCATTTACTAACAATGATTGACCATTACTTGGCCAAGATACCTTGAAGGGGAAATCATGAGGGATTCTTTTCAAATTTAGTTTATTCACTATTTTACAAGAAACCATGTTTTCGGTTGAACCTGAATCCACTACTACCTTACATACTTTACCTTTTACTTTGCAATTGATTTTGAATAACCTCTTCCAATGCAATGGTTCCACCTCTTTAGAAGTCTTGAAAAGTTGCTTGTGTAGCATCAAGGCTTCTCCCACTTTTGATGTGAGGTTCACTGTAGGTGAAGTCACAATCTCTTCATCTTCATGCACTAATTGATTCCTCCTCTCTCCACCATAAGAGCTTGAGAATTTCTTTTCAGGACATTTGAAGGAAGGATGTCTATGCTAGTTATAAGTGTAGCACCTCCCTAAAAAGATATTGTTAGAATGCCTACCTCCTCCAAATCTTCCTCTCATGCCTCTCCATACACCTCTAGAATTAGATTGCTCTTTTCCTTTCATGGAGTCTTCTTGATTATGATTGGTTTTCTTTGAACTAGACATGGATCCTCTTCCTCTTGATGTACTACCTCTTCCTCTAACTGCTTTGTCTTTCCTTCTCTTCATTTTCTCCTCCACCCTGATTGCCATTTGATAACATTCCTCTACAGTTCTAGGGTTAGCCAAAACCAATTCAGCTTGTATGTTTAATCTCAAACCACCCATGTATCTTGAAATTTTTTCATCTTCATTCTCATGATGACCAAATCTTAGAATTAGTTTATAAAACTCTTCAGTATAAAACTTAATATCCATTTTCCTTTGTCTTAAGTTTTGCAATCTCTTAAATAATTGAACTTGATGATCCTTGGGTAAGAATTTACCTTTGAGTTTTGATATCATCTTGTCCCATGATGTGATCTTAGACTTTCCTTGCTTTCTCCTCTCAGATTGAAAGTAATCCCACCATACCAAAGCATGACCTTGCAACTTAGTCTCTACAATCTTGACTCTTTTAGATCTTTAGGAAATTCATCACATTCAAAATGATTATCTAATGCAACAATCCAATCAAGTAGTTCTTAATCATTTAAATTACCACCATACTTAGGAACACCAAGTTTTACCTTAGGTTTGTCAGTCTTCACTGCCTTCAACAACTTTGCAATTCTTTGATCTTCTAGAGTAAGCACTTCTTCCACATCTTCAAACTCCTCATCTTCCTCTTCTTCTATCTCACTCTCTTCAGCATCTCTTCTCTTGTTTGTCTCCAAGGCTATCATTCTCTCTTCCAACTCTTTGAGTTCTCTTGCATGTAATTATTTCATCTCCTTCATCTCTTTATCCATATCATTCTTCTTTGGAGGCATCTTGTCAACCTTGCCTCTTCTTCAACCTGCAGAATGAAAAAAAAATATACTCCCTACTCTAATACCACTATGTTGTAGATCCAAGGTGAATATTAATTCAAAACAATGCTAGTATCAATTCAAAAACAATGAACCCTTCCTTCCAATACCTTCAACCTGCCAAACCTCAACTCACCCTCAAGGAGTCCTATTCCTCCAATTTGTAAAACAACCACAAGTCTTCACCAAGACCTTGCCAAAACCTTAAACATGCTTCTAATAACAAGTTAGATCATTTTAAAACACTCTTCAAATCTATTTCATTGAATACATCAAAACTCATTATTTTACCTTGTTTTCCTTATAGTAGTGGGAACCTGGTTTTTTCCCTCCTTCACTCAGATTATCCAAAGGACTCACCAAAAAAATATTGGTTTTAGATACCCTTTTGGGTCCTATAAAACATATATCAAACTTAGCCACGAATCTTTTAGAGTTTACCTGACTTTCAATAGACCCAACATAGAAAAGGCTTCTTAATTAGTAAGCCTATTTTACAAACAAAGTACCTCACAAACACCAGCCCTCTACAAAATTCCTTCAAATAGTCAAAATATAAGTGAAAAAGCTTTAAATTATCCAATTTTTTCACAAGTTCAAGGACTTTTTCATGCTGTTCTCACAAACCCTCATTTTAATGCAATTTTTAAGGGTTTTTAATGGAAAATGCAATTCCATGACTCCTCCAATCATCCCAATGCCCCAAAAATTTTCCAATACCTTTGTATAGAATCATTATACCCTCAAAAAGTCCCTACAAGCACTAATTTACAAAACCCCTCTTTGGTTCCTCATCTTCATATTGGAAAACCCCTGTTGAAACCTAGAGTAGTCATAATAACACCATTCAAAGACCACTTCTTATTCCCAAATGAATTTAAAAACTTTTCCTAACATTTTTTCTCAATCAATCCATTGAGATACAGTTACAATCTACAGGTGGATTGATTGTTACATCTTAATTTTCCCTCAAACCCTTGATTCACACAAATTGAGACAATCAATGTGTTTTGTTGTTTCCTTCTACAAACAAAGAACTTAAGACACCAAATCAAAATTAAATGAGTTAGAAAACATATGTAGACACTCCTTGAAGATCTTAGAGCATAGAAAACCTATACAGGTCTGTACAACACTGAGAAAATCTCAAGAAAATAGTGTTTCTACCAGAAAATTGCTCAAAATTGTGATGTTTATTATATGAAATTGTTACAAAAATCTTGAACAGTATTTTTTAAAGCCTTTTGAAGGGTTTTAAAACATTTTTTAAGCAACCACCCTCAATCCAATGCCCATAACCAACCTTGGGATTAGTTAATCTCTTAAAGTGCATTTGTTTGTTAATGTTGTTTTATCAACATTTTACAACTTCTACATTTGCCAATTGACTTCTAGGACCCAAAAACCCCCCATTTACATTAATCTTGGTCTCTTAGACCTTATTAGAAAAAATAAACCTAAGAAAATTAGCATTATTCTACCATGCACTCCAAATAATAAAAAATGGATGTCTATTCAAAAATTAGGATGTCTGTGAACTTTATGAGAAATTCCATATACAACATCATTCTTCTACACCTTACTATCCTCAAGGTAATGACTAGGTTGAGGCCTCTAAAAAGATCATTCACAAAATTCTTAAAAAGACGGTCATTGAAGCTGGTCGAGATTGGCATGTTCAATCGAATCCTTCCTTGTGGGCTTATCGCACCAGTTTTCACACTCCCACAGACACTACCCCATATGCATTTGTTGATGGATCTGAATTCATCTTTCCCATCGAGGTTGAGTTTCCTTCTTTATGATTCTCCTTGTACAATAAAATCAATGATGAAGACTACTGAGTTTCCCATTTGCAGGAATTGGAACTATTGGATGAATGAAGACAAACTACTTTCAATCATCTCAGAGCATACCAACAACAGATGTGCCAAAGTTATAACCATAAATTGAAACCACATATATTCGAGATTGGGGATCTTGTCCTTCATAAAAATTCTCACAATCAACAAGATAGAGAAAAGAAGGGTAAATTTAAGCCTAACTGGCTAGGTCCAGATGTTATTACTATTATGTATGGATCTAGGGCATACTAGTTATCTATTTCATAAGGTGAATTGCTTAGTGATCCCATCAACAATATGCACATTTCTAGGTTTTATGCTTGAGTAATTCAGAGAGTACACTCTTTCAAAGTCATGAAAAAATACAAAAAATAGAAAAAAGTTATGATATTGCTATCAAGACTCAACCGTGTAGTTTTCGAGTCAAACTCATTGACCCATGTTTCATGAGTAGTGGTTCACAAGAACCCATCTCTCATGATAATGAATGGTCCACTTAGCACTCATTGCATCTAGGTGATGCTCATAGAGGTGAAGCACTGGGCCATCCTAGGAGGTCACCCATCCTAGTAATGCTCCAACTCAGGCGCGCTTAACCATAGAGTTTTACCCAAGGTTAAGGCCACTTAGCTTGCAACCCCATTTGCAAAACCTTAAGCAAGTGTTGTACCTTATGAACCATTCATTATAGAGCCCCTTTAGCTCATCAATTGATAAGTAGGAGGTATTTTCCATAGTGTGTCAAATTATGATATTGCTATCAGGATTCAACCGTGTAGTTTTCAAGTCAAACTCATTGACCCATGTTTCATGAGTAGTGGTTCACAAGAACCCATCTCTCATGATAATGAATGGTCCACTTAACACTCATTGCATCTAGGTGATGCTCACAGAGGTGAAGCACTAGGTCATCTCGGGAGGCCATCCATCCCAATATTTCTCTAGCTCAAGTGCTCTTAACCACAAAGTTTTCCCCAAGGTTAAGCCCACTTAGCTTGCAACCCCATTTACAAAACCTTCAAAAAGTGTTGAGCCTTATGAACCATTCATTATAGAGCCTCTTTAGCTCATCAATTGATAAGAAGGAGGTATTTTCCACAGTGTGTCAAATTATGATATTGCTATCAGGATTCAACCATGTAGTTTTCAAGTCAAACTCATTGACCCATGTTTCATGAGTAGTGGTTCAGAAGAACCCATCTCATGATAATGAATGGTCCACTTATCACTCATTTCATCTAGGTGATGCTCATAGAGGTGAAGCATTGGGCCATCTTGGGAGGTCACCCATCCTAGTATTGCTCTAGCTCAAGCACACTTAACCACAAAGTTTTCCCAAGGTTAAGCCCACTTAGCTTGCAAGATGATTTGCAAAACCTTCAACAAGTGTTGTGCCTTATGAGCCATTCATTATAGAGCCCCTTTTACTCATCAATTGATAAGTATGAGGTATTTTCCACGGTGTGTCAAATTATGTTATTGCTATTAGGATTCAACAGTGTAGTTTTCAAGTCAAACTCATTGACCCATGTTTCATGAGTAGTGGTTCACAAGAACCTGTCTCTCATGATAATGAATGGTCCACTTAGAAAAAATTCCTTAAAAAAAATAAAAAATGGAAAAAGTCTTAAAAAATGTAAAAAAAGCAAAAAAGTCCTTAAAAAATACAAAAAAAAAAAGAAAAAATGTAAAAAGTAAAGAGAAATCAATTTGTTCAATGGTGAAGACCACGTTGGTGGCACCTTGAGCAAGTACCATAGTGAAAATCAAGAAATTGGTGCCATGTGTAGAGGCTTTGCTCCTCTTTCCTTTGGAGCTCCACTTGATCTTTCCATCCCATTTCCATTCACCCTCCAATTCATAATAGCCTTTTCACACTCACCATATCTTGTGAATTATTCAACATTCCCCTTGCTTGCTCGCTTCGCCATGTGTACTAGGTTGGTCCCATCCCTGACTAGGGCATTTCCTCGACCTTAGCTATGGGTTGGGATACTGAGCATCTCGTGGTCAGAAAAACTACCCTCTCTGTCTGACTGCTTGCTTGCAATTTATCTTGTTCCGTCGTAAAACTCTAAAAAATAAAAAAATCAAATATTTTAAAAATATGAAAAAATTAAATATTCCTAAAATCCAAAAAATCAAATATTCCAAAAATCCAAAAAAAAACTAAAAAATTGCAATTTTTTTTAAAAAAATCACATAACTCCAAAAACAGTGATACTTTCGGATCGCCACACAACTTTGAACTTCAACAAAACCAAACTGTGCCATGATTGACAATCAAGGAAACATTGCAACATACCTATCAATTCCCCTTTCAAATCCAACCAAATGCATGAACTATGACAAGAATCAGATTTACATGGAAGCATGATGCTTGTTTGTTTGTCAATCTTTGATTATTTTATGATTTTCATCTTTGGTGGCATTCCTTTTAGCTTCTTGAGGATGTCTTGGAATAGAGAGGTGAGGAGGGGGCATGTTCACTTGTTTGCTATATGTGGATTATTTCTTATTCATAGGATGAATTGTCTTAAGACATGGTTGTCTAAAATCATCGAGGAAATATGAGTCTAGTGTGGATGAGATCATTCCTTATCTGATAGTGTCTTCCATGTAATAAGTATTTAGGTCATCTAAGGTCCTTATACCTATATTTTTATACTTCACTACTAAATAAAAATGCAAAGATTCTTTAGGTCATCTAGATGATCATGTTTTCTAAACGCTTATACTAATTTCCGATGTAATAAGCTCAATGATTATAAAGCACTTTGTAAAGCACAAGAAGCTTCATCACCTCCATTTCCTTCATATCTATTTTTCATCTATCATTTCTTCCATTATTCATTTCCTTCATCATTTCAAAGGAAAATTAATAGCTTTTATCCAACTGATACTTGTCATCTAATCCAAATAAAAAATCAATCAACTTGCCTTTTAGCATGGAACTCTAATGCTCCCTGACCACTTAATTTATTAATCAATCATTGTTTTGCGCTAGCATCAATCTCAAGTAAGCTTAATCAGTTTATCAACCTGGCTATATTGAGCACTTCCATCAATTGTTTAGTTATGGCTATTAGTTGTGCATTTTCATCAAATGTGCATATCTACTTAATCACTCGCGCAATATCAATTACCAAATTTTCTCCTCATGATCTATCAAGAGATTAATCTTATCACAACTTTTTTGATCAATCTCTTGAGGGGGCATATCATCCTTATCATCATCCTTACTAGGATGTCCTTGGGGCATGTATTAGTTAATCAATATTTTTTATTTGAAACAACACAATAGGCTGCATTGTCTCAAAGAGGGGAAAAATGTAGACACTCAAAAATTGTCCTCACAATTATCCTATTTTTTGTCTATTAATTAAATGGATATTATAATCTATTAATTAATTCATTTAATACTTTCTTCTTTTCATTTGTTAACGTACTTAAATCATTAAAATATTATAATAATTTATCCATTCGCACAATCATTTATCCATAAATCATTTCATAATACTCTATTCACATTATTATTAAATTATCCATACATACATTTACATTAATCTGCATCCATTGCATATTCCATTAAATCATTTTCATTTTCATGTACAAATCCATTTAAATTTATATCACTCATCTAGTCCACAAATTCACTTTAATTCTAAATTCCTAAGACTCCACCCTATAATAAAATCTCCCATTTATTTATCTCATTCCTGTCAATTTCACTTGATTAAACAATATGGGATAAATATTCATTTCTCCATTGCACTCTTTTAATCCCACATTTCTCCCACAACATGAATCCATCATGTAAGGAAATCTATATAAGCCCTCTCTTCTCACTAAAAATCACATTTAATTTCGATCATACAATCTTTTCTTCCATTCATCATAGCTTCTTGCTACATTTGTGCTTGTGAAAATCTGAGAGCACCAAATGCATAAATCAAGATCTTGATGATAGGAGAACAATGGAGTTTACTTTCCTTTGAATACTAATGCTTTTATTTTTCGTAGTTTAGTATTTGCATTTATGCATTAGTTTTTGTTTAGGAAAAGCTTCATTGGTGTTATGCTAAAGCTTTAATTTTGGGTTTATAGCTTTAAATTAGTTTTTCATTTTCAGCTTAAACATTTGGTTGATAATATGGGAACATAGAAGTGTATATGCATAAAATTGGTCATGTCTAATTAATCCTGGCATTTAATTAAATATTTACTATTTAATTAATTTCTCTAATGTCCTCTACATATGATTAAATTAAATTTAATTATATTGTTCATTCACTTTATTCTTCCACCCTAATTAAATAAATTCACTTTATTTAATTATTTCACATTCATATGTCTACTTAATTAATTAAATAAATACCCTTTATTTATCTTAATTAATTATCACCTTTTGAATTTAATTAAGACTTTTGATTTAATTAAATTTAAATATTTCCTTTCTCCTATTCAAATCTTTCTTCTAATTAATTAAATATTTTATTTAATTAATTCCATCTACATGTCATTTCCTAAAAAAAAATTAAATATCTTTATTGAATTAATGTCCTTCACATCTTTTCAAATCATAATTAAATATTTTATTTAATTATGAAATCTTTTATTATTCTTCAAATCTTAATTAAATGATTATTTAATTGAGAAAAATCTCCATGTCACCCATAAATAAATAATTGCATTTATAATTCATTAATTATCTTCTTAAATCTTTCCAAAATCCTCTAAAAGATGATTTTTTAGCATCTCATCTTATCTCTTCCATGAAAGAGGAAACAAATCATGCTTTATGTTTTTCTTCTATTTTTCTTTCCAGTCTTCTCCATATTTGACCATTCGATCTGCTAGGATTATCACAGCCATTGATCACATCAACCAATCACAATCCTTTGAAAGCTCTATCAATATGCCTCCATATCCAAGCATTTATTCTATTAGGCGATAGGCGATTAGAGAACAGTTGCATTCAATTAACATTTATTATCAGCATTAAGAGCATTCACAATCGTAGTTTCTTTATCAAGTAATCATAGCAATTTGCAATCATGCATCATTTAGTCAACATAATCATATCTTAGCATAGCATGCATCCATCATCTACAATATCATTCTCTGGGAAGACTGTTTGTTGAGCCCGAAAAAAACTGAGAGAAATAGTTGGAGTCAACAAAATTATTGGAGATAGAGGATGATAGGATGGCATCAAGGGCAGAAAATTGAGTTTGCACTTTTTTTATTTCATTTTTTATTTTGATATAATGTTCTATTGGTGTGTTTGTACTTCTTTGATCTTTTTTTAACCTGCACATTTAATCAATCACACAAGAAGAACTATGAAAGTCCAACTCAATAGTAGTGTGCAAAGATAACCATCCCCAAAGCCTTTGTTCTAAAGGTTGGGAGGTCTCCTGAGGGAGTATATCATTTGTTGCACTAAACAAAAAACCTTACTACGAGCCTTAGTGTAGAAGCCAACCATGTCAGTTTCCGAACATCCTAATAATCATAGTGCAAGGGGAGGGAAGAATTTTCCCCCAAGATACCATATAACTGCCAAAGACCATTTGCTTAGGGGATTCAGTACCCACTTCCGTCACTCTGAGTATGTGCTTGGAAAATACAAAAACACGGTTGTGTGAGTTGAAGCAGTTCTAAGATGTTGGTTGTTGATTATTATGATGACCTACTTGAGCACTAAGAGTGAGTCTGTCTGAATTGTCTGTTCTGTGAAAAATCCTATGAAAACATTTTTGAACATACACTCGATGTTTAGTATAGGGTTTAAAAAATTTTACTATTTTCTGAGTATTTGCTGTGTTTTCAATCACATTAATTCAGATAAAAGATCATCCAAAATGAACATGCAAAAATTCAGCTAAAACTATTCAAAACTATTCAAAAAACTTCCTTAGAAAATTGTTTTAGTGCATATAGGATATATTTTAGCACATATGGGGTATGTTCTAGTGCATCCACTAGTTAGTTGAGTGCATTTAGTGCTCGTTTCCATGAATTGAGTGTTTTAGTGCATAGGCTAAATATTTTGTAAATAGTTTTTGGTCACTGGCAAAACATTTCTCTGTAGTGCATTTGAGACATATTGCAGTGCATCTAAAGTCTATTGTAGCATATTTGACTATTTCTATAGTGCATGCACCTATTCTAGCAATGCATATAGGACATAGAGTAGTGCATCTATCACTTTCCAGAATTTTCACTTTTTATAGATCTGAGTTTGTAACATTCTCGGTCCAGTAGCATCCTGACATTTCTCCTATGCTTAGAGATTGGAAATCAACCAAGTTTGTTAAGAAATCCATTATCAATCGAATCAAGAAACCCAAGAAACATTTGGGTTACAATAAAACCTTGCGACATAGAAAGTTTTTGTATAAAATTTGAAACATCTTTCTCCATTATCGTGAGTTTCTCCATAGGTGCCAAGATTTTTCTAGGGGATTTACTGATGAGTATGTTGTAGAGCCTTTATATTCACAAGCCTATTTTTAGAGAAGAGCTCTATCACAATGAAACAATCACAATCAACCTCTCAAATTCAATTATCTACCACAACCTTCTATTGAATATCCAACACATCCCAGCCAAATCATTCAGTGATCTTAACTAGGCTACTTGACATACTTATTATTTTTCTGAAAACAAGGATCAAATCTTAAAAGTGCATCTGTCAAACAAGTTTATGATTATTGGTTCAACTTCCCCAATTGGATTATGTTATCCTTCATCATTGGAAGCCACAATCAAAAGTTAGGAACATCTTTGATCATATCATAGGATTTTCATCTTATTGGATCAAGAGATCATGATTTTTGCACTTATCAAACTGTGATCTAAGTCTAGAAGAATATTTTGAAATCATATGCCTATTTTTACAAGATCTTAATACATTAAGCTGAAAGAGGAAATTCAACAGGAAGATGATACCTGAAGAACTCAAGAAGAAGGTGAGAGTAGTAATCCCCTTTATAGTGTGAGTCGTAATCCCTTTTTTAACAACATGGATAAAAGAGAATAAAGTCCATTCCCTTTCAACAAATATAGGGACATGAGCAAAACTCCTGTAGATAGTGATGATGAATGAGAGGATGAATGTCACCTTAGAGAGGCTGAGCAAGATCCAAAATTTCACAAAGCCTTAGAAAATATATTGCAACGCGATAAAGAGAAGTATTTCCTCTATCTAGCTGACAAAGGAGCTAAATTGCCTCATGATTTTGATATTGAGAACTTAAAGAGCAATCTTGAAGAAACATCCATGTCTGATCTTAGTGCTTTGTCTCAACAAATTAAAGCACTTCAAGGAAAAATTAAAGATCTACAAGGGGGAGCCACAATGAAGAAGTATGCTCTTGATGACATCTCAACTTGGTTCCCTTTCCCAAGCATTGATAGATTCTGAAATTTGACCGTTATAATAGGAAATCAGATCCAATCGATCATGTCAGAGACTTCTGAAACATTACTTTAGAATTTTATCATGAGGACACTTAATGTGTTTGTTCCCTAGGAGTCTTGGAGGCCAATCTATGGAATGGCTATCGAAAATCACACCTCTTGTCAAGACTTTTGAGGAATTAATCAACCAATTCATATCACAATATTCCTACAACATCCAACATCAAATCACTATGTTGGATCTCTACAAAGCTAAGCAAAAACCTAGTGAACCTTTCATTACTTTTCTTTAGAGATGGAGAAGATTGTTTGCTAGATATTTAGTCCTATTCCTAAAAAGGAAAAGATGGACATCTTCATCAACAACTTCGATCCATAAATGAGCTATCTTTTGAATTTACATTTTTATCCCTCTTTTGAGAAATTGATTGAAAATGCCATCACCATTGAAGGTGCCTTGGTCAAGAGAGGGGTAATAAAAATTGATAAGGACAATCCTAGCTCTTCGAATCACCAGAAAAATAATGAAAAATCTATGTTTTGGACTCACAAAAAAAACATGGTGAATGATAGTGTTGTAGATTCAAATCTTGTCTTCACTAAGCCATTTGTTCTTACTACTCCAAGTGCTCTTCACAACAATAACTATAACCATGTTAATTTGGTTACAAATCAAGGGAACAATCCTCCTCCTCTGAGGAAGAACGTGAATCAAAGTTCTACTACCAATCAAGGTAATTAAAATAATCAAGGTTACCATGGGAGAAACAATAACAATTCTTTAGGTAATGCCTCAAACATGAATCCACAACTATCTTGACTCTTCTCCAACAGATAAAATTTTACTCCACTGGGTCAATCTCTGGAATCTGCCTTTAAAGATTTGATGGAAAAAAATGTTATCACCTTACTGCCTCAATGAAATTTTGAACCAAGTGTGAAGCTTCTATCATGGAATGGTGCATACTATTGTGATTATCATCGATGCAAGGGACATTGCATGAATAATTGTCAAGCCTTGAAATTTTTTTTCCAAGTCTTAATCGAAAATGACACCATCACAATAGGAGACCAACAATCAAATGAAGACCACCAAGCATTTCCCAACCCTTTTCCCAACTATCAAAAGGCTATCTTCTGGGAAAATTGTGAATCATATCAATGATAATATAATCAACCATATCTACATTGACAACAAGAAGGTCAATGTTATAAAATTTAAGGAAAAGATGGAATGTAGAAAAGTCAATTGAAAAACAAGGGCATAAGCTAAAGTTGTCTTAAAGGGTGCTTCTTCAAAATCCACTGTGCCCTTGCCTCAACATCATTATGACTAAGTAAATCAACTTAGAAAAACTCTTGCTAATATTTCTATCTTAGAACTCTTGAAGATTTCCCCAGTGCATAGGGAAATTCTAGAAAAGGCCCTCATTGAAACAATTGTATCCACTAATGTAGATGTGGACCAATTTCAAGCCATGGTGGGACACTTGTCCTCACCCACATGCCTCTCATTCTCTGAGAAAAATGACATTTCCATGACTCATCCCCATAATTCATCACTATACTTAGAAGTCATGATCCACAAGTTTCGTGTCAGACA
Source organism: Sequoia sempervirens (assembly GCA_007258455.2). Lineage (NCBI taxonomy): Eukaryota > Viridiplantae > Streptophyta > Pinopsida > Cupressales > Cupressaceae > Sequoia > Sequoia sempervirens. The sequence continues at coordinate 1,467,539 of VDFB02128519.1, read as the reverse complement.
CGTACTAATAGATGGAGGGGCTGGGTTGAACATATGTACCATGAAGCTAGTTCAAGCTTTAGGATTTTCTGAGGACTCCATTGATCCCAGAAGAAAGATCACTATTAATGCCTATGATAATGAGGAAAGAGCATCCAATGGTTTAATCATGTTGATGATCAGAGTGGGACCTGATATCAGGAATACTTTCTGTCAAGTATTAGACCATGATATTGCATACAACATCTTGTTGGGTTGCCCTTGGATCCACAAAATGCAAGCTGTCCCATCCACATATCATCAATGTCTTAAGTTTCCTTCTGATGGACATGAGATCATAATACCAATTGATAATTTGAATAGTCAGACTTGTGCCAACATCAAAGCTAGTCAAGATACTTTGGCTCCCAATAATCGAGAAGCTCTTTCCAGTACTTCTCCCAAAGTTGATACACAAATAAGCCAGTTAACCAAAAATTTTGACAAGCAACTATGGTTCCAAGAGAATGGAGTTGGGGAGTACTCTCTTTGTCTTGCTAATCTACCTACATCACCTCAGTCACATGGGAAACCTTCTATCACACAACAACAAATATCTGTAGCATCATCATCAACACAGCCACCAACAGAGCCAAGTACACTGTTTAATGGATGATTTATCAAAGGAAAAATCCCCATGGAAGATCCTGAGGATATAGAAGTTCTAAATTGGCTCTATAAAGATGAAGACAAAACAGTCCTCAATGTCAAAATACCAACTGATTAATATGGTAAAGGGTATTCAATCATGCAAAAGATGGGCTATTATGGTAATGGTCCTATCGAAAAGAGAAAAGGAGTAGTTGAGCCTATTCACCTTCTAGGACTTGTTACAAAAGATAAAATAGGACTAGGCTATGATACTAACTCAAAAGAAATAACATCCAAGCAGTTGCATGATACTTCCCTCACATTGCAAGAAGGTTTTGATACAAGAGAAGCATGTTTGACAACAATTCAAAATTTCATGGATAATAACTCTGACACAAACTCTGGTGAATATGAATGGGACATCATCTACAATAATGAGTTCTAGAGGGACAAAAAGGTTGATGTGATACACATGTATACCCCAACTCTAATTGCAGGTGAAGATTCAGGGTCCCAACCACAAGGATCTAAAGTACAAGGTGACTATGATTCTAGTGATACTGACTCAGATTTAAATGAACAAGATTATCATGAGAACATTACTATCATTGTTTCACCCCATACCTTGGATCCTATAGACAATGTCGTTATGACCATAACCATAGCCAATTTCATGCAACCCGATGACCCACTACCTTTAATCCATCCCGATCTCATTGACTAGGATTTGTCTAAACCTATCGATATACCTATGTTTCCAAGTGAGGAATCTATCAAAAACTTCGTTTCTAAAGATGGAAAAAATGATTGTTCCACTAGTGATTTTTGGCATAGATTCTTTAATCAGGAGAGTGTCAAGTCTCCTATCTACAAAAAGAAAAATAAAAAAGAAAGATCTAATGGTGAAAACCAAAATTTGGCAGTGTTAGATCAAACAAAAGATAAAACAAAGAGCATATTCGATGGTGAAAACCTTTTTAAGGCACCAAATGATGGGAAGCTTGACACTCTCCCAGAGCACTATCATGAGCGATCACCTATCTTGATTGAGCCTACAAAAGAGGTTTAATATTGAAACTTCAGAAAAACCAAGGATTCTACAGTTAGCTGCATCAATGATAGATAAAGAAGTACCCAAGTTCATGGAATTTCTAAGAGAAAATCAAGTCAACTTTTTCTTGTCTTATGCAGAGATGCCAAGTCTTGATCCCAATCTCATAATGCATCACTTTTCCATCAAACTAGGAGTTAAGCCTGTGAAACAAAAACTTAGAAAGATACATCCTCATTTTGCACTAATGGTTAAAGAAGAACTTAGAAAACTCCTTGATGTGGGATTTATAAGATCAATTGACTATGCAGAATGGATCTCCAACATTGTTCATATGTCCAAACTAGACAGACGTGTCAGAATTGGCATAGATTTTAGAGATCTTAATAAGGCATGTCCTAAGGATGACTTCCCACTTCCAAACATCGATACTATAGTTGATTTGACAGTTGGCCATGCCATGTATTCACTAATGGATGGATTTTCTGGTTACAACCAAATCAAGATTTCACCTGAAGACTAGGAAAAAACAACTTTCGCATGTCCATGGGGGACTTAATGTTGGCATTTCATGCATTTCATTCTACAGAACAATGGGGCTACATATCAAAGAGCTATGACTACAATTTTTCATGACATGATGCACACAATCATGGAAGATTATGTAGATGATATATTGGAAAAATCATACACAAGAGAAAGAAATCTTGAAGTGTTATCCAAAATCTTTGCAAGGTTAGAAAATTTCAAAGTTCACCTCAACCCCAAGAAATGTGTTTTTGAGGTCACATCTGGAAAGCTCTTAGGATACATAGTATCAACAAAAGGGATTGAAGTATATCCTGCCAAGGTACGGGCAATCATGGAAATGCCTCCACCAAGGAATATCATTCAGTTGAGGTCATTATAAGGATGACTTCAATCTATATGAAGGTTCATTGCACAATTGGGAGATAAAAGTCTACCTTTCATGCATCTATTACATAAGAATTTTCCTTTCAAATGGGATGAGAATTGTGAAATGACCTTTCAATGGATCAAGTAGTACCAAATGAACCCACCAGTTCTAGTACCACCAAATCTGGACAAACGTCTAATCTTATATATTTCTGCAATGAAGGTATCTTTGGGTGAATTGTTAGCATAGGAAGACTCTACATCAAAGGAATGAGCCATTTATTAGATTAGTAGAACACTGACAAGTCATGAACTTAACTACACTTTCATCGAAAAATCTTGCCTAGCTGTGGTTTTTGCTTCATAGAAGTTTTGACACTACATGTTAACTCATACAATCAATCTTGTTGCAAAGATTGATCCACTTAAGTATCTATTGAGCAAGGCTACATTAATAGGAAGGTTAGGAAAATGGGTTATTATCTTGAGTGAGTTTGACATCCATTATGTTGATCGCAAAGCAATCAAAGGACAAGTTATCACCGATCAACTAGTTGAAGCACCATTACAAGCAGAACATCCCATGCACATTGAATTTCTAGATGTTGATGTCTTCAATACAAAATCCAAACAACCATGGTCATTATACTTCTATGGTTCATACACTCAACACGGATTAGGGGTAGGCCTACTCTTTGTCACCCCGCAAGGAATACCATTCCTCGATTGTATAGGCTAATGTTTCCATGCACTAACAACATAGTCATGTATGAAGCTTTAATCACTGGACTCAAGATTGCATTGGAATGGAGGATTACAACACTACAAGTTTATGGTGACTCACAGTTAGTCATAAATCAGATCAATGATGATTATCAGACCAAAGATGACAAACTGTTGCCATATAAGAAGATGGTTGATGATTTCAAGAAGTACTTCATGGATATCAAGTTCATATAGATTCCAATACTTGATAACAAAGCAGCCGACGTGATGGCCATGATCACATCATTGCTACAACTCCCATAACCTAAAAGCATAACTTTATCTACCAATCCTCTCGCTATACTGTCATCACTAACATGCTTTATCATTGTGGTCTTGATGGTACTTTACTTCGATGTCTTGAATGTTACGAATCTGACAAGGCTTTACAAGAAGTTCATGGTGGCATTTGTGGTACTCATTCGAGTGGACTGAGCTTATCCAAAAAATTTATTAGAATGGGTTACTACTCGCCTACAATGGAAAGAGAATCATTTACTTTTGTGAAGAAGTGCTCAAAATGTTAGATACATGGGAATCTCATCCATGCACCAGCAGAAGAACTACAACTGTTCATGCAAACCTGGCCATTCTCTCAATGGGGGTTAGATCTAGTTCACAAGATTCATCCTTGATCATTGGACGAACATAAGTTCATCATCACAATGACAGAGTACTTTACCAGGTGGATTGAGGTAGTACCTCTCACTAAGGTTACTGAAAAACAAATCTCATCGTTCATACTCAACTATATCATTTGTTGGTATGACATTCCCAACTCCATCATCACAGATAATGGATGACCATTCAAGAATTAGGATGTTGATAGAGTATGTGAGAGATTCCATATCCAACATAGATATTCAACATCCTACTATCCACAAGGGAATGGCCAAGCAGACGCCTTGAACAAAACCATATTGAAAATCCTAAGGAAGACTGTGAATGATGCAGGGAAATATTTGGCATGTACAACTCAATCCCTCATTATGGGCCTATAGAACTAGCATCAAAATTCCAACAAGAGAAACACCGTATGCTCTTGTCTATGGAGCAGAAGCCATATTACCTCTAGAGGTTGAGATTCCATCATTTAGAGTATCACTGAAAGTTTTAATCACAAATGATGAATACAAAGTTTCCCAACTCCAAGAGCTGGAACTCCTTGATGAGAAGAGACAATGAGCAACTAATCATTTGAAAGTATATCAATAGATGATGTATCATAGCTATAATCATAGAGTCAAGCCACGTACCTTTCAAGTCGTTGATCTTGTTTTGAAGGAAAACCCATGAAATCAGCAAGACAGAGAGAAGAAAGGAAAGTTTGAACCAAATTGTTTGAGTCCCTACATGGTCATCATAGTATATAGCTCAGGAGAACACAAACAATCAACACCAGAAGGGGACCTATTTGATGAACCCATCAACAACATGCACCTGAAGAAGTATTATGTCTAAATCAATTATCATCATCCATAAATGTCCTAAAAAAAAATCCATAAAAATTAGAAAAAGTCCTAAAAAAATAAAAAATTAGAAAAATGCAATAAAGATAGATAGTGAAAATCTAGCAAACAGACATTATTTGTAGCTCTCCATCTATTAGTTCATGTTCTGCACTTTGCTTCTTAGCCTTCTTTTCACCATCATCTTAGGGCCATAGCAACATCATACTGCCATCATTTGCCTAGAGCGATAACGTCTTACCAAGGCTTGATCATTGTACATATTCATTTTAGCAAGTTGTGTCATTACTGGAGGTAAACATTGACATATTGGGGGCAATCAAATTTCAAGTTCTACCATAATAGCTAGAAAATGACATAAAATCCAATCATGCAAACAAACAATCAAATCCTATGAACAACTATTGAATCATTGATCCATACCACAACCATTTTTAGAAAGTACCATATCATAACACATATCTGGATGATCTAAAATCTGAATAAATGTTTAGAATATTAGTATTATATTTTGAACAATGGTTGTTTGACTTTCGATATCATTCCTCTAGAGCACACTCGATGATGTACTCAACTAGAGTGGTGAGGAAAGAGGATGATTTTTCTTTGTCTATTGTCTTGAGGTTAACTATCAATCTGTTGCAACTATGTTGCGAGACATGATTTCCAAAGTGTAGCATTGATGTCAGTTGCAAATTTGCATCAGAAAGTGGTTAATCTTTGTCTGTTTATGCAAGAAATACTCAGTTCATCTTGGTTCAATTATACCTCGATGCTTGTGTTCACTTGCTTTATCAAAAATCATGAAAGTTGTACTTTGGTCATCACTGGTGCTAATTTCCCCTCTGATGCTTGTACATACTTCCAACATTTTAAAACTCTCTGTGGTGATTCAAGAAAGCTAATAAAGGGCTCAACAAATGGTTGGTTTCATTTCATTGCATTTCATTGCATTTCATTGCATTTCATTGCATTTCATTTAGATCATTGTACATATCTGCATACTAGATTTGCATCCGAGTTTTAAAAGGCTAAACCAAAACATCAACAGTTGTCATGTCTCTTTGGAATTTTTGTGGAGGACATTCAGACATTTGTTTCATTATCATCTTTCATCTTCATCATTATTTCGTTAATCATTATCATTTCATCTAGGTCATGTACACATCATGTAGTTTATCATTTATCATTCATTTGCATATCATTTAGATCCTTTATCATTTCATATCATTCATTTATCCATTAGGTATTTCATATCACTTTCATTTTCATATTCATTTTATTCTCATTCTACATAGTTTCATACCATTTCATTATCATATTTTATCTTTGTATCAACATTTCATAATCTATTTCATTTCACTTATCATTTCATTACATTTCATTACATTTCATTTATCATTATCATTTCATCCATTTCATCTCATTTCATTACATTTCATTTATCATCTTATCATATATCTCATTATTATTCATGTTCATTTCACTTCATACCATTATTCTTATCATTTATCATTTGTCACATTACATTCACGTCATATCTTTAATTATCTATCATTCTCATATCATTTATATATCATGTAATTTTTAGATAACATTTGACCCATATCACATATCGTTTTATATCATTTCCTAATTCATATACATATTAAAAATTCATGATGCATTTCATAAAAACAAACATCCATTTTCCATCACATCATCATTATTTATTGCATTTGAAAAATGCAAAAACAAAAAAAAATCCATATATACATTACATTTCCACATCATTTGCAAAACATTGCATTTTTTATATCCCATTGCATATTTTCATAATCACATTATAGGTCATCCACCTACAAGACATCATTAGTACACATCACAAATTGTCATCATAAGCATATCATGAATCATCTTGCATCATAGGTTAGTCGTTAAACCATAAAAGGCATCATAAATCCATCTCATAACATATATTAACAAATGCATATTCATATCATCATCACATCATCACATAAAAAATGCACATCATCAAAACTCATCGCCACTGCATATCATCGCTCATCAAAAATAAATACAAACATCCAATGTCCAATGAAACTAAAAATTCTAGAGAGATACATAAGATATGATCACAAACAATGTACATTCTCCAAAAATGATATACATGTGTGAATTACATCAATAATACTGCATCAATAAAAATCACATATCAAGGCTGGCTAGTGGAGCCCCCTGATGGAGCTGGTCTAGAGACTAGTGCCCTGCCACTACCACCTATGTTGAGATCCTGTCGAGGCCCTGAGACTGCTCTGCTATCTGAAACACTCCGTGACTTGCTCCTGGATCTGCTATGGGACCAAGGGTAAGAATATTTGCACTCGAGAGGGCACAACTCCTCATATCTAATATGGTAATGCTCAGCCTCCTTGGAAATCTCAAATCCCTCTACAATGGCCTCTAGAAAAGATGCATTCTCAACATTGCCCATAAGTCTCTCAGCAACCCCTTCTACCTCTAATACCCTCTATTTGAAGGAGTCTCTCTCTACTATCAACTAGGCCACCTGTGGGTCTGGGGAAGGAGGAGGTGCCTATATCTGTGCCTGTGCCCATGCAAGCTATGCAAGCTATGCCTATAACTGCATTGCAAAACTCTGAGCTTGAGCCAACTGGCTCTACAACTATGTGTGTTGTCCCTGAAGAGTCTGTACTTGGGCCTGTAGAGTAGCTATCTATGCTTGTTGCACTATGGAGGGGACCTTAATCACTATCTGTCGTCCAATAGAAGTCCTCGACCTCTGCATGATCAATACACTGCTAGAAATGTCTGGCCTCTATCTCACTGGCCTCTGCTCACCCCCTTTGCCATCTTTGTCGTTATCCCCACCACCATCATCTAAGCTCTCCCCATCTCCACTCTCCTACTCATCTCTACTATCATTCTCCTCCTCCCCTCCACCAACTTCTTGCTCCCCCTGGCTGATGTGCCATCAAAATGGGCACCAACTCATCTAGACATGTGAAACGAGGAAATGGGTGTGTGTGAATGTAATTAGAGTACTCCTTAGGCATCCTTGCATCTGTAATCTCAGGCCTATCATCCCATACCTCAGGTTGTAAACCTGTATACTCTATATATGCGACCTAATATGAAATGCCTGACCCCCATCCAGGATCATCCTTGCACTATGCATAGTGTGCAACACCCTGAGGCATCACCTAAGTATATCCATATTGTCTCTGTTCTTGCAAAGCCAAAAATATCTCTATAATAAAAGGGGTCTGACTTATCAGATACCACGGCATACATACAAAAGGAATCTCAAGATGATCTATATCTCATGCCTCATAATCTATGTAAGGCCTCCATATCACTGAATCTACATCATCTAGAATCCGTCTCCAGTAATCCAACTTGCCTAGCTTGGGCTGGAAAAGTACACTTGAATATGCATATACATACGGCCTGCCTAGTGGCCTAGCCCTAGGTCCAAGTGGTCTAGTAATAGCAATATGCTCCCATGCCTAAATCTGGAGAAGAGTAACACCACATGACAAACTGCCCACTTCTCTATACACTACCTAATGCAAGTCATGATACAAATGTACTAACATGTAGCTCCCCTAGGCATATCTTCGCTGCTGATCCATCATTTGCTCAATGATCCTCCCCTACCCAACTGATAGTCCCTTTTACCGGCAGTCCAGACAAAGGAAGCCTCCAATGAATGCACTCAAAACTGCGGGTAAGGCTGGATATCTCCTCAAATCTTCCCATGGCACCCAATACCCTGCTATATGATTATTCTCAAACAATCTCCTGAGTGCATCTGTACCACCTAGCTCCTTATGGTCATAAACCAAAAGAGCACCTACCACCAAAATCCCCAAAATCCTTAATACATCCTCTGGGGTCACTATCATCTCACCTGTTGGCAAATGAAAGGTATTATGCTCAGAATGCCACCTCTCTGCTAGTGTGGTCAATAGTCCCTGTTGACCCGAATCTAAGGCATAGACAATAAAGGTCCCAACCCACATTTAACTATTAACTGTACATCTACAAGTGTCAGATCTTGTATCCTATCCCAACCCACAAGGAAGCACTCTCTAATCTAGAGGTTTTTGAAAACCTCCTATTTTTGGTGATCACAAAGACAATCAATCAGACTCATATCATAGACTCATATCAAAGTGATCTATCTACTTAACATCATGCAATCACAACCCATATCTATTTATATCAGTGCATCATATTAGTGAACCATATCAAGTGCTCTATCTAAGTGACTCATATCATGAAATCAATGCAAAATCTATCTATTTGAATATCAAATCAATCTACTCTATCATCATTTACTATTTGTTTTCTTTTTTAGGAAAGCAAATTTGTCAACAATCAAATCATCTTCCTATTTGTACTTCAGTCACGAATGCAAATATGTTTTCAATCACATCATCTACTATTTTTTTTTCTATCTCAGAAAACAAATTTATCAGAAGTCATATCAATCATCTACTCTTTGTTTTCTAAAGAAAATTTATCATCACAATCCATCAATCATTCTACTCTTTGTTTTTCATTCAATGGAAACAAAGGTATCAGCTATCTACTCTTTGTTTTCTATTTTCAGAAGCAAAGTGATCAATTCATCATTTATCAGATTTTCTATCATTTCTATCCATATCAAAATGATGACAAGACAATTTATCTATTGACCAAAGAAGCAATATACATCATCATTCTTTCACCACTTTCATCAAACAATGCATTCTGCCTAAATTTCTTGGATGCACTAATCTACGACCTCTATGCATTGGAACCCCAAATGTGCTGAAGTTTCCACCTAATGCGCTAAATCCCCTGAAGCGCCATTCTGTGTCCTAAAGTGCTATATCAATTCCCCTATGCGCTACTTCCCTATATGTGCTAAACCCATAAGCGTATGCACCAGTTCATCAACTTGATGTGCAAGAATCCTGGATGCACTAATCTATTTACTATATGTGCTAATATATCACTAGTTGGGGCACATTCCTAGATGCGCTATTCTAGGTATTAGCTGCGCTAAAATATCTATTCCCTATTCTATGTTGGATGTGTTGTTTTACACCCTCTATGTGCTATAGAAAACATCGAATGCACTAAACTCTGACTCTATGCACTAAAACAGGCTGTTAAATTCTAAATCCGCACAAAAGTTCATCAAAAATTGATTGAAATCACAAATTTTCAAAGAAAAAAGGATTGAATCCACTCATCGGTGGTCTGTAAGTGGCTGGTATCTGGTACTGGCGGGCCCACTTGAATTTATGTGTATGGTATGGAATCTCCGTCTCGCCAAGACTCGCCAAGTCAGCATCAAAGCAAAACATCACTAAAGTCAAGAGGTGAAAATGACTTGCCCTTTTTACTCCTTTGACCTTTTAAAGGTCAACCAAGGTGGGTTTTTGTGGCATTTTATTTTTATTTTTCTATTTTTTTCTCAAACTAGGGCATCTTTTTATCCATTATTGGGAGCTAAATCACTGCATCTGTCTCATCATTCCAATTTCATCATCAACTCAACATTTTTCTCATCATCAGTGATTTATCTCCCGAGGGGGCATCATCAATATCAGCCACATTTTTCAATCAGAAACATATCAGATTCAAATCAAAAGGCATATCAGGCATGTTTTTTAATCAGGGGCATATCAATTAAAATTTTCTGACCAGGGGAAAAATCAAACACAGCAAATTTCAAAACCAGGAATATTTTCTTTGAAGCAATGTGTTTCACACATCACTTCAAAGAGGCACAAAATGTATATGCATAAAATTGGTCATGTCTAATTAATCCCGACATTTAATTAAATATTTACTATTTAATTAATTTCTCTAAAGTCCTCTACATATGATTAAATTAAATTTAATTATATTGTTCATTCACTTTATTTAATTATTTCACATTCATATGTCTACTTAATTAATTAAATAAATACCCTTTATTTATCTTAATTAATTATCACCTTTTGAATTTAGTTAAGTCTTTTGATTTAATTATATTTAAATATTTCCTTTCTACTATTCAAATCTTTCTTCTAATTAATTAAATATTTTATTTAATTAATTCCATCTATATGTCATTTCCTAAAAAATTAATTAAATATCTTTATTTAATTAATGTCCTTCATATCTTTTCAAATCATAAATAAATAATTGAATTTATAATTCATTCTTTATCTTCTTAAATCTTTCTAAAATTCTCTAAAAAGATGATTTTTTATCATCTCATCTTATCTCTTCCATGAGAGAGGAAACAAATCCTACTTTCTATGTTTCTTCTATTTTTCTTTCCAGTCTTCTCCATATTTGACCATTCGATCTGCTAGGATTATCACAGTCGTTGATCGCATCAACCAATCACAATCCTTCGAAATCTCTATAAATATTCCTGCATATCCAAGCATTTATTCTATTAGGTGATAGACGATTAGTGAATAGTTGCATTTAGTTAGCATTTGTTATCAACATTAAGAGCATTCGTAATCATAGTTTCTTTATCAAGTAATCATAGCAATCTACAATCATGCATCATTTAATTAGCATAATCATATCTTAGCATAACATGCATCCATCATCTACAATCTCATTCTCTAGGAAGACTATTTGTTGAGCCTAACAAAACCTGAGAGCAACAGCTAGAATCAAAAAAATTACTAGAGATAGAGGACGATAGGATGATATAAAGGGAAGAAAATTGAGTTTGCACTTCTTTTATTTCATTTTTTGTTTTGATATAATGTTCTATCAGTGTGTTTGATCTGCTTTGATCTATTTTTAACCTGCACATTTAATCAATCACACAAGAGGAACTAAGAACTTTTGTCTTACCTTTTGGGTCAAAATTGTCCCTTGGTATATAAGTTTTCAAATTTAATGCTTGCAGTTGCTTAGGGGTAGTTTTGGAAGCTACAATGGAAGGACATCCATAATATCCCAATTGGAATTGTATTTTAACCCTGCCTTGTGTTTGCTAGAGAATTTAAAATGTACTTCTATGACATGTCTGGAAAATTCAATTAGCACTAGCTTATCATTGCAACACCTTGGTAGCATGTAGGGTGCTTTATCAAAACCAAATATCCTGATGTAGATTGTCTTGGGGAATTTAATGGAGCATTTTCCCTAGTCTTTGATTAAGGTCATGACCTCCTTGGTCATTCTAAACCCTACATCTCTAGTGACTTGGTTGATTACTGGGTACAAAAAGACACTCTCTTGAAATACTTCTCTACCTCTTTGAGCTCCAATTGGGGATATAATTCCCAAATCTTACTTTTCCCAAGAGCCTCTCCTATAACACCTTTGGTGGTTAACCCTAAGAAATTTCCAACTTTGGCTACCAAGTATACTGTGTATGAAGACAAGAATGATTGATTTGTATCTACCACTATGGTCAACTAGGTATGGATAATTTTTAACACAATTTGACCCCAATCCAAGAACAATTATCCTTTTAGAATGACATGAATAAAGTGAAAAATTCATGTGTCATAGGTCTTGGACTCCTCTTTACCAAAATCCCTAGATAACAAAGTGACGATATCTTAAATTTTAGACTACAAAAGTTTGATCTTGTCAACTTCTAGGGAATCTTTGCTACTAACTTTCTCTCATTTCTAAGCCATCTCTTATTGAGATGCCTAAGGTTTCCATTGATATCCCTTTTATACTCTTTAATTGCATCTACTTCGGTTGTCATTTTTAGTTGGGCATAAGGAAGGAGGTCAAATATTGATTTGATCATAGGAGGAGAGAGATCAATGATCTCAGTGTTATAAGGATCATAACACTTTCTATCAATGGGGTTATAGTGTTGAGCCACAACTAGGATGAGTTTAGGGCATTGGACTACCACTAGGAAGGAAGATACATGTGCTAATATTGAGTTAGCTATATTTTGGGCTCTAGGAGAAGCCCTTGGTGCAATTTTTTCTTCTTTCAATGGGTATGTGTAGGATCATCATAGAAAAAATAGGCCCTTAAGTGGCAGTAAAATTTAGAAAAATCAAAGTTAGGAAAACTTGGCATAAAAATTTGAATAAGTTATCTATATTATTTCAAAAATATGTAAGAAAAGAATCTATAGAAAATTGAATGTAGTTGCTAAACTACTAAGTTTATTTAAAAAAAAAATCTATTTGGTGAAAATTTGAAATTTCAATGTAGTAGCACTTAAATTTCAGGCAAAAAATAAGAAGTAGGTGTCTGTGTGACCACCCTAACCACAATAAAATGATAATATTTTTTTTATAAGATTTTAGATATAAGTAGAGGACTCATGTCCCAATGTGATACATATTTTTTTGTAATTTTTTTCCAAGTAAATAATTAATTATGATTTTTTTATTACAGTTTTTAAAAAATATAAAAACTCGTATGTTTGACCACCTTAACTTTGTCAAAACTTCATGATTTTTTTTTTAATCCTATAGTATACGAAGCATAGAGTGTGATGCATGTTTCAGATTCAAAAAATGTGATACCGTTTGAAAGATATAGATGTTTTTCAATTAGCCTATCAATCAGGTCTTTAGTCGTAACTCTACTAGAAAATGAATAATAATAATTTATTAAATTCAAAGTAAAGAATAATTTATATTGGTGGAAAGCTAAGAATCTCCTTTAAAAACCCTTTTCATTTCATCAATTTTTGGTAAAAAAAAAGTTTTCGACCACATACCCATCATATCACCACTTTTTGGCCCATCATGATCCTGCACATACTTGAATGCTTCCATATTTATGTCTCCCAATTAATTATCTTTATCACCTTTGAGGTGAATCTAGACACACTAGGAACCCCTTGAAACTTGTATTTCATTGTGATTGTGAGATTGTCAGCCTTGGATTTCTTCTCCTTTGTTTCTTCCTTTTCTTCTCTAGATACTTCCTCTCCAGCTGAATCTTCACTTAAATCAGACATTGATGATATCTATAATGAAGAGAAAAAGGATATATAAGTGTCTACTTAGTATTTTAAGCTTTAGGGGAGGGAAGAAAATATATCATATTGTTATTAGTATCTTTGCTTCTTTAAGAATTTAAATCAAGATGAGGATCATATTTGATCCTATCGAGCTTAGAAACTTCACAGGGAACTTGTGTTTTTTCCTATTTTGAGGAATTGGTAGGAATCAGGTCTAGGAAAAAACTTAGGACATTTATTGAGAATGTTTGCTTTGGTTTTTAAATCCCGATGAGACATTGGGCTTTAAAGAGTGGGAAGTGAGATTGTGGAAGGACTAGGGAATTTTGGACCCTGGTGCTAAAGATTCGATCAAGTATGAAAACTCTATGGGGACTATTTGACCAATCAAAGATTAGAACTAAAATGGTATATTAGAATTTATCCAAAATGTCCAATTAGGATTAGAAATCCCATAGGGATCATCGATAAGTCAGGGGTTGGGACTCAAAATGGATATTGGTCCCCTATCCAAAATGTTTAATTGAGTTTTGAAAACCCAATAGGTTATTAACATTGAACTTTCAATAATGGTTTGATTGAGACTAAAAGTCTCAAATGAACACTTTCACACTAGGATTGAGTCTAGTAATGAATATTGGTTCAGGGCTACTTTGTGCATGCATCCATTGGGGATTTTGAAACCCAAAAAGAAGCCACATGAAATTTCAAGATGAGAACCACAAAATGTTGAGGGGAAACTATTGGGATTTGAAATGTATCCTAGAATTTTAGACCATTCATCAATTTTAGGGAAAGTCAGGATCTCAAATCTTGAGCAATCAAAAGGGCATACAAATCTAAGGTAAGGCCATAATTTGTAAATTCATTTGGGTAAGCCTACAATACTGTGTCCCTCTTTTTGGCCAAGTTGGACATTAATATCAACATTTTTTTAGAAGATTTCACTTTATAAAACCTATAGCATGTAAACCATTAATAATTTGTAGATGATGCAAACTAGTGACTTGTGAGGATTTGTATGTAGAGTCTAAATATATTGGGGCTTATGTCATCATGCATAAATTTTTTTATTGAAAGAAGAAAATTATAATTTTTAAAATATAAATTTTGAATATCAATATCTAGTGCATGGATACTTTTTCACAACTTTTTATTGCATAGTTTTTTTAATTAATTTTTGAAGTCAAATTAATTATAATCAAGACATAGTTGTTTGTCATACACATGACTTGTTTTTTATGTATTGAAATTAATTGAAATTATTTATTTTTGATGAAACGAAGAACATCAATACCTAGTGCATACATATTTTTTAGAATTTTTTTCTCTATTTTTCTATTTTTATGCGTGTGTGAAACAAATACCTTTATCTTTAGTGAAAAAACAACATTCATAAGAAATAAAATATAAATATAATAATAAAATTTAAATATTTAAAAATTATACTTTTTGGAAAGCTTATAATATGAGCTACATACTTACAAAACATAAATACTAAATGACTTTATTTAATCCATCAAAAGGTAAAGAAAAAGTATTTTTTTCCAACATTTTGATAGGTGCAAAGGGGATTCCATTGTGGGTATGTTTTAAGATTAGAGGGATTCTATCCAAGGGGATTTGACATAAGGTGGTTTTATCTAACCCTCTTCAATTAAAAAACTTTAGATGGAATCCCTCAAGGCTTAAATCATTAGCTTTTTCTAAAAATATGTAATTTCAGGGAAAAAAATCAATATGTCCCAAGTTTGGGACTCATTATTGTGGGATGACCCATTTCTTTCATGGATTAGGTTTGACTTAGAAGGAGAAACCCAAGCCCTAAATGTGACCATAGGATCAAAAGAAGGAAAATACTAATACCTAGGGCACAAATCAAAATGAGGGGACAAACACAAAACCAAAAACCCTTGAATCAATGAGCGATGAAAAACATAAAAATCACAAAAAGATGAGCAATGAGAAAAAAAAAGTAAAGAAACAAGTAGACCAACTTGGAAATATAGTGAAGGATGAAGTTGAATGATGATGGATTTACACAATGAAAGACCCTTCTCACTCTTGACCTTGGTAAAATTCAGTTTGCTTTGAAGATTAATTAGACACAATAGATTCAATTGATGGCTCAAATTTCATAAAAACCTTTTGTGCATGTAGGAATGAATTCACCATTAATTGATTCAATAGGTGAGCAGGGTTTCAAGCTGAAAATGGAATTTTGGACCTAGAAAATGAGATCCTATGTCCTTTTAGGGTTCTGAACTCTGACTGGTTCCTTTGAAGAAAACAAAAAAAGGGAAAGCAAATTAGGGGCAGGAATCAAAAATGGATTTGGTCCTTCTAAATAAAAGTTTGAGATTTGTTTTGGCTTTTGAGACATGACAATAAAAGGAGTGTGAGATTGGGATTCCCAAATAGATTTAGAAATTTTGACCAAAATTCCAAAATCCATTTGAAAACTCAAAACTTGATAAAAAATGAACAAGGTGGGACTGATATTTCAAAATGGATTCAAACCCTTTTGACAAAATTCCAAAAGTCATCTAGAGTCTTGAAACTCGACAAGAAGACATGGAGAGAGTCTAGGGATCTAGATCAAATACAATTTTTTAAGAAAAAAGTATAAAATCTTTTTAGAACCTTGAAAGCCAATAAGAGAAAGGAAAATAAAGCCCGAGAAAATGAAAACTCTTGAGACCAAATGAAGAAAAGAAAAACAAGGATAGGAAGCGACAAAGGAAAACAAAGACAAAAAGGGGGGATCCATTTTAGCATAAAAGAAAATGGGGTGCGTATGGAAGGCATAAAACTAACCTCAATATTTTTTTAAGAGTTTTCATCATTGACACTTATTCACTCAAATTTGAAAACTTACAAAATAAATTCAAAACCATACAAAAATGAGTGCAAAGAATTGTAGAAACACCTCATCTGAATAGGAACCATTGGACCTATTTTGGGCACTTAAATTTGAAAATGTTTTGTTTTCTTTTATTATTTTATTTTTATTACTTTATACTATTTAATATTAGTGTTAAAAAACAATTTTTAATTAATAATAGGAAAATAATTTGTTGAAAAATGATGACATGAGATATTGGTATTCTTGGCTCTATGTTGGCGTCTTAATTAATACAAGGTTTTTTTTATTGGTTATATGTTAGTATGTTGGTTATGGGTATTTTGTTTTAGCCATTTCTTCTATTCTATCTTCATGGTAGGTTGTAATTCTATTTTGATGATGTTATATGAATTATAGTATATATTCTGAGAGGGGCCCCAATGATAAAACTCCATATGTCTAAAATAATAATTTCAACCTATCTTTACCTATCTCTAGCTAAAAAAATAATTCTACCCTACATTAAAAGAAAATTACACTCACTATCATAACTATAAACTTCAAATAAAATTACTAATTATATATATTTATATCCTTTTCATTGGGAATTATTCTAGGCCAAGCTTTGTCATTGTTGAGTACCAATCTAGATGGTTTGTTTTGGTGATCGTGTTTCATTGTACTAAAGGATTAAGTTTTATGTGTTATTCTCACCTTCATGTATACCATGTAATTATAACACCACTAATATCATATTTATTTTCTTCTAAAATGTGTTGGAAGTCATTATTTTATGCTTAGAGAAGAAAAAGATATATAGGCATATTCATTTTGACATTTTTAAGAATACATGTAGATTGCTTAATCCACACAAAAGGCATATCACTATTTTTGGAAAAGGAGCCAACAACCTATAGATTTATAGTCTAGTAATATATTAATAGATCAATAACTACATGATTAGGTTTCTAACCATAACAATATTGTTGTTAATAAATACTAATATTGTAAATAATTCCAATTGCTTCCTTACCAAGTTGGAGAATGCAATCAAGGAAATAGTTTGAATAACTCAATAAGACCCTGTTCAAAATATTGATTCTAAAGTTGCACCTCTTGTTAATTGGAATGAAGTTAACATGGGCATGTTTTGTGGATGGATGAGGATGGTACTCGTGACCTGATTTCTTTGGTTAAATGAATTTTCTTGGAAGTTAAGGATCTCAATGTCCAGGTGAAGAATTGGCAAGATGTTTGTGTGGCATTGGTGCATAGTAACTAGAAGGAATTGGTGATTAAAGGTAAGGTAAAAACCATGAATGTTATGCTTGATAAACTTGTTGTGGATGTTGATTTCCTTGGTATTACTCATTAGGAGAGGATTTCTTCTTTTGAATTGGCGGTCCATAAGAATTCTAAAGGGAGATTAGTTATCATTGAGGATAGAATTAGCAAGTTGTCTAATGATTTGAAGACTATAGTGAAAATTAGCAATAATTCCCTGAAATCAAATACTAAGGGCCTCATTGTTTTAAATGAGAGAGCCTTGAAATGGACTGGTAAAACCCCTAGAGCTGGGTGACATTGAGAAGGCTATTGAGGATGTGAACTACACAAATTTGGTGAAGAAGAATGAGGATCATGCTCTAGGTATGTAAAAGGATGTTGATGTCGACTTGTGTTTGAGAATGAGGAGCAAGATCAAGAAGAAAACTAATATTTCATTGGAGGAGATCAAGGATGTGGTGGAGATGCATGAGGGGGTCATTGAGGAAAATTTGGCCTCAGTTAATGTTCTGGAAAAGATGTTGTGGCTTTGTTGCTTCTTTCACTTAATCAACCTTGTTGATGTTTTGCTTTTGGGTTGCTGATGGGTCTCATTGTTAATTTTTGTTGTCAACATTTTGGTTTTTTTGGGTGTGGGCTCGTTAGGTTTAGTCTTTCTTGTAGCTTTTCACCATTGTTAAGGGTTTTAGGATCCTTTCAAAGCCTATTTTTCCTTATAAAAAACATACTAAATTAAGATAATTTATTTACCTCGTGGGCTAATGAGATAATGGAGACTTGGAAAGGTCTTAAGTTTCCCTAGTTTATAGGATATGTGGGGTTAATACAAAATAAATTCAATGATTGGAATTAAATTTGAACCCCCCATTGATAATGGTACAAATTAAAATTTGGTGAGTAGTATTATAAGATATCATAGAGGAAGGATGATTAGATCCATGAAAATTTAAATATTCTTGGCACCAATAATGAGGCCAAAGCACAAGCTCTCCTCCTAGGACACCAAGCTTGTGAGTATTATGGTAAAAAACCAGTGAAATATTAGAAGGAGATTCAAAAGTTATAATAAATTATATGAGGAGAATGTATCCAAATTGGAAGCTAAAAATATATTAAAAGGTTGTTAGTCCCTCATCAATTCTATGTTAGACTTCATGTTTAAAAAATGTGAAATGTAATTAGAGGTTTATAAATTAACTTGTAAATTAAATCTAATTATAGTAATTTCCTGATCTAATGCAGACTTGCGTGATTATGCTTTTTTAACCGTTGAAATTACAAGAAGGTACACTTTAAAATCAATTATTGAAAAATAAACTGAATTGAACTAGAGAGAAAATTAGACAAAAGAGAGGAGAATAATAAGATAGGAGACATAAGGATCACACGCAGGTTGATAATAGAGTTCACCCAATGAGGACTACATCTCCAGGTCCGCTTCTCAATGTTTGGACCACTTTATTAATTTTTCCAAGCAATGATATTGCCTTGTTACAATTTCCAAGCTTCAAAAACCTACATCAAATTCCTCACAATCTCTCTCACTTTACAATTTTTGGTGTAAACCAACACCTTGTAAATCTCCTCCAAAAATCCTCACACTCAATATTCCCTCCAAGTAATTTTTCCTTTGAGAAATTCTATCTCCCAAGTTGCTTCTAAATCACTTAGCTTTTCCAATGCCCAAACACCCCATTTTATATCATTTTACATGTTTATTATGGTTGAAAACCATAATATTACAAATCTTCTAAAATCCCCCCTTTAAGTAAAAATCTCAAACAATTTTCCCATTTACAATGAAAGAATCTTTTAATAACCCCCCTTAATATTTTCCTAATGGTCTTATAATTGAGCTTTTACAAAAATATCATTTCCAAGAAATGAATGGCTATGATTCCCTTTTATCTAACCAGAATATTTTTATTGTTTTATTGTGGAGGTTCTCCTTTTAATTAGGAGATTTAAATTAATTAAAGGAAGGTATTATTAATTTTACCCCATATTAAGGGTTTTATCCCTTTGTATTAGGGATGGAGTATAAAATATGACTATTAAAAATCTTTAAAATATTTTAAAAGCCCTTTTAATAGCCCCTTTCATTAAAAACCAATAAAAATCCTTTAAAAAAGAATGAACTTTATGTTTTTCCCAAAAGCCCTCTTTAATTTCTCCTTATTTTATGGTTTCTATAAAATCTCCATGATTTAAGGCTTTAAATAAGATTTGGCCCCACTTTTTAATACTTTAAATATAAATTAGCACCCTTCTATATTAAAGTGCTTTCGTTGTCTAATGGTGGGGCATTATGCTTGTAAAGAGTAGGTTGTGTGTGCGAATTCTCACGCAATATTTTGACCAAACACTCATGTTGACCAGACCGAAGGGTGCCACGTCATTGCCATGTGCCACTTGTTGATTTGTTGACATTGTTGTGTACGCTTACCACGTGTCACCATAGGATTGGTCCACATCATCACATTTTGAACCTACCACATGTCAAGTTTAGTGCTGCCATGTCAGCATGATGACATCATCATTTGACTTGGTTAACTCTTTTTTTGGAAACTTTGACCGGCCATAACTCACTCATACGAACTTCATTTTTGACAGAACAAACATCATTGTAAAGCTCTCACTAGCTCTTCACAACAATACCAATTTTGACCACTTTTGACAACTTTGGATTTTTGACCTTTTTCGGGCCTCTTGAATTCCCTGTTGACTGGATATTTGACTGCTCACAACTTTTGCATACGGACTCCTTTTGAGCCCATTTGAGTTGCGTTGGGTTTGTGTCGATGAGCTCTACACAATGACACTGGTTTTGAGAGATTTTGAGACTGTGAAAATTTTAGGTTCTTCTAGATCCCCCTGGATCAAAATGTATAGGAAGCTAATGGAGAAGCAAACACACTTGTTAATGTGGCTATTGAATTTGAGGTGAAACACATAAGAGATCATTCCCCATTGAGATAATAATATTTGGTATCAAACATTGTTAACATCATCTCCAACACAAGTAGCAAGAAGTCATCATTAGAAGTTGGTGAAGTTATTGAAGGCATGAATGAGATTGAAGAGGAGTACCACTAGGAGTGAATTCTCATACAAAAAGAATATGGCAAAGAGTGTGAAAATATCAAGTGTAAGAGTCTTAAATATATGATGGTCATTCTTCCATGGGAAAGGGTGAATAGATATATAAACATGGATACCACATTGTGTCTTGTTGCGAATAAATGAAAAGTAGCTTTTATTGGTGAGATTTCTAAACTTAGTATTAGGAATATTTTTAAAAAAAATGTTGTGATCATGTTGCATGCCATCTAAGTTACTCTAGGAGAAACTTTCTCACAATAGTTCATCATTACAAGGTTAACTTTGATATTTTGTCAATGTTTGTTGCAATGTTTCTTGAGGTCGAGGAAATCAAGGAAGCTAAAAGGATTTTTGCAAAGTATTTGATCAAGTTGAGGTGGCAAAGAGGACTTAGGGTTATTTTAGATGATGCAATTATAGGATATGTATTCCACCCTTGTGTGGGAATCTGTCCCACCATCAATACAACAGGGGGTCCATGAATCCTATTTGTGGTTTCTTCTATTGGGTATATTGTTTCACTTTGGAAAAGCCAAGCCAATTGGGACATTTTTTTTTAAATTGGCAACATGAGTGATACCTTCATAGGGAGTTGATTGGTCTTTCACTTTTGAGGCAAAGAGCACTAACAACTATGAGGGAAAAGGAGGTAGAAGTATAACATAAAGTATAGAAATAATAGAAATCTAAGATAATGTAATGGGTGTATAGATAAATCTAACTTTGTATAGAAGATATACAATTAGTTGTAAATGGTCATGGTAGTTAAATACAAGCACCCTACAAGGTTTTTGAAAGGTTCTCCATGATGAAGGAGCGGCCATAAATGTAATTTCTATTTTTGAATTTAATACAATGGGTATGGGCCCCTAGGCCAAATTTATTGATTAAAAAAAAATATAAGTAATTTAAAAAAATATTGATATTAAACTTAAGTGAATTTGTAAGTATTGGAGGAAATTGTATAGTAATTTGGTTGATATTTTAATTCATGGTTTATATGTTGAAACAATTGCACCATGATATTATATTTTTTAGATGGATATAATTAGTTATAAGATATTGCATCTTTTTAATTTACCACAAATATGTTAAGAAAGTTATGATATTATATTATTTGGATGGATATAACTAATTATACAATATTGATATATTTTTAATTTATGATTTATATGTT
>VDFB02128519.1:1346519-1445278 GCA_007258455.2 Sequoia sempervirens | reverse complement strand
GAAATTAGTGAAAATTTCAGCCACGTGGGCGCACACGCCCATTCTGCAGAAAAATGTTAGAAAACAATAAAATTTTAGCCACGTGGGCGCACACGCCCTTCTGCAGAAAAATGTTAGAAAATAGTGAAATTTCAGCCCAGGTGGGCGCACATGCCCTTTTGCAGTGAAAACAGGGGCGTAATTGCACTTCTGCAAAAAAAACAAGGGTGTAATCGCCCTTCTGTGACGTGTTCTTGCAAAAACTTCAACAACAACAAACGTAAAGTATGGGAACCCATTTGTGGGTCCCATCGGGCGTGCCAAAAATGTATACCTTGATATTTATCCTATCCTAGTGTGCAAAATAACTCAAAATACGAATGGTAAATGACCAAGGACACCTCAAGATTAGCCAAAAGAGAGTGATAAAACAATAAGGAAAATAGCTAACATAAGACAAATGGTTTTACCTTCCTTGTTGTTGATACCCCTTTGATTGGCCCTTGCTTAGAATGATATGTGTGCTCCTTGATGGCCTTTGATGTTGCTAAAATGGAGGATTTTATTATGTGCTTGGATGTGAATGCAAGTGAATGTAATGGTAGGCTAGATGAGTGCACAAAATGGCAGCATGTAGTTGCAAAATGACTAAGTGTTTTAAATTCCCTTGAGGAGGGGGTATTTATAGAGGAACTTGAATTCTCTAGAGAATTCAATGGTTGAGATTGATCCAACAAGGTCAAGATGAAGGGCTAAGGTGAGTTGAGGACTCACAAGCCCTCACATCTTGACATGTGGATTGTGAAATGGATAAAGGTAGGATGATGTGGAGGTGAGGTGGAAGAGAGGTACATGATGTGGAGGAAGTACAAGTACCTTGCAAGTACATTGGGAGATGGGAAGAATCTTGGGTGAATAAAAGTGAATTAAAAATTCACAATGATTGGAAAAAAGAATTGGATAAGACAAGGTTCCCAAAAGGTGGGAATTTATCACATGTGACTTGATGTGACAAGTCAAAGGTTCTAGAAGATGCATGGGAAAGGATTCTAGGAGGAATAAAAGTGAATTAAAATTCACATGGGGAAGAGAGGAGCCTAGGGTGAATAAAAAGAGAATTAAAAATTCCTTGGGGATGGGGAGAGTTGACCAAGGTACTAATTAGGTTTAACTAATTAGTAGAGAGGATAATTAGGGTTGATGGGATTAAAAGCCAACTTACTGTTGGAAGATGTGACACATCCTAATCAAAAATTAGGCATATGCACACACAGCTTATAAAAGATTAGAAATGGAATTAGGAGTTGATGAAAATGACATGTGAGGAATTAAATAAATGTAATATTTATTTAATTCATTTGATGAAAAGAGGATTAAGGAGGGTAAGGTATTTAATTATTAATTAAATACCTTAGGGATTTGGCATAATTAAAGATATTAATTAAATAATAGTAATATTACTTAATTAACTTAGATAAGAGGATGTTTAGATGAAAAGTGATAAATTTGGATAAATTAAGTGTCCAAATTTGGATGTCTACAGATACAAATGGTTATAAGATATTGATATTCTTAAGTGGTTGATTATAATATATTTATAATTGCACAATTAAGAAGGAATCTCTTTTGGCTAAGTTTTCATGCTTACAAAATTTGTTTCCATCAAAATCTTCTAAAAATTGAACTTGACTTACATTTTACATATAAAATGAAATTTATCATAAGTAATTAAGTATTCTTTGACAGAGGGGTGGAGGGCCTAGCTCGATTGGCAAGAGGAAAGAGGCCATGAGGTCTAGTCTCCCCTCTGTCCTCGTGGTACAAGAGGGCGTGTCACACGTCTCTGGTCACGTGAAAAAGTTTACCAACACACTACAATTTATAAGGAGGCTATTTGATTAAAAAAACTACTCTTTGACATAATTAGAAGAGTACAAAACTTTGTAAAATCTATAGTGAAAAAAATGAAAAAAAATATTAAATTTATTAATTTATCAAAATTTTAAGAGAATTGTAAAGCAATTTGGTAATCTTTTAGAAGAGTACAAAACTTTATGTAAAATCTATAGTGGAAAAAAATAAAAAAATTATTAATTTACCAAAATTTTAAGAGAAAATTGTAAAGAAATTTGGTCAAATTAGGTTTAATCGAACACATACTTCATATAATATGAAAAAGGCATGCATACGTTCTATGCATTTTTCAAACCACGTGTCAAACATGGAAATTAACTATTTGGAATTCTAAGTTTTACTCCACTTTATCTTTGTTTAATAAGTCAATGAAAGATGATGTTAATGTTATTTTGCCAATCAAGTTTTAATATAATCAATTTTCCATTCAAATATATTATGAGACATTACTTTTAATTAAGTTGTCATATTTAGAGAATTTATTTCATCAAAGTTGTTTTTATTTGATTTTTATTTTATTTAGGGAATTTATCTTGGTGTATGATCCTATCATTCCTATCAATTGAATTTTATTTTAAAAAGTATAATATTACAAAATTTTATATAAAATTTATGGTGAAATAATTGAAGAGACAATTGTTCTAATCTCACTAACCTTAAAAATACTTTTGGGATGACTATATTTTATACTTTGATCAATCATAAATGATGTAGGAGCATCCAATGGTGTAGGGAAATGTTGCATCACCCAAAAAAATGTTTTCTTTATTTATTTTAAAGTTGTTTTGAGTCCCATGATGGAACTTAGGGGATATAAGTCTATCAAGCATAAAAAATAGCAAAAAATGAACACTTACTATTTTTAGTAAGTCGGCCTAAACGGGCTCGTATGGACATGAAAATTTACCCTAAGGAGCAGAGCTAAAAAACATTTTCAGTTGCAAAATAATCACCTCAATACCCTACATGATTTGGGAGAAATTAAAGTTTTTGTCCCAAAAATTTCTCCAATGCAGCTTCAAATTTAGATATAAAACTTTAGAGGCCCCAAAATAGCTCAAAAGGTTGCCAAACTGACCTATGGTCAACTCGCATGTTGTAGAGCTCATTGAGAGCTTTCCAATGATATGCAATAATAGCAAATCAAACACCTAGATCAAAAGTTATGGCCCCAAGAAGTTGGTCCTCTAAGAAGTGAATTTCATAAAAATTCCTTCCTAGGCTAGAAATTGAATGACTAGACTTTTAGCGTCAAAACGAAAAGGGGAAATTTGAACTTTCTAGAACATTCTAGGGTAGTTATTGGGGAAAATAAAAAGGGTTAAGTGGGGGGTTGTAGAAGGTGGCCCTGATAGTGCAGATCGTGGCTCTGAATAGTAGATTTTTCTTTTCTGAGTTATTTTTTGTTGTAATGATTCAAGCCCATGAGACTGTAGCATGTAAGGTTTGAATCTGTAATTTCATTTTCTGAAAATAATTGAAAGTGATTCATTTTCTTGTCTTACATCTTCTATGTTGGTATCTATTGTTATGATTTCTATGGATTTTGGGCGGTGTAGCCCTCATCAATAAACATGAAAAATACACAACACATTTTTAACAATTTTACCTCAAATCTTAAACAAGAAAATTATGATACTACATATTTTAGAGAATTTTATGAAGTTATAAAAAAAACTATACAATTATTTAATCAATGTTAAATTTTTAAAATGCAATATTAAAAAATATTTTTATATTATGAGTTCATTTTTTCTTCATTTTTATTTTAGTTAATTGCATAAATTTTTTTTAAACTTTTTAACTTTTGTAACAACTTTTCTATTATATCTATTTTTGTTTTATTATATATTTAATATCTTTTTTTAAATTTTAATTCTTGTTGTTTTAACTTTTGTGATGCATATCTTCTATTATACCTCTTTCTTGTTTTATTATTTTACTTTGATACATTTTAATTTTAATTTCCTTTGAGTATCCTCCTTTAAGGTCATTTTTGTACTTTTCTTTTGACTTTTCCTTTCAATCACTTCCTTTATTTTTTTCCTTTTAATTCTTATGCTTGTAATAATTTTTATAATTTATTTATTTTCGTTTTAATTCTTATACATAATTTTTTAATTTAAAAATTAATTTTGTTATATCTATTATATTATTTATCATAAATTTTCTCTACTAACTGTTTGTCAATATTTTGAGTATACTCACTTTAATAATATTTTAATTTTGAAAAGTAATAATACATATAAACTAGATATAATAGTTAATTATTCTAATCTGAATATTTAAATATTAAGTTTATCTTTTTAGGAATGAAGACAAGGAATCCTTGTTATGACTTTCCTTATTATGTTGAGAGGTGTAGTTACATTGATAACAAAAGGTGGAGTATAATAACCTCATAATACTTAAAAACTAATTAACCAATTTTTTTTAAAGTATAAAGATGTCAAAAATTTTATCATATAGAGACAATTTTTATAATTTATTTGTCTTTTAATTCTTTTACATATTTTTTATTAAAAGATTAATTTTATTATATTTATTATTTTATTTATCATTAATTTTCTCTTCTAAATTTTTATCAATATTTTAAATATTCTCACTTTAGTAATATTTTAAGTAATAGTACATGTAAATACGATGTAACAATTAAGTATTCTAATTTAAACACTAAGAATATTGTGTTTGATTTTTTAAAGAATGAAGATGAGAAATCCTTGTTATGACCTTCCTTATTAGATCTTGCCACGGAACAATAGCCAACATTGTTTAATTAGTGTTTAATTTTTTATTTTAAACTAATTAAAAATATTTAAAATTTATTTAACAAATTTCACTTCAATGTTTGTAAAATTTTAATGGTTCAAATAGATCATTTTTTTACACAGAATATAAAAACAAACAATTTTTCTTCATTTTCAATGCCTAAGATTTTCTATTCAAGAATAGAGGAAGCACAGAAACTCACAATAAGAGTAAAATGAATGACATGTGGCCTTTTTGTTTGCCTTTAGTTGGGGTTTTAACATCAAAGATCTGCAACCATAATTTATTAACAATTTGAAAAAAAATACTTTAATAATTTATGACTTATATGAATATTTATAACGGTGAATATTTTTGTATTCTATATGTTTAAAGTAATTAGAATGTATTTATAAAAACATTTAAAAACTTAGAATTATTTTATATTATAATAATTTTTTAATATATTTTAATAAACTTTTAGAAATAAATAATAATTATTTTTATTAATTTATATTTTTTAGTTATATTATTTTTGTTGGATATAAAATCTTCTATCAAAAAATAAAAAATAAAAATAGAATTTTTTGTTAAAATTTTAAATTTAAAAATTATATTAAATTATCATGAAACTCATAATATCATTTGAACTTGAATTAATATATATTAAAATAATTGTTTTTATTAATTTATATTTTTTTTGTTAGATATCAAATCTTGTATCAAAAAATAAAATAAAAAATAATAGATTTATTTATTAATTTTAAATTTAAAAATTATATTAAATTATCATGAAACTCATAATATCATTTGAACTTGAATTAATAGATATTAAAATTTCATGGTTTTATTTATTTTTATTTTTAAGAATTGTAAACAAACAAAAATATTTTCTATGTAAGTTATAGATAAAGTAATTAAATTATTTGCCAATAGGCTATAAATTGTGGGCACAACCCATTAGAATTTTCTCACGCTAGCAAAATCAACTTTGAGGCAATTTTGAACAACTATTTTTTTAATAAAACTAATATTTTCTTTTCATATTTTTATATCTGCTTCCGATCACTCTACTTTCATTTACTATAAAAAAATTGAAGCAACATCTGAAGGAGATATTTTTCTATGGTAGGGTTTCGTAGATTTTTCTTGCAAACTTCACCCATTTTTTCTCATCAGTATTGTTGACACCATGACACAATTTGGGAAAAATCTTGAGGTAAATCACTTTCCATACTAATATTTCTTTTTAAAGGTTGCAACAATCTTGTTTTGAGCTCAAGAATCGAGCCCAATGGTGGCTACAGTGGCTATCACTATTTCTTTCATTGAGATTCTTGATACTTGTTTTCCATTCAATCTTTATCATCTTCTGAACAACAAGGAAATGGTGTGTGCACAATAATCAAAATTTTTGGATTATTGATAGGTTTTTCCTATATGCATTGATTCTTACATATAGATGGCCCATTTTTCCTTTACATCCTTGTCTTGGTGGAAATTTTTTGAGATTTCATTGGGTTTGTGTTTGGTGGATTAATCTATGCTTTTGTAAGTGACATACAAAAGTTGAATAATAGACCAACAAAAGAAAAGGAGATGGACTCAAATATTTTAAACAAACACAAATATTTTCTACATAAGTTATAGATAAAGCAATTAAATTATTTTCCAATAGGCTATATATTGTAAGTTATAGATAAAGCAATTAAATCATTTGCCAATAGGCTATATATTGTGGGCACAACCCACAAGAATTGTCTCACACCAACAAAATCAACTTTGAGGCAATTTAGAACAACTAATTTTTTCCTACACAATTTGTGCATAATCTTGAGGTAAATCATTTTCCATATCAATATTTTCTTTTTAAATGCTACAACAATGTTGTTTCGAGGTCAAGAATTGAGCCCAATGGTGGCTATCATGGCTATCACTCTTTCTTTCATTGGGATTCTTGATACATGTTTTCCATTCAATCTTTATTATCTTCTAAACAACGAGAAAATGGTGTGCCCACAATAATTGACAATTTTGGATTATTGACAGGTTTTTCCTGTATGCATTGATGCTTACATATAGATGACCCATTTTTCCTTTACATTCTTTTCTTTGGTGGAAATTTTTTGATATTTCATTGGGTTTTTGTTTGATGGATTGATCTTTGCTTTTTCATGATGCCCTAAATTTTTTCACTAAGTCTGTGTTTTGGTGGATTAATCTATGCTTTTATAAGTGACATGCAAAATTTTGAATAATAGACCAACAAAAGAAAAGGAGATGGACTCAAATATTTTAAACAAACATAAATATTTTCTACGTAAGTTATAGATAAAGCAATTAAATTATATTTTCCAATAGGCTATATATTGTAAGTTATAGATAAAGCAATTAAATCATTTCCAATAGGCTATATATTGTGGGCACAACCCACTAGAATTGTCTCACACAGCAAAATCAACTTTGAGGCAATTTTGAACAACTAATTTTTTCTTTTCATATTTTTATATCTGCTTTCGATTACTCTACTTTCATTTACTATAAAAAGATTGAAGCAACAACTGAAGAAGATATTTTACTGTAGTAGGGTTTCGTAGATTTTTTTTGCAAACTTCACCATTTTTCCTCATTGTCATTGTTGACATCATGACACAATTTGTGCATAATCTTGAGGTAAATCACTTTCCATACTGATATTTTCTTTTTAAAGGCTACAACAATCTTGTTTCGAGCTCAAGAATCAAGTCCAATGGTGGCTATGATGGCTATCACTCTTTCTTTTATTGGGATTCTTCATACATGTTTTCCATTCAATATTTATCATCTTTTGAACAACGAGAAAATAGTGTGCCCACTATAATTGACAATTTTGGATTATTGATAGGTTTTTCCTGTATGCATTGATTCTTACATATAGATGACCCATTTTTCCTTTACATTCTTTTCTTTGGTGGAATTTTTTGAATATTTCATTCGGTTTGTGTGTAATGCCCGCCGTGCAAACCCTAGAGAACACACACATAATGCAGATAATTTTTTTTTTATAATAAAAGTAATCATGCAATAACATTAAATCATAAATGCATAGCATAACACATAACATTAATACACTTGGTTCTCTGGGGCACGCGAGGTTACATTACAACCACAAAACAAAATAAAGATAACGAAAACAACATAACCATTTAATTTATGAAAACCATATACAATGATACAACTGATAGCCATGATGCGAGTATGATAACATCGCATAATTACATCCATGATAAATCTTTTAAAAGAGATACAAGTGATCCTAACTATTACATCATTGTTTCAAAATTACATTACAATTTTATTTGGTACATGAATTACATTGAATTTCCCAACATGGGGATTGATACAAGAATAATGAAATATGAAGTACAACTAATCACTGGAACATCTGCACTGCGGAAAGCTGAGAAGACAAGACGCTGATGGGGAACCCAACGGGTGCGGAGCACGTTCCACCCAACCATGTGAATTACAAGTAACTCACCCCCCATGCTCAGAGGTGACGAGGAAGTGAACCCGACCATGAATGTCAAACCGACTCAACCACATAATGATATGAAACAAGTACAACTCATAGCTTACACTGAAACAACCATCAACTTTCACAAATCACATGACAAGATAAAACCAAGAACTCATCACGATAACACGATGTACTATCACTTAACAATCATGAATCAATTCACAAGAATTCAAGGAAACATCACAAAGAGATAACATCCAGATGAACCGAACCAACACCTAAAATACAATTCCAAATAAATCAGAACCAATATAAAGAACATGATTCCATAATAACTCTGAATCAACCATTTAACACACCATTCCAATAGGCAACAAGAACAAGTCAGACGGGTGTCAAGTAGGGAGGGTCATCACATAACTCTCATGGGATCCCCTGGCTCTTCCTCCAACTGAGGCGCCGGCACCCACCTATGGATTCCCTAGCCCTGAAATCAGAACAACATAAAATAACAATATCCAGAGGCAACAAGAAACAAGAACAAGGGTGTCTAGTGTAGAGTGTCATCGCATAGCTCTCATGGGATTTCCTGGCCCTTCCTCCAACTGAGGCGCCGACACCCATCTACGGATATCCTGACCCTTCCTCCTAACTGAGGCGCCGGCACCATAGGGTAGCTAATGCGGAGCCAATAGTCTCTCGTGAAGACGAGACTATGACTATGCCGACCACGGTCTTCTCAGTCTATCACTAGTCTAAGGTAGCCCTAATGCATAGCCGAGGAATCCAATGTTTTATTATCTTGTGTTTTTAAACTACCCAACCCCCTAAATCTATTATTTAGGTTATCACTTGTTTAGCTTACTCATTCGTGGGTTATCCTGAGCCCTTCCTCATCCTGAGGCGCCGGCGCCCACGAAGAGCCACTCTCCCTCCTATGACCCTAACATAACTCAAATCGGCAAGGGTTGGACCAAATCACAAAACATAATACTCGAATCCACACATGCGAGGTATTATTCCTCTCGCGACAATCCATAACAAACTATCATAAGAAAACGTCCAACCCTTCCAAACACAATTACAAAGCTTCGAAACCAAAGGTATAACCAAGACGAAGACAACTCCAACAATAAACATGCCTCTGGGCTAAGTTTAAAATACGATAGGGTTCCCACGGGTCAACACAAAGCTATAAAGAAAAACATAAGACATAACAGGAAAAATCACATCACAATTTACAAGGTCGTACTATTACGTTTGACTCCAATCCCGTTTATGCAAATAAATTCAATCGTCTCAATAAGGTCTACATTCACAACCAAAAAGACTAAAATCTTGTCTAACATACTTGTTAAATCAAACAATAACTTAAACGGTGCCCTTATTTTAAAATACATAAAATCATTACTTGTTTACAACAAAATTGAGCAACTGGTCACAATACAAATCTACATTATCAAATTATAATGAATTACATTAATATTAAATAATTGTAACCCATCTTGAAAACTAATATTACCTAATTTAATTATAATTTTATTTAAAAAAAAAAAAAACAATCATTATATTTTAAAAATGATCAAATACATTTTTTTTAAAAAATATATAAAAATATAAATATAAGTAAATATATATATATATTAAATAAACAAAAAAAAACTAAAAAAACGAAACTAAAAAAAACGTACTTAAAAAAAATTTAAAAATAAAACAAAGCTTACCAGGCAGTCCCACGGACTGCCGCGGGCTGTACAGCAGCCCTTACGGCTGTTGTACGCAGCAGTCCGCAGTCCGCCACATGGGGCGGGTGGGTACGGCCCGCCGTGCCCTCCCAACCCCAATACAAAACCTTTAATAAAATGAAATTTTTGATTTCACGACTTTGCAATTTAATTTTCGATTTCACAAACTTTGAAAATAAATTTTTAAAAGAAAATTCGAGAATAAAGGATTTCATTGATGGCCAGGCGTACGGCCGACGGCCGACGTCCAGGGTTTAAAGAAATATGAAAAGATACATAAATATTTTTTTATATATATATATATATTATGTGTATATATATATATATTATGCGTATATATATATATATATTCAACTGGCATAAATATAATAATCAGAGGGTAAATACAGAAACAAATTTGATCCATCATAAATTAAAATATTGACAAAACTCGAATTTTATTTTCTTCAACAAGGGAAGTCATCTTTTTCTAAAATCCTATCATTGATAAGTTGTATGTATCAGAAGATCAAGGTTTTTGTTTTGACACAATTTGGTGCAGTATAATAACTATGTTTTTTCTTTATTTCCAGTCTAATAACTTGCCCTAGTTTTCAGTTTTCAACAGAAGTTTTCTATATTCACAAAAATCATTTTTAATTAAATATACTTTTCTTTTCAGAAGCAAACAGATAAAAAAAAACAAGGGTACGAAAAGAAGACTACGAAAGGAACCTGGAGTCCAATGCAAATCTGAAGATGCCTGCTTGACTCTGATGCTCTCGAACCCAATTCCAATCTTTAGTCCAGAACGAACTCAACAATCACTTGAGCAACTTCAACTTTCTGATCTTCTGTGTGTGTGTGTGTACTTCTCAAAAATTCATAATTAAATAAAATATATTGCCCATTCTCCAAAACTCTCCAAAAATCCAAGATAAAAGAAAAATCAATTCTTTAAAACTCGCTTTTTCCCAACTCTCAATTCCTATTGGCTCAAACTGTCTTTTTATTCTTTTATTGCTTTAATTCCTGTTTTGCAACTTTTCTTGCACCTCACATTACATATTTATTTTAAATGATTTATTCACATAATTATCCACCACCAATTTAATTGATTAAAATAATTAAGCATATTTAATATTTAATTTTTAATTAATTGCAACATAAGATTTTCAAAAATAATCAAAATATTTAAATATTTAATTACAATTTAACCCAGCATTAAAATAAATAATTTATTTCAATCATTAAGATAGATCATAATTATAAATGCCCTCATAAAAAAATAGGACAAAACATATAACACAACAGACAATGACGACAATTACACAACATCAACTATACCAAACAAATGAGACGACCTGACATCATGGAATGGGAGGACTTCATCGTCACCTCTGTATCAAAATTTATCCGTTGGGTTATTTGGTGCTCGCCCTGTCCTGCCGAAGCAGGTGGAATCGAGACTTGTACCTGCAGTCCTGCATACAAACGAAGTTGTGTACATGTGCATATATACATATATATCAAAGCATTAAATCAAAGTACTGCATTGTGAGAAGGAATCGCAACATAACAGGGCACTCACGAACGAGTGATGCTATATTGTCCTTCGTCACACCTATTCTAACAATTATAGCATAATCAATGAATTACATTTCTATCTAACAATCATCTCATAATATATTAAATTTAAATCACTGCATCATATCATAATTCAGAAAGTCAACTGATATAATCAACCATAATTTCATAAGAAATAATTATGAAATAACATCATCATCTAACGTCTACTAACCATACCAAACAATAACAGTATCATCATAGTATCTGACTAACCACATCAAACAATACCATCATAGTCATAAGTAGCAAACAACGCATTGAAAAATACTAAATCCAAACAATAAGGGGAGGGGTATTACATTGTGTTTGATGGATTGATCTCTACTTTTTCATGATGCCCTAAATTTTTTCACTCGGTCTGTGTTCGGTGGATTAATCTATGCTTTTGTAAGTGACATGCAAAAGTTGAATAATAGACCAACAAAAGAAAAGGAGATGGACTCAAATCTTTTAAACAAACAAAAATATTTTCTACATAAGTTATAGATAAAGCAATTAAATTATTTTCCAATAGGCTATATATTGTAAGTTATAGATAAAGCAATTAAATCATTAGCCAATAGGCTATATATTGTGGGCACAACCCACTAGAATTGTCTCACACCAACAAAATCAACTTTGAGGCAATTTTGAACAACTAATTTTTCTTTTAATATTTTTATATTTGCTTTCAATTACTCCACTTTCATTTACTATAAAAAAGATTGAAGCAACAACTGAAGGAGATATTTTACTGTGGTAGGGTTTTGTAAGTTTTTTTTGCAAACTTCACCCATTTTTTCTCATTGTCATTATTGACATCATGACACAATTTGTGCATAATCTTGAGGTAAATCACTTTCCATACCAATATTTTCTTTTTAAAGGCTACAACAATCTTGTTTTGAGCTCAGGAATCGAGCCCAATAGTGGCTATCATGGCTATCACTCTTTCTTTCATTGGGATTCTTGATACATGTTTTCCATTCAATTTTTATCATCTTCTAAACAACGAGAAAATGGTGTGCCCACAATAATTAACAATTTTGGATTATTGACAGGTTTTTCCTATATGCATTGATGCTTACATATAGATGACCCATTTTTCCTTTACATTCTTTTCTTTGGTGGAAATTTTTTGATATTTCATTGGGTTTGTGTTTGATGGATTGATCTCTTCTTTTGCATGATGCCCTAAATTTTTTCACTTGGTTTGTGTTCGGTGGATTAATCTATGCTTTTGTAAGTGACATGCAAAAGTTGAATAATAGACCAACAAAAGAAAAGGAGATGAACTCAAATCTTTTAAACAAACATAAATATTTTCTATGTAAGTTATAGATAAAACAATTAAATTATTTTCCAATAGGCTATATATTGTGAGTTATAGATAAAGCAATTAAATAATTTGCCAATAGGCTATATATTGTGGGCACAACCCACTAGAATATTCTCACACCAACAAAATCAACTTTGAGGCAATTTTGAACAACTAATTTTTTCTTTTCATATTTTTATATCTGCTTTTGATTACTCTACTTTCATTTACTATAAAAATATTGGAGCAACAATTGAAGGAGATATTTTATTGTTGTAGGGTTTTGTAGATTTTTTTTGCAAACTTCACCCATTTTTCCTTATTGTCATTGTTAACATCATGATACAATTTGTGCATAATTTTGAGGTAAATCACTTTCCATACCAATATTTTCTTTTTAAAGGCTACAACAATCTTGTTTCGAGGTCAAGAATCGAGCCTAATGGTGGCAATCATGGCTATCACTCTTTCTTTCATTGGGATTCTTGATACATGTTTTCCATTCAATCTTTATCATCTTTTGAACAATGAGAAAATGGTGTGCCCACAATAATTGACAATTTTGGATTATTGATAGGTTTTTCTTGCATGCATTGATGCTTACATATAGATGACCCATTTTTCCTTTACATTCTTTTCTTTGGTGGAAATTTTTTGATATTTCATTGGGTTTGTGTTTGATGGATTGATCTCTGCTTTTTCATAATGCCCTAATTTTTTTCACTCGGTCTGTGTTCGGTGGATTAATCTATGCTTTTGTAAGTGACATGCAAAAGTTGAATAATAGACCAACAAAAGAAAAGGAGATGGATTCAAATATTTTAAACAAACACAATTATTTTCTACGTAAGTTATAGATAAAGCAATTAAA
The DNA here is from genome assembly GCA_007258455.2 of Sequoia sempervirens. Taxonomy (NCBI): domain Eukaryota; kingdom Viridiplantae; phylum Streptophyta; class Pinopsida; order Cupressales; family Cupressaceae; genus Sequoia; species Sequoia sempervirens. The sequence continues at coordinate 1,431,617 of VDFB02128519.1, read as the reverse complement.
TTATTTTCCAATAGGTTATATATTGTAAGTTATAGATAAAGCAATTAAATCATTTTCCAATAGGCTATATATTGTGGGCACAACCCACTAGAATTGTCTCACACAACAAAATCAACTTTGAGGCAATTTTGAACAACTAATTTTTTCTTTTCATATTTTTATATCTGCTTTCGATTACTCTACTTCTGTTTACTATAAAAAGGTTGAAGCAACAACTGAAGGAGATATTTTACTGTGGTAGGGTTTCGTAGATTTTTTTTGCAAACTTCACCATTTTTCCTCATTGTCATTGTTGACATCATGACACAATTTGTGCATAATCTTGAGGTAAATCACTTTCCATACCGATATTTTCTTTTTAAAGGCTACAACAATCTTGTTTCGAGCTCAAGAATCAAGTCCAATGGTGGCTATGATGGCTATCACTCTTTCTTTATTGGGATTCTTCATACATGTTTTCCATTCAATATTTATCATCTTCTGAACAATGAGAAAATAGTGTGCCCACTATAATTGACAATTTTGGATTATTGATAGGTTTTTCCTGTATGCATTGATGCTTACATATAGATGACCCATTTTTCCTTTACATTCTTTTCTTTGGTGGAAATTTTTGAATATTTCATTCGGTTTGTGTTTGATGGATTGATCTCTACTTTTTCATGATGCCCTAAATTTTTTCACTCGGTCTGTGTTCGGTGGATTAATCTATGCTTTTGTAAGTGACATGCAAAAGTTGAATAATAGACCAACAAAAGAAAAGGAGATGGACTCAAATCTTTTAAACAAACACAAATGTTTTCTACATAAGTTATAGATAAAGCAATTAAATTATTTTCCAATAGGATATATATTGTAAGTTATAGATAAAGCAATTAAATCATTAGCCAATAGGCTATATATTGTGAGCACAACCCACTAGAATTGTCTCACACAAACAAAATCAACTTTGAGGCAATTTTGAACAACTAATTTTTTCTTTTCATATTTTTATATCTGCTTTCAATTACTCTACTTTCATTTACTATAAAAAGATTGAAGCAACAACTGAAGGAGATATTTTACTGTGGTAGGGTTTTGTAAGTTTTTTTTGCAAACTTCACCCATTTTTTCTCATTGTCATTATTGACATCATGACACAATTTGTGCATAATCTTGAGGTAAATCACTTTCCATACCAATATTTTCTTTTTAAAGGCTACAACAATCTTGTTTTGAGCTCAGGAATCGAGCCCAATAGTGGCTATCATGGCTATCACTCTTTCTTTCATTGGGATTCTTGATACATGTTTTCCATTCAATTTTTATCATCTTCTAAACAACGAGAAAATGGTGTGCCCACAATAATTAACAATTTTGGATTATTGACAGGTTTTTCCTATATGCATTGATGCTTACATATAGATGACCCATTTTTCCTTTACATTCTTTTCTTTGGTGGAAATTTTTTGATATTTCATTGGGTTTGTGTTTGATGGATTGATCTCTGATTTTTCATGATGCCCTAAAATTTTTCACTCGGTCTGTGTTTGGTAGATTAATCTATGCTTTTGTAAGTGACATTTAGAAGTTGAATAATAGAACAACAAAAGAAAAGGAGATGGAATCAAATCTCTTGATTAGAAGTATTGAATAAGGTTTTATCACTTTTAAATCACTTTTCTCTACATTAGCCCTATTTCACTTTATTCGTTATGTTGTCTAATTTATTTAGCTTAATTTTATTAAGCATTATTTTTTGAGTTTATTAAAATTTAGCTTTCAAAACAAGTTTTATTAGTCCCTGCCTTGTAGAGACTCTACTTTTAGCTATGTGCTATATTTTCCCCTTGGAAAATATGAGAGGAAAAATATGAAATGGGAATCTAATGATTTGTGAAATTTGTAGTTTCTTGAAGATAGATAATTATGTAAGGCAGGAGAATTTTCCAATGTATATAACACAAGTAAAAACTTGAGGAATTTAAAAAACAATTGTGTAGCATGAAATGAATACAAATAGGTTTGGTAATTTTATGTATACCGATAAAATCTATCAAACAATTGCATGGAGATTTTTTAAAAAACATGGATTTCTCTTTTAAGTTGTAGGATTCTGCAGGTTTTCTTTGTCTCTATCCACAACATGATTTTACAACCATCAATATTTTATAGGGTTTCAAAATATGACAATTTATGTGTTGGATGTAAGTGCAAAGAATTTTGGCATAACTTGGGTCATATTGGAAAGGTTTTTATTGAATGTGTATAATTGTTGATTTACTCTATTTACAATTTGCATTTTTATATGGTTCTAGAATCTATACCATGAGGCATAAATTGCAACAAAATTTCCAGCAAGGCTTTTTTGTGCATAATTTTTAAAGGCGAGCACAAATCCTAAATTTTCTCTAATAGAAAACAATGCTAAAATTAGCCTAAAATTATAAGTTTTGAAATTGAACTTGGAAAAGTCTCAACTCTAGACAAGGAATTGCCCCTTAATAGATTAAAAAATGATCCAAGTTTGACATTTGATAAAAAAATAATTTGAGTTTGGAAGTTAGAAATAGTGAGTGACCAAATGAATACTATCTTACATGTTGGGTTGCTAAGTACTCTAGAATTGAGTATGTCTGAGCCAAGAATCACATAAGTGACACTTTTAAAGGCTTATCCATAGCTATTATGTAAAAGCACAAAGGTGTGCCACACTTGTGACCAACTAAATAGTTCTAAGGGAAACATTTTCAGTCAAAGAAGTTTCAGCCGAATAGGTTTTGACCGAAACCACATGGCCTATATGTGGCACACAGAGTTTCGGCCGAATATGTTTTGCTCGAGTTGAAAAAATTTAAATTTTTCCCTTTGCCACTTTGAAATTGGCTTATTTTATATGCGTAGTTTTGGTAGAAAGGTTTTCAGTTGAAACACTTTCTACTGAAACTATCTATGTGGTATCCTAGTTGGTAGTCAACTCAACTTTTTTCAAAATTTTCTAAAACTTTCAAATTCAACTAAGTATTTCTTTAGTCAGAATGATGTTTTAAGAAAAAAAATACTATTTTGTAGAACTTGGAGTGGTGAATCCAAATATGCTATTTTTTTAATATTTTATTTATTTTTAATATATTTTATTTTTAAAATAGTGCAAGTAGGTTAAATTTAAAAAAGAGGCATATTAGAAATTAAAAAAAAATAGTAAAACATTTTTATTTTTTTTGAAAAATATATGGTGCACTAGAAGAGAGATTCCTCTTCAAAAGGGTATATTTTTTTTTTGAAAATGATAAAAAAAATAGACAATAATTTTATTTTATTTTGATAAAAGTGGCAAAGCCACTAAAATTTTATTAAAACTAAAAAAGATTACATTTATTTAGAATAAAAAATCAATACTATGTTTACTAGGAGAGCCAAGAGAATCCAAATGTAAGAAAGCATACTCAGTGAATCCCACCCAGAAGCAAGAACCCAAAGATGATAGAATAAGAGACCACCCACATCAAAACATACAATTTTCCAATATGGTATTGATTGGGGTATTTAGTGAATTTTTGTTTTGTCCAATCTATGGTCATGATTATAATATTCCCACCTTTCTGTGCATGGGAAAAATATTTTCTTTGACATACTACACTGCTCCAAGTATATCATGAATTGGTAAAGGCATAACATTCTTCAGCAAAAGGAAATTATCTCTCCACATAGTGTCAATGCCTTTAGTATCCATTTTGTCATAGGTCTCATGCAGATATGGGGAGTAAACCTTTTTAAACTCCAGTTTAGTAGACTTTGTAAATGTACCATTGATATAATCCAAATGTTGTTGTTTTAGGGATGCCAACTATTGTCTTTTTTTTCTTTGTAACACCCTTTATAAAAATAGACAATACTTGACATCTAATGAAAATTGTCAAATTCTGAAAAGTTTGACTTTAAAATGTTATTACAAGAAAAATATACATCAAAATTTCAATTTTTTTTCCCATGCACTAGATATTGAAGTTACCTATTTGGAAAAAAAAATTAGGAGAAAATGATTTTTTTTTCTATTTGTTTCTTGATGTCAAGTGAACGTCATTTTTTCTTGAAATTTTCAGCATTCTAAAATCTACTCTTAAATTGATAAAAAACAATCAAAACAATTTTTAAAAAATCTAAAAAATTCTAGGATTAAACTTCATCAATATTTCTACCTTTCATTATTTTACATCAATTTGAAATTCAAAACATAAAGATGACTTTCATGTGGTTGAAGTTCAATTTTTTTTTTGCTGTTGGTCAATTCCTTTATAAAGTGTGACATAGATATGTGCTTTTACCCTACTTCAAATCTAGAGTGCAAATATTTTAGGCTTAATATTTCGAAATGGAAATAGAATCAATATTTCCCTTGGTTTTTTTGTATTTCAATCCAAAAACATCAGTCTATTTAAATTTTTTTCCTAATACAATTCTTCAAATTTTCTCCATAAAAAAGATGGGAATTTAATACACTGTAGTAGAAGAATTTAGTGACCACAACATTATTTCTTGAATGTGCTTACTAATTGTTTTCCCTGGTTTTATGTCTTAAAGCTTGAAATGCAATTTGGGGAATCATTATGATTCTTTCTTGCATATCTAGATTGCACAATTAGTTACTACAATTTAGAATTAAGTTCATTATAGGAGTCCTACTCTGAGAAACAAAAAAAATAAACCATATTTTGAAGTGAATATGTAAATGTATTTTGACCTTTTTTTTTTATGTCTGGATCACCATGTTGAAGAAAGCTCTATCTATTGAAATACCATTTATTGGAGGACCAATCATTGGCTAAGAAAGATTTTTTTTAACTCCAACATAAATATAATTAGTGCAACCATTGCACATCCTTTTGGTGCAAGTTCTAGTAATAAATAACAAGTTAATTGAAGAATGAGTTAGGATTTATATTTAAGGATAAATTTTTAGTATGTTAAGGATTCAAACTGACTATTTATTTTTCTAATTCTGATTGGACAAGATATTTTGTTATAGATCTTGTTTATATACACCTGTATCTACATGGTATAATATTTAAGTACTAATAAAGTAATAAGTAAAATTGTCATATATTTAAAATATGTAATAAATATTAATGTAAAAAATAAAACAACTCTTAAGTGATAATATATATTAATATATAGTATGACATTGCTACTATTTAAGTTTCACAATTTAATATATAATTAATCATAATAATTTACAATTCAACTTGTACAATTTTATTATAAGATCAGTATTGCAACATTATATACCTATATTATATTCTTATTAATAATCGAATTTTCTTAATAATTAAAATTTCTTAATAAAATAAATTTTCTTGAAATGTTTTTATACATAAGTAAAATACAAGTTTTAATTCTAAAATTATTACCATAAACTCTACCATTAATTAAAAAGAATTCACCATTGCCACATGGACTACAACCATGCACTACCAACCTCGAATATAGCCATGAAAAAAGCTAAATAACAATAGAACATGTAATGTATTAACATATTGTTTTTCTTATATGCAAGAAAAAAGTTGTGTAGAGAATTAACAAGTTGAAGGAAAAAAGGGTTTTCTAGTTTAAGCAAGAAAATGGTTTCTTTCATTGAAATTATGTTGAATGAAAGATTTTTTGTGAATTTTATAGACTGGTATGCTGAAGCTTTTGGATTCTTCAGTTGCTTTCATGTCAACATTTTCCCAGTAACTCTCATTGTACCTTGTGCACACACATGATTATAAAGTGTCATTTTCAAAGCCATTTATTTTAAGTAGACTAAAGCCTAAAGACTACAAATTTTTACCATTCAAGCTTTAAAGTTTTGAAGAGTTTTAGCTAAAGATGCCTAAATTTCAAATTTGTAAAACTTGATGCCCTTTGATTATTTTTGTTAAAACAATTTTTTTTTTCCTTTTCATAAAGATTTAATATTTATGAAATCTTTTGATCTTTAATTTCTTTTCCATCCTTGTAAAAAATTTGTGGCCTAGTTAATAAAGTTGCCCAATCTATATTCCAAATTTACTTAAATCTCATTCAAAATATTATTTTCATCTTTTTACAAAATTGAAAACTAAACACTATGGTTCAAAAATCAAAAGCCCTTCATGGATAAGATAGAACTTGCACTAGATTCTAACTTAGGGAAACATCTCCCTACAAAGAAAAGAATTGGAGAAACTTTGCAAAAAAATGGAAAATTTGAAGAATCGTATCTTCAAAAGAAAGACCAAGTTGATTCTCATTGTGACTTTGAGCTGTAAGTAATTGTAACCAAAGCAAAGGGAGAGGAACTTTTTCTAATCTTCAAAAACATGTTTGATGTGCTAATATATGTGGTGTGAAGAAATATTTTTCTATATATGACAATCAATATTTTTGTGTGTTAGATGGTATTGTCAACCATGGCTCTCATGCGAGAAAGATTGATGGAAATTTTAAGAAAGGCTCTTTACAAATCCCTTTATGGAAATTTTAAGAAAGGCTTTTGAGGCTGAGTGTTATTTACCAGTGGAGCTTCATCAGGCTAATTTTATTTCCTATTGTTTATTGTATCCAAATTAGCCATTATGTTACTTATGAAAAATATTTGTTTGAGTTTGTTGAAAAATAGGTAGGTTTTTACAGGTATTATAACCTTCTTATTATTTTGTTGCTACTAATTATTTTTTATGGTATGTTTATATATAGTCACATGTTATATAATGTAAATTCACACCTTCTAATCAAATTTAAATAGATGGACATTACTTGGTGAGGCATTCACTACAATTTTTTATTATTATTATATATTTATGGATAATGTTCAATAATTTAATAATTTATGGTACTGCTCATGGCCTTCACTTAAGTTTATCAAGATTTTTTAAAGTTTTACTTTTCCATACTTAGTTTCCTTATTAGCCTTAAAACATTTTTTGTTGAGTTATTATTTACACATATTTATCCAAACTTATTTTTATTGATTTATTGGTGCATTGAAACTTCACCAGTCATGCTAGTAATTTTGATAGAACAAAATAAAATTACCTTGCTACCTCCACTCTACCATACATGCAATATGTAGTGTATTAAGTAGAGATGAATTTGGGTAACAAAAATGTACTTTGAATGAGATTATTTTAGAGTGCATACTAACTTATGAATATGAACATTTCATGAATCTATGAATATGATCAAACCTGGTAAGTTTGGTTGAAAGATCTCCTTGTCAATTAGTATTGGCTTAATATTGTTAAAAAATAAAACATGCTTGACTTTTTTAGAATTTTTAAGTATATCAACCCAAAGGGGGGTTAAAGCTTTCAATTTTGAGGTCTATAAAATCTTACAAAAATTTATAGGTCTAACAAACATATTTAGTAGAAAAGATTTTATGAGTATTGACATTAAAAGTGCTACTCATCATTTTCATTATCATACTACTTGCAACTTACCTAAAAGGCTTGATGAAGAATTCCAACACTTTTTGGAATAATACAATGATGCAATAGTCAAATAGATACATGAAAAAAGATACAACTTGTTTCTTCATTTTACTTTTTTAGTTATGTTAAATAGGGTTGTCCCCCTGGGCTTTTCTAGTCATTCCCATCCAATTAACAAATATGTTCTTAAATTATTATTCTTTGTTCATAGATAGGCTATTACATTAGAATGTTCCTTTTGTACCCCATCGTCCAATTAACAATATATAGGTTTCAAACTTGACAAGAGATAATAGCAAGCTTTTTTCAAAAATTACAGTTTTGAAATTTGATACTCATATATTCAACCCAATTTAACATTTACAAGAGAAATTATATTGCACAAATCCCACGTCATCAAACCATAAATTTTGTGGTACTAGGTAATATTTCCAAAGTCAATGGTATCCATCATCTTATAGATTATAGAGTCAATACTCTGATCTTGATTCAATGTAAGTAGATGGAGATTAAGCACAACAATAAATGATCTATATACTTTTTAGTTGTAACTTGTATCCTTTGAGATTTTTCTTGTGACACCAATTGTTATATAATTTATATTTGCACATTGACAATGCAAGCAATTATTTTTTCTTAATTTTCCACCAACCAATCCCCTTTTAATATGACGGTCAACAATCAAAGAAATTTGACATTGTAAAATTTTAGTAGCCTACAAACTAAAAATTGGTTCAAAAGCTTAATCAAAACTATAAATATGTGCCATTACCACAAAAGCTCTTATTTACAAACACCTATTTTTCTCATGTTGCAAATCTTTCCCAACCATTCAATTCTCTTATGAATGATTATGTAAACACAACTACTTAAATAAACACAAGTTAGAGAACAAAACTAACCTACTAACATTTGGCAGGAACTTCACAGCATCACGACCTTGTTATGTTGAGATTTGTAGTTGCACTGATAGAAAAAGGTGGAACATAATGGTCTTATGGTACTTATAAAAATTATTGAGAAACAAAATTTCTTAAGATATAAAAAATTTGAAATTTTAAAATATATATTAATACGAATACAAAGAAAATTAAAATTTTCATCGTTAGAACTAACAAGAACATAGAAGAGTGTGTGAAAATTCTATTGTAGTTACTGATTATTAATCTCCTATCTAATATAGATTATTTGACAGCCAAAAATTAATTCATAGCAAATATTGAAAAAGAACACAACTTCAACTTCTCAAATAAACTCACAAGAATAGAGAAGAAACATGCAAAATAATGAACACAATATTTTTGGACAAATTGTCCCTGGAAAAACCCCGAAGGGAAAATCAGTACTATAGATGAGGAATTTTATTAAGCTTCAGCAAATTAAGAGATACATAAACTGCTTGCCTCTTACTAGTAGAGCTCTGACAATAATCTTCTTTGGAAATTCTTCCCTTAATTTCTCCTGCTGAAATTCCACAACTATTGTCCCCAACACTATCACTGCACCCTTGCTATCACTGCAAGACTATTTTATCTCACTGCAAATGTACTTGTTATCACTGTAAGTCTTTCTCAAGTGTGTTCTTCAAATTTCCATTGATCCCCTTTTATACTTTTCTCATTGAAAAACCAATGGCCATGATTTAATCTCAATCAATGGCTAAGATTAAATATACTCTAACAACCCTAATTAACTAGATTCTAGAAGTATCTAGAGGAATCAATTAATTAATTACATAATTATCTAGACAGCTAACTCCTATCTAGAAGTCTCAAAAAAAAAAAAAAATCTTGGGAATGGAGATAACAATTGTTTGAGCTACAAAAATTAACACTCCCTCTTAGCGAGGAAGGTGTTTTGCATGACACCCAACTTATCTCTGAGAAGATGAATTTTGCCTTCCCTAATGCCTTTGTCAAAATGTCTACTACCTACTGATCTATAGGAACATACTATAGCTGAACAATCCCATGCTGTACACAATCCTTGATGAAGTGATACCTGATATCTATATGCTTAGACCTATCATGAAACACCAGATTCTTAGATAACTTGATGCAACTCTGATTTTTGTAGTGTATCACCATAGTCTCAACCCTCTGACCAAACAAGGCTACCAACAAATTCTAAAGCCATATTGCCTCACACGTCGCCATGCTAGCTACTATGTATTATGCCTCTGCAAAACTCAAAGCCACAAACTTTTGCTTCTTGTTGTACCAAGATACAAATCCTGATCCCAAACTAAAGCAACACCCTGAAGTGATTTTTTTGTTTGTTGTACTTCCTGCCCAATCTGTGTCAATATAGCCTATCAACCTAATACCATCACCTCGAGCATATTTAATCCCATACTTGATTGTATTGTGCAAATACCGCAACACATGCTTTGTCATTGTCCAATGCACTCTCTTCGGCTCAACCATGAACTAACTAAGAGATTTTACTACAAATGATATATCTAGTTTGGTGTTGACCAAATACATGAGAGATCCAATAAACTGCCTATATAAGGTGGGGTCTACATCCTTCTCCCTAGATGTATCTACCTTCTTCCAATTCGTGATCATAGAAGTAGACCTGGCTCTGCAATTCTCCATCTCGAACCTCCTTAATATTTTGATGCAGTATTTCCCTTGTCCAAGAAAAATTTCTCCATCTATCTGCCATACCTCCATGCCTAGAAAGTAGTACATAAGCCCCAAATCCTTCATCTCAAACTCTACTACAAGGTCCCTCTTGCACTCCTCTATGAGCCCCAATGAACCTATCAAAAATAAGTCATCCACCTATAGAACAAGAATGAGAACCTCACCCACAACCACCAAGTAGTAGAGGTTAGCATCTGCTTCACTCTTCATGAAGCCCATTACCTTCAAGTAGCTATCAATGCCCTCATACCATGCCTTGAGAGCTTGCTTGAGTCCGTACAAATCTCTCTTTAATTTTCACACGTGGGTTTCATTGTTGTGTGCTACAAATTCCTCTCATTTTTCTATGTATACCTCCTTTTTCAATTCACCATTAAGAAACGTCATCTTAACATCCATTTGATAGATCTTCCATCCCATCTATGCTGCAAGTAAGATCATGGCTTGTATAGAAGTATATACCTGGCCACTAGAGCAAATGCCTCCTCATAGTCAATTCCCTCCTTCTAAGAGAACCCCTTGGCCACAAACATTTCCTTGTATTTATCTATGCTACCATCTGCACCATGCTTGATCTTATAGATCCAACATGATCCAACCACTGCCCTATCTATTGGTCTAGGCATAAACTCTCACACATCATTCTGCACTATTGAGGTATATTCCTCAACCATTGCATCTCGCCATACCTGCTGGTGTGTGGCCTCTTGATAGCTAGAAGGATCACTATCTACCAACTGACTAACTAATTCCATATAGTCATTATACCTGGTTGATTGTCTCTATTGTCTATTACTCATCCTAGGAGCTCCCACAAACTCTTGAGTATCCCTACGTGTCTTTTGGTTCTTCCTACCAACTATAGAGGATGAAGTATCAACCTCCATGTCTCCCTGATCCATCTCTTGGATCTACTACATCCGTTACTCCATACTCTATGAACTCTTAGCACCTGAGCTTGTGCTTGTACTAGTAACTATACTCAAGCTTTTTTTCCCTTGATTTGGTTGAATGATCCTTGGAGCTTTTGTTCATTGCTCACTCTAATCATTTGTTGGAAAATCTCTGGACCTCCTAAATGCCTTGTCCTCCATGAACTTGACATCACGCCTAACAATAATCCTCTTGGCCCCTAGAATAGATATATAATATGCCTTTGAGATTTCACTGTACCCCACAAAGTACCCTCTTTCTGCAGTTTGATCTAACTTGGGATGTGGAGGCCCTAGAATGTGACAATATGCCAAACTCCCAAATATCCTGAAGTGGCTGACATCGGGTTTCTTCCCTGAGAATGCCTCCTTTGGTGTGATCTTTCCCAAAACCTTATGTGGAACCATGTTCTATATGTATATTGTTGTACTGCATGCCTCTTCCCATAAGTAATGTGGCATATCCTGGTCATACAACATAGCCCTTTTCACCTCTGATATAGAACGATTATTCCTCTCAGAAACCCCATTCTGTTGTGGGTTGTAAGGAACAGTTCACTTTCTCTTGATTCCTTCCTTGGTATAGAACTCCTGGAACTCTTTTCCTTTGTACTCACCTCCATTGTCTGACCGAAGAACCTTTATCTTCCTTCCTGTTGAATTCTCCACAAGAGCTTTGAAATCTTGGAAGTGACTGAAAACCTCATCCTTGGTCTTCAAGAAGTATATCCAGGTCTTCCTAGAGAAATCATCAATAAAAGTAACAAAGTACTCGTATCCTTTGAGAGACTTCATCGACATTGGTCCACATATATCTAAATGTACTAGATTAAGAACACCCTTAGATCTGGTGTCACTCCTTGGAAAAGTTTCTTTTAAAAAATTCCCCAATACACATCCCTTACATACATCATCATGCTCTGTGCTCACCTTTGGAACACCTGTCACAGTCTCATGAAGTATTTTAAGTGCTCATGATGTATATGACCCATCCTCCTATGCCATAGCTCTCCTTGATCTCTAGAATTATTGTTGCTCATTAGTGCCTTATGAGTATCAAACTACAACCTATAAAGTTGGCCACTCCCAACTCCAATAGCTATGGGTGATTTCCAATCCTTATGCTTGATTAACACATTCACCTCTCTAAAGAGTACATTGTAACCTTTATCTTGAAGGATAGACACAAAAATAAAATTCATACCCAGGCTTGGCACATGCAAAACATCATGAATGGGAATCAGCTTGTCATTCTCCCTTTGAAATAGAATAGTCGCTTTCCCAACTGGATTGGACATGTTCCCCATAGAAATATGGATTTTGATGTCCTCCTCCTTATAACTGGAGAAGTACTCTCTAACTCCTGTCATATGAAATGATGCCCCACTGTCTATATACCAAACACCATGTGATGTTGAGCTTACCATACAAGCTATTAGTGCAAACTCATCCTCCATTCGGCTAGAGAGCTCATATGTGCTTGTTGTCTTCTTCTTCCTTTGTGGGAAATCACTAACATAGTGGCCAAACTCATGACAACCATAGCACTTGATCTTTGAAAAGTCCTTCTTCTTCTCACTTTTTGGATTTGATCCTTTGTAAGACCCCTTCTTCACTTTCCCCTTTCTTGCTAGGGCAACATTTTCCTGTTGTACCTCACTTTTCTAACTCTTATTGTTGGTTCCACTGACAAGACTAAGTCTAAGCTCATCTTGAGTGAAATCACTCCATAGTTGATCCCAACTTGGTAAGGTGTCTTGTCCATTGATAACTTGAACAAAGACATCCCATTGCTTAGTAAACCCATTTAGGGCTATTCACACTAGCTCGTCATCATCTGGTTTATCTCCAACAATTTCCAACTCATCCTTGACAAGTCTGAGTCTAGTGAGGTAACTTGTAATGTCTTCTCCCTTGTTCATCTAGGTGTTTCTCAACTTTTCTTTGAGAATCAACTTCCGGTTAGTGGTAGCATTCTAGTATAGATTTAGAATGACATCCCACATCTTCTTTGTTGTATCTAAATCTATGACATGTGGCACAATATGGTCCTTGACACCATCAAGGATCAACTTCCTTGCCTTTGCTTCCTTCTTATATGCTAAGAGCTATGTTGGATCTGTAGGTATAGGTACAACACTGGTCACATACTCCTTAATACCATTCTCTTCTAGCAATAAAGAAATTCTGGCTTTCTAGAGACCAAAATTTGAGGCTCCATCCAATCTATCATGATCTCTTAAACCTGCTGAGGCCATCTCAAAAGAAAATAATAATAAAAATAATTTTGAAGAGGTAACATTGGGTTTTATAAACCCTCAATTTTTTCTTCCCGTGTTGAGCCTTATCTACCCTCAAATCAGCTCTGATAGCAAGAGAAAATTCTATTGCAGTTATTGATTATTAATCTCCTATCTAATATAGATTATTTGACTGCCAAAAATTAATTCACAACAAATATTGAAAAATAACACAACTGCAACTTCACAAATAAACTCATGGGAATAGAGAAGAAACATGCAAAATAATGAACACAATATTTTTTGACAAATTGTCCCTGGAAAAACCCTAAAGGGAAAAATAGTACTATAGATGAGGAATTTTATTAAACTTTAGCAAATTAAGAGATACATAAATTGCTTGCCTCTTACTGGCAGAGCTCTAACAATAATCTTCTCTAGAAATTCTTCCCTCAATTTCTCCTGCTGAAATTCCACAGCTGTTGTCCCCAACGCTATCATTGCGCCCGTCCTATCACTGCAAGACTATTTTCTCTCACTGCAAATTTACTTGCTATCACTGCAATTCTTTCTCAAGTGTGTTCTCCAAATGCCCATTGATCCCCTTTTATTCTTTTCTAATTGAAAAACCAATGGCCATGATTTAATCTCAATTAATGACTAAGATTAAATAGACTCTAACAACCCTAACTAATTGGATTCTAGAAGTCTCTAGAGGAATCAATTAATTAATTACATAATTATCTAGACAACTAACTCATATCTACAAGTTTCCAGAAAAAAAAAAATTAATTAATTTAACAGAGTGAATATCCATTACAAAATAAATATATTTTTTTTTAGGGTAAAAGGCAAAATATGCCTATATATATATATTAATTTATAAAATATAGAGTACATTTCAAAATGCCAAATTTTAATGTCAAAATGACTGAGAGTATTGACTTAGAGCCCATTAACCATAGCTAAATTGACCGCAAATTAAAAGCAACCCTTATCCCCTTTTACATAAGGTATGAATGCTATGCAATTTTTTAATAAAATATAATATAAATTTTATATGATTTTGGAATTTTTGGGTGAGAATCACTCTACATATTTTAATTTAGCTATACAAATGTAGATTTCAATTGTTTGCATATTTTTATATTTTGTAATTGTAAAGAAGATTATTAGATTTATTAAAAATAAATTACTTACTAGAATCTTAATAAATAATATAATTTAATACTATAAAAACTAATTCCTTCATGTCACTAGATTTCATGCACTTTTTAATTTATCTATGTAGATTTTAATTATATTTATTTAAAATAAAATTTTGTCACCCTACTCAATCAAAATCTTTATCCTAAGACTTGTGCTCCCTACAGAATAACTAACTACATTATTATGTAGGTTTGATGTAAAACCTTACAATAAAAATATAATTTCAATAAACATTTTAATATAATAAAAATTACATGTAGATTTTAATTATACTTGTGGCATCTTAAATATATATCTTTCAAATCTGAAATAGATTATAATATTAACTAAAATATAATAGATTTCACTTGTATATTTTTTATTTTGAAAATTATACAAAAATGAGAATAACTTTCAAAGTAAAGAATATGAAATAAATCATCACTAGGAGAACATTGTAAAGAGTGCCCTATTTCTAAAAAGGAATGTAGGAATATAGTCTCCTCCAATTTTGTATCTAGTTTATGTTTGATAGAAATGCTATAATAGGATCCTAGTTTTGAAGGCAGTTATCGATAGGAAACAACGATGGATTTATCCAAAACATATATTTTTTTTAGGGTGTAGATAGGCTTGTTGAGTCATTGAAAGACATGAACAACCAGCATAGGTTCAAACCCTGATTTATCCAATTGCGCATAGTGTGGGATAGTTGTTGGGCTTCGTGGGGTCCAAGGGACTAGTTTTAGCTCACTTGGACTGACCCAATGACAAGCTCATAGTGCTTATGAGCCAAAGACATTTCTAACATACCCCCATGCCCCCAAAAAAAAAAGGGTCTATATTTATATGTAGCAGTTTAAAAACTTAATATTAGTTGTTTTAATAAAATAAGTTTTCAATTAAAAGTGAAAATAAATTGCTATAAGTACATAAATTGAAAAAGATAATGCTAATTCAATCTTTAACTTTGTATAGAAATAAAATCACAACACACCAAATGTAATGTAAAAATTTCTATATAATCCTACAAAACATAGAGTTAGGCAACCACTCTAGTTGGGACTACACCTCTCCAAAAACATCTTACAAATCATTAACTAAATATTTACAAACTTTGAAATATATGTTGTGTCTTTCAACCTAGATTTTCCTTAATGAATGAAGCTTACAAAAGGTAAATAAATTTGAAACACAAGGTTGAAATGTGAAAGTGAGTAGTTATTATGGGAATGCTCATGGTAATTGGTGGTTCATCTTGGCATGTTAGTGTATGGTAAAATCATGATGCAATGCCTTTCACATTCATTTTTTTATGGAAAATAGCTACCACCCCATTGTGTTTTCCAACCTACACATGTTTAGTTCATGATTTGTAAGATGGATTTTAAATTTTTGGCCTTCACAGTCTATTCATAATTTAATATGTTTTAATCATTAAGATTCCTATTGCTGAATTTTTTAAAAATAAATTATTTTTAGTAGGGAATACATTTAATTTAAATTTTAATTTGTCACTAAAAATTGAAAGACTTGTCGGTTGTTAATATAGATAATATTAAGGGATTGTGACCCAAAAAGTTATGGAAAGGATGATCTAGAAGGAGGCTTCAAAAGACCTTGATGTGATCAACAAAATTTATAGGTTACTCTAGGTCCCATATATTGAATTACATGTGTTATTGACAATTTAGTTCACAATTTAATTTATATATCGAATATATGAATTATTTAAAATGAGTTGTTTACATTAGGGAACATAATTAATTTCAAATTTAATACTGGTAAATTGTACAAAAATTCTATACAACCATTGGCAAGACCATGCTTTGCAATACTAAATAACATGATAAGGTTAAAGTTGGTGGTAGTGTGTGACAATAAGGGATTTATTGGCCATCTCTCTCAGATTTTCCAAATACATTTAAAATGGTTGTAAAAAGAAATTAAACTAGAAAGCCACTAAACTAAAAAGCATGAGATTTTTTAAACTAGAAAGCATTCAAATTCTTATTCTAGAAAGCATGTGAATTACCTAGGAAAATACTTGTAGTTAAATTTGTAAAATTTAAATGAAAGCAACTAACACTAACGATTGGGTAAAAGCAAGAAGTTGGATCTAGGAAGAGGGAAAATTTCGGCCAAAAAAAAATCTCGCAGAAAATGTGTACGTGTTATAAAAAATGCATACACGTTATTAAAAACGCATATGTGTTATGCTTCAGATACCCAAGCCTAAAAAACCACATATGCACTAAAAAATGTGTACACATTATATAATGCGTATGTGTTTTATAACATGTAGAAGTCATTTATTTAAAAAATTAAATACCTTTTAGAAATGCATACACGTTTTAAAACGCAAAACGCGTACGCATTTTAAAATGCGTACATGTTTCTAAAAAGTATTTAATTTTTTAAATAATCAAGCAAATAAAGAAGGTGTACGTGTTTTTGAAATTTTGAATCTCTAACCCACATGCTGCCTTGGTTTTAGGCTCAAGAAAGGCTTGGCAACCCGACCCTTAGCCTTTGACTTGCAACTAAAAAGCTAAGGAAAGTTCAAGAGAAATGTCCAACTTTGGCAATATGGCTGATAGACTTTTTTTCCGAATCAATCTATGAAATTAAAACCCATTAGAGAACATGATGTCTAGTTTTGAAATATATAATTTTCTTAAAGATTGGATTATATTGTTTATTTTAAAATTAATCTCTAAGAAAACTAGTCCATAAACTTGAAATATCATACTTTTTTGGTTTTTTAATAACTTTTTTTTTGGTTAATTTTCTTGTAAATTTTTTTATATGGCATCAATATTTAGACAATTCTCTACACAATGAAAACAAATTTCAAAAACTGTTTAGTTTAGGTCCAATTATGTTGTCCATATACGTTGATATTTAAAAACAACAATTAAGACCAATAAAAATTCAATAAAAAAATATTCAAAAAATTTCAAAAACTATCCTCATCAATCTTCATGTTGATAGCTATCTTTCCCCAAAAGGAACTAGAAAAATCCTTTTATTTGGGCCAAAAAGTGGTGCCCATACACGTGCATGGTATGGTAAAAAAAATAGGACTTTTAAAAAGTGATTTGTATACATCCCTATCAAAATTCAATTTCTATCATCTGGGTATTTGAATAAATTACATATTTGGAAACTATATTCAAAATTATAAATTTCATATTATTGACTTTTTTTAAGATTCATTGTGTAAGTGCCTCAAATTTTTAGTCCAAGTGTGATTTTTTTTTAAAAACAACAAAAACATCCACTTTTTGAGCTTTTTGTGGACCCAACTTCTTACATTAGCCCGACTAATTGCTAGGAAAAATACACTTAATGACTTGTAACTGACAAAGGAGTAGGTGCTCCAAAATTTCAAAGTAACAGAACTTAAAGATTACAAACTTGAAACTACGACTTGCAAGAGTATAGAGCTCGACACAAAATAACATTCATCTAAATTTAACATGTACAAAATGAAAGTATCAATATTAACAAAAGAAATACTTATCTACTCTACAAGATTCCTCAAGTGGCAAGCTTTCAGGTGTTCCTATGATTAACTCAAATCACACATGGTATTTTTGCATCTTCAAAATAAATCCATTCATGGTACTTCCATTACACAAAACTATCAACTCAGAATAAGACTAGCTAATTTTATTTTATTCATATCATAAAAGTGTAACACAGAGACATAGTTCAAAGCATATCATAACAACATAATGGTAGCCTCTTGTCTTGGTAGTTACACATATTTATACTACTTACAAAATCCTATATTTCAGATGGCACTAGATCACCATTGAAAAAGTCTTTTAACAAAATTACAACTTATTAGATGTTTGTGACATAAAAACATAATAAAGGCTTGGGATGGAGCCATAAAGTCTTAAACAAAAAGCTGAACAGAAAGCTTTAAAGGAGATGGTTGCACTTTGTACGCCTAAATTCTTGGTGCATAAACTTTGTTAGTGTTAGATTCTCTCCATTAACAACGAACGTTTAAGCTAACTAAGTCAATTTCTATCTGTTAACAATGGATATGATTGACATGCATGTTTCCATCAATTTCTCTGTTAATAGTTAGTTTTCTTGAGTTTCTCTACCTCTTATCACTATAATTTCTTCTCCTACGGTGGTTATAAATCTATTAATCTTTGCATTTGATTCAATCAATGAGAATAAAGTCTAATGTGCAAATTCTTTTTTATGTGTGCTGATCATTTATCTTCCTAGATCTGTAGTAATTCTACATGGTATTCGAGCCTTTGGTGGAGATAGTGCAAGCCATAGTTGAACAAAATTGCATTTGGCTTGTTTCTATTGCTGTGTGCAATCATAGGAAAATGGATATATGTATGTAAAAGTATTTACAGGAATTTTTTGGAGTCATCTTGCACCCACAACAAGAAGAAATCTACCTCTATTGTCTTTATAAGTAGTTTATTGTAGAATTTTGGCTATTTGAAGTGTTATATCCTCTCTAGTTTGTAAATTTATGAAAGAACCGCAAGAATTGTGTCCAACTAGCCTGTATGTAGGTGTAGATCTCCAACATTTCTAAGGCATGTACCAGCTTCTCACATAGGCAACATATAGTGGAAGAGTTTTGTGGACTTTGATCTACTCTTTCCATTTTTTGTGCAATGCCTCCAACCAGCTGAGTCAAGTGAGTTTTTTTTCTGTGGAGGAATCTTAATATTTCATTAGATTTGTGATAGCTTGGCAAGAATCAAAGGCATATAAATTCCAGGTGTATATTGTTAGCTCCACTTCATCACCTAAATCTGCCCACACAAACCTCTTAGCCTAGCGTGACTACCTCATGACCTATGTCTATGCAACTATACCTTATAGCTTAAAACCACGCCTATGCTTCCACTACTCAATATTTGACATGGTGCAAAGATCTGTGTGGCATGGATATGAGTGAGCACTCTTGAAGGCTTTGCAGACCTATGAGGAGGCAACTCACATGTCCACCCACTTGACTCACCACAATGGAGGTAGATGTAAACCTTTTTTTCTAGATGCATGCATATTTCTTTCCCCAATTCATTTTTCATGCTTTCTTCCTTGTTGATTCTTTAAAAATTATACGTGCTTTGAGAGCACGACATGATAAAGATCTGGGAAAATTTGGAGCTTTGTAAAAATTGAACTTATATAAAGTTCCATATGGGGTTTCTACTTAAAGAGGGTTTCTTTCATTTTGCTTCTGAATAAACACACTTAGAGTATTAAAAGTTGCTAATTAACTGTTAAGCTCCATACTATTCCTCCAATCGACAGCCAAAATTGTTCTTCTATTTTAAATTCATATCTACATGAGATTCCAGAGTCGCATCCTTATGTGCTTCCAGAGTTTCTTTCTAGTGGGACAATATTGAGCATTGGATAAACAATGGCATCATCCCTAACGAAGGGCATTTTTGCAGTTCTTTAGCAGTTGTAGCTTTCTTCTTTAGTTTGAATAAATTGTTAGGAGTAATCACTTCTGTTGGCCCACCATCTTCATCACCTTTGCAACTTGTTCTCTATCAGTCTTCATAGGATCTTGGATTGACATCATCACTTTCTGACATGTGGACACATGAGTAGTTTTCAGAGGCACACATCATCTGGATTTGGATTCCAAAATCACCTATTCTTTTGGTTTGGCTTCTCCAATCACTAGTGGATCCTTTTCTTCCTAAGGGGAGAAATATTATTTGTAGGCATTAGATCATATTCTGTCTTCAGGCATTCATCATTGGCATGAGAGCTCTTTCATTTTGGGGGGGATTCATATATTCTTTTCCTCTCTCCTCTTTCCTCTTTTCTATCTCCTTAGCTATACTTAAGGTGGGATGTTAGCATTAGATTCTCTTAGTTAACAAAAAAAATTTAAGCAAACTAAGTCAATTTCTATCTATTAACAATAAATATGGTTGGCATGAATGTTTCCATCAATTTCTATGTTAACAATTAGTTTGCTTGAGTTTCTCGACCTCTTATCACCTTAATTTCTTCTCCTATGGTGGTTATAAATCTGTTAATATTTTTATTTGATTCAATCAATGAGAATAAAGTCTAATGTGTGAATTATATTTTCTATGTGCTGATCATTTATCTTCATAGATCTTCAGTAATTTTACAAACTTTTGATGCTTTAACTCTAATTGCTTGAAGTCCACTCAAAGTACACTTCATTCTTCAATTAGACAAAATTCCTGTACAATGATTTGAAATCTATACCATTAAATCAACATTAATTAGTTATCTAATTTTAATCAATTTAAGAAATAAAGATTTATACATCATTTCATAAAAAGTAGACAATTATTGATCCTAAAAATAAACAATTGGTAGGGCTAAAGTGATTGGTAAAAACAACAAAGGGTATTTAGCTTATTATAATCATGAGGCTATTCATACCTCATCAACTTCCCCTTTCTAAACCTAAGTAGGTCTTCCTACTCTCTGATGTATCCTCTACCTTTCTACATCCCTATTCCTATTTAGTTCATCATATTTGGAACTGAGATCATATGGATGTAATCTACTTCTCTATCCCAATCATAGGACTTTTAAGAAAGCCCTTGTTATATTTAACCCTTCCTTTCCATGCATGTAATTCCTTAGGATTTTTCTCTATAGTGATAAGTACTATAGGGGGTGGCTAAAGAAGCAATGGAGGTCTATACCTCATTCCTATCCACTTAGTTTTAAGTTGTTTTAATATATCTGCTAAGACCTCAGCTCTTTGTAGGACCATTTTAGATTAGTGGGGGAAATCACCTCCCTCCTTTTCAGATACATGGATAGAGGAGTGTATCATTCATCACAGGCATTCCATGCCCTCTCTATTATATGTGGCCCCTGAACTGTAAAATTCTCAAAAAAAATGTGAAGATTATCATTAAGTTTTCTTATCACAACTTCATAGCTCTTAATGCCTCAAAATCAATCTTTAAAGGCAAAGGGTTTTCTATTGGGACCGTATCTCATGTGAAGTCCCACTATTCTTTCTGCCTACAAATATTCTTTAGTCATCTCCTACCACTGAATCTAATTCTGCATAGTGGACATGAATGTTCTAAGCTGTACTTCTCCCACAAAAAGATTAATAAAGAAACTAGTGTTTTTAAATTCTAAGAATAGATTATGTACAAAGAATTCACATAGCAAGTTTTGTTGAGAAGGGTTTGCCTCTTTGAATTCATTAAAAATTGTTCAACATCTGGATCATGGGGCAGATTGCAAGAAATTCTTAACAACTTCCATCTTAGCAATTTCTCATTCAAAAACATAGAGTATAATCGGCATGGTTTCCTATAGGATAACAACTCCCCAATTTGACATGCGTCAATTTTAGCTTGATAAAGCCTATCATAAGATTCTTTTAATAATACTATTTCCTTCTTAAATCTAGCATTTTCTGCCCCTACTTGTTTTAGGAAATAACATCTCTCCATCCATTTTGTCAACATTGGGGGAATGTGGACTTGAAACCAGTCCATCTTGGTTGGCTTAGTTTGTACTTCCTTCGATTCTATTTTTAGTTGAATCTTGATTTCTTGCAAATCTTGTTCTGGTTCAATAGTTTTACTCAAAGTTCCATTGAGTTCATGTTTCTATTTTTCTTGTATTTCTGCAAATGCTTGGAGAGTCTACACTAGATTATCAGTTAAACCTTTAATTTTTTTATCCTTTTTAGACAAATTTTCCAAATACTATTTACATTCCTCATTAGTTTATTGCACTTGAAATTGCAATTCTCCAATAATTTTATCTTTTTGCTCCAATTAAGCCTTCAAATCTATGATTTCTTGATCTCTTTTCTTCAAAAGTTTAGTTTGTATATCTATGTTTTGTTTTTGTTGATTCATTTCTTCTTCATTTTTCTATAGGCTAAATCTTAGCTAAAAAAAAAATGTTTTCAACTCATCGAATTCTGATTCTATGTTATCAAAACTTTCAATTTTTACATTACAACAAAGACAAGAAATGAAAACTTCTGCATTATCATCAATCACATTTTCTTTATCATGTACCTCTAGTGGGTCTAGTTTTGCATCACTAGCAATTGGGGTAGACAATTTTTCACTTAGATGGGTCATATCACCTTCATGTGTTTCCATTGACTAGTGAAAAGTAGAAAATGATTCCAAAGGCTCATCTTCAATAAGTACATAAATTGGCAGTTGTTCTTCTATTTCTTTTTTCCTTGTCTAAAGGGTAAATGCAAGAAGATGAGTCCACAAAACATGGAAGTTTTTACCTTAGAAAAAAATCTGAAATTGGCTTCAACAAAATGGGATCCCATTTTTTAATAAACGGGATCTCGTTTAGGTTCGGGACCTCAAGCCAAAAATGAGATCTCGTTTAGGTTTGAGACCTCAATCCAAAAATGAGATCCCGTTTTATAAAAAATGGGATCACATTCTAAAATGGGATTCCGCTTTTTAAAAAATGGGATCTAGTTATCCTGTTCTAAACTGGGATTCAGTTTCATAAGATTTTTTTTATGTTTTTTGAAACGGGATCCCGATTTTAAAACGTGATCCCATTTTTTAAAAAGTGGGATCCCATTTTGAAAATAGGATCCCATTTCAAGAAAGCATAATTTTTTTTCTTCATGATTTTAAGAAACGAGATCCATTTTGAAAAAAATGTGATCCTATTTTGAAACGGGATCTCGTTTCTTAAAATCATAAAAAAAATATTTTTTTATGAAATAGGATCTTGTTTCTAAAACAGGATCTAGTTTTTAAAATTTAATTTTTGGTCAAATTTTTGCTTTGTTTTTCAATTTGGGAAAAGGCTTGGGTACCCAAACCTAAGCTTTGGACTTGGTGTGACCTGCAAGTTGAAGGTCCTAGCAATGTCACAAGAAAATAGTGACTTTGGGCATATGTCTAAAGACTTTTTTTGTAGAATTTTTTGACGAAATGAAAACCCATTATAGATGAGATAGTGTAGATTCTAAATATGTAAAAAAAAATACAATTGGATTATTTTTCTATTTTTTAATTAATTTCTGATGAAATTGGTCCATAAACTTGAAATATCAGGGGTTTTTACTATTTTAATAAATTTTTATTAAAATATTTTTTATAAAACAAATTGCATGAAAATGCACCTTAGAAAATTCTTTTCAATTTCAAAAAAAAATTAGAAAATGATACTTGTTTAGGTCATCTTATGCGTGACGTACATGATGATTTTTCAAAATGACAAATATGGCTAGTAAAAATTTAACAAAAAAAAAATTTCAATAAAAAATTACAAAAAAATATCAAAAATGTGCTTCAGTGAGTTACAAATCCTTTCCCAAAAGGATTTAGAAAATTATGATAATTTAGGTCAAAATATGGATGACATACACATGCATGGTATGGTAAAAAATAGTGACTTTTAAATAGTGGTTTTTAGAAATGCCCATTGAAAATCAATTTGTAGCATCTGGGTATTGAAATAAATTACATATTTGGAAACTAGACTCCAAGTACTACATTTTATGATTTGTGATTTTTGTTCAAGATTCCATCTCTAAGTGCTTCAAATTTTAAGGTCAAATGTGTCAAATTCTGAAAATCAGGCAAAACAATTCCACTTTTTGGCCAAAAATTGGACTCAACTTCTTGCCAACACCCTCAAGTGAAACATTTTCCTTTCTAGATTCACTTGGCTAGGTTGTTTCTACACATGGTTGGGCCTCTTTTTCACATGATTGTGCTATAGTTCCATGGGGCTATCTATTCTATCATTTCTTTTTAGGGATATGCAGCTGATCAGAAGCTACAACACAACTAATCTCAAAAGATAATCACTTGTTTCTTCTCAAAGGGGAAGGCCTGTGTTCTTCTATTTTAGGTCCCCTTCCATTTTTACGGGGATGAGCATTCTCATCTTCTAACTTTTCTAGGTCCATATCCCCTTGTTTTTTTGGAGCTTCTGATACATTTTGTGGACTTGGTCTTTCTTGAGGGTCTAAAGGGTTTATTGGATTTTTTGGCGCCTCTCTGTTAAGAGATCCTTCAACATTTTGAAGTTCAGGAGAAGGGTCTTTCAAATTTGAGCCGCCAGACTAGATGGCTCACCTTCCTCTAAATGTCTTATGGGCACAGGGTTCTAAAATTTTTGAATTTTTTTTTGCCATTTTTGTTTCGTTCTTCCCTTCTTCAAGAAATGATATTTATAAATTAAATGTATGAGGTCATGATGTTTTAATGGACCCAACCCAATTTTAAACCTTTTAATCATATTAACATAAGAATCACAAAGAAAGGTAGGAAGGTTGACTTTGAATTCAAGATTTTTGGTGCCATGGCACAAATGAGTTAGTAATCAAAAGGCAAGACCAACTATTTGGCACATTTCCCTTCACATGTGAAATATTTGATTATCTAGGCAAATCCCATTCTCCATGGCTCTAGAATTGATATTCTTTGAAACCCTTTGTTTTTCCCTTGGGTAATTACAACTAATAGAGGTTGAGGTTCCCCTTCCCTACTGAAAAGAACTACCATTTTTTGATAGGAAATATTTGTAGTTTCAAATAAATTTACACCCTCATTTATAATACCGAATAAATGAAAAATGACTCGAGGGATTACCTTGAATTTCTTCCCATGCACTATTGATTGTCCATATGAGAAGTTTTCTATAAATTCTTTAACCAGCAGCTCATTATGCCCTTCAAACTTCTTCATAAACTTAAGCCACCGAATCTTTTGAAATAGTTCTAAAATTTTACCCAATGCCAACAACTTATCTAGAGAAGTCAGCTTTGATTTCTACTTAGCTCCACCCATGTTGTCTATTATGCTCAATTCTACTCAATGTTGTGGTGTTCAAAAGGTGAAAAATGTTTAAAAAGAACTATGATGCAGATTAAAGAAAACGTAAGCTTTTCAACCACTTGTACTTGATGCTATCGATGGAACATGAACTAATTATTGCATTTAAATTCACTGCATGAGAATAATTACTTTGCATGGAAAAGAGTGCATGAACTACCCCTTTTAAGTGAGGGTACAATCTACCAATTTATTTATTTCTATTCACAATAATTTACCTAATTTAAATAAAAGTTGTACATAACTTATATATCATGTCATTGATTTGAAATTCAATTACCTTTACTGACGTAACAATATCATTGGATGGGATGGCGAGGGGTTATAATGAATTTATTATAGATGAAGGTGGAATGGCTAGGGATTTGTAATTATTATGTCTAAAGTGGTCACAATATTTTGATTTATTATGGTAAAAGATGGTAGTGTAGGGAGTGAATTTCAGAAGTGATGGAAAAATTTAATGACAATCATGTGTATGTCATTGGAAATATCAAAGCATTTGGAGAGGAAGGGAATTTACAAAATTCTGGAGCATCACTGGAAAATGCAGCCAGGATGAAGAACAAAAATTCTAGAGCATCATTGGAAGATGCAGCCGGGACAAAAGAAGCAAAATTTTGGAGCATCACTGGAAGATGTAGTCGAAGTGGAGAAGAAAATTTCAGAGCATTGCTGAAAAATGCAGCCAAATGAAAAAAGAAATTTTTTAGAGCATTGCTGAAAGATACAGCTAGAATGCAACAATAAAGTTATGGAGCATCGCTAGAAGATGCTGCCAGAATACGAGAGTGAAGTTCCAGAGCATTGCTGAGAGATGCCGCCAGAATGTAGGAACAAAGTTCCAAAGCATCACCAAAAGATGCTACTGGAATGCAAGAA
This sequence comes from Sequoia sempervirens, assembly GCA_007258455.2. Classification (NCBI taxonomy): domain Eukaryota; kingdom Viridiplantae; phylum Streptophyta; class Pinopsida; order Cupressales; family Cupressaceae; genus Sequoia; species Sequoia sempervirens. The sequence goes on along the minus strand of VDFB02128519.1, from coordinate 1,405,429 downwards.
CAAAGTTGCAATGAAAGAATTTTTTTTTGGAGCATCACTGAAAGATGCCACCAGAGTGAAGGAACAAAAGTCTGGAGCATCGCTGAAAGATGCCGCTAGATGGAAAAAGTAAAATTCTAGAGCATTGTTGAAAGATGCAGTTGGAATCCAACAACAAAATTCTGGAGAATCATTGAAAGATGTTGCCAGAATGCAGGAAGGAACAAAAATGAAACATGTTGGACTTAAAAAAAATTGAAGCACCATTCAAAGATGCACCAGACTACAGGAACAAACTGAGAAACAAAACTAACTACATGAACAAGTTCTAAAGCATCGTTGCAAGATGCACCATAACTTGTATTCAATTAAAAATAAAGTCCTACAAAATGGAAATGAAATTTAGCCAAGTCCAAGAGATGAAAAATACAAAAGAAATTCCCTTAAGTAATTGTAAATACATACACATGCAATGAGTTTTTTTTATACGAGGTGACTATTAATTTGAACATTCCATTGGCTCTGCCATAGCAGAGTTAATGCATTATATTTATCCTTGTATTTCTACCATCCTTGTAAATTCCTCCTTGTTAATTGGTTTATGGTAGATGCATAATCGACGTTCATTGACTAAGAGAGTTTGGGTGTCACCATCAATGGGTTTGAGCTGCACTGCTCCATTTGGAAATATTTTAGAAATTTCATATGGACCCAATCAATGAGTTCTTAGTTTCCCTTGGTGATCTTTATATTAGAAATCAAATAACAACACCCAATCCCCATTATGGAACTCTCTTTCTTTTATGTGTTTATCATGCCAGGCCATTCATTGTTGTTGAACTAACTCAATTTGGTGTCCACAACATCTAAATGAAGTTCATCCAACTCACTAAGTTGTAGGAATCTTTCAACCTGGGCTCATTTGAGGTCTAAGCCCAACTCCATTGTTGTTCTCATAGTTTGAAGTTAAAATTCGATGGGTAAAAGAGGTTTCTTCCCAAAAATTAACTTGTATAGACTATAACCAGTGGTTGACTTCCAAGTTGTATTATAAGCCCAAATGACTTTGGGGAATTTTCTGGTCTAGTCTTTCCTTCCTGATGAAATCATTTTTGTTAAGATATTCTCAAGTTCCCTGTTAGTGACCTCTACTTGACAATTTGCTTGTGGGTGATAGGGTGACAAATTTTTATGGCTTACCTAGAAACAATCAGTAAAGGCCAACAAAACTTTAGACATAAATTGAGGTCCTTGATTTGTGACAATTATTCTAGGGGCTCCAAATTTGAGAAAAATATTGTTATACAGGAAGTCAACAACTTGTTCTTCTCTAGCAAATTTTAGGGGTTGGAATTCTACCCATTTAGTTAGATAGTTAGTACAAACCAAAATGTATTCTTTTTCCTATGAAGGGGGGTCTATAGGGCCAATAAAATCCAATCCCCACATTTCAAATGGTTCAAGAACTACTTGAGGTTGGAATTTCATTGGATGTAGTGGGTCTTCCTACTCTTTGGCATTCATCATAGTGGCAAACATATTTTTTTACATCTTTATGCATAGAGGGCCAATAATATCCTACACCCAAGATCTTATGGGACATCCTCTTTGAAAATTAATGGCCTCTAAAGGGGTCATGATGGTAGGCCTTAAGGATGTTGTATGTTTCATCTTATCTAACACAACGTCATAAAATCAGATCAGGGCCACATCAAAATAGTATTTCATTAATCCATTTGAATGGAGCACTTTATCGAATGAGATGTTTCTTTTATTTTGATGTAAAAATCTGGTGGGAACTCTAAAGTGGCCAAGTAGTTAGCTATGTCAGCAAATCAAGGGGCTTTAATGGAGATGGAAAATAAATTTTCATCTAGGAATTCATCTTGCACAGGAGCACAATCTCCATTGTCTTGTTTAATTCAGGATAAGAAATTTGCAACTACATTGAAATTCTTAGGTTTATCAATAATGGTCACATTGAATTCTTGTAGAAGCAATAACCACCTAATTATTCTTCCATTCACTACAAGTTTGTTCATTAGGTACTTGATAGATGAATTGTATGTGAACACAGTTACTTTGTACCATGTGATGTAATGTCAAAATTTCTTGATTTCATAAACCACATCTAGAATTATTTCTCTGTAGTGGCATAATTTCATTTAGTGGGAATTAAATTCTTACTAATGAAATAGATGGAATATTTTCCTCCATTCTCATCTTCCTAACCTAAAACTGCTCTGATAGAACCATTGGAAGCATTTGCATAAATATGGAACGAAAGGGTCTAGTTAGGTCCACGTAGGATAGGAGCGGAGATGAGTTTTTCCTTAATGATCTCAAATGATGCTTGACATTCTGTTGTCCAGGTAAAATCTACATTCTTTTGGAGGAGGGAAAACATAGGGGCTACAATCTTGTTGAAATTTTCTATGAATCTATGGTAGTATCCAACATGTCCTAAGAAACTTCTAACATCAGTTTGATTCTTTGGAGTCTCTAGTTGTTGTATCACCTCAATTTTCGTAGGATCCACTTTTATCCCTTCAGCTAGAATTCGGTGTCCCAATACTATCCCTTGTTCCACCATTATGAGGCATTGTTCATGACTCATGGATAGCTGATGGTCCTCACATTTCTTCAATACTTTGTCCAAATTTTGAAGTCCATCATAATTTGACCCATACATGGTGAAGTCATCCATGTATACTTCCACACATTCATTCACTAGCTCAACAAATATGGCTAGGATAGCTCTTTGAAATGTTGCAAGAGTGTTGCATAGCTCAAAGGAAAGGACTCAAAATGTGAATGTTACCCAGGGGCAAGTAATTTTTTTTTCTTGGTCTTCTGCTACCTATATCTGGTTATATCAACTGAATCCATCTAGGAATGAGAAATACTTCCTTCTAGCCAAATTATCCAAGACTTGGTCTACAAAATATAAAGGGAAGTAATCTATATGGGTAGCTTTATTGAGTTCCTTATAATCAACACACACTCTCCAATTCCCATTTTTATTTGGAACAACTACCATAGGAAAAACCCATTTACTGGCAGAAATGGGATAGATGAATCCTACTTGTAGGAGTTTTTCAATTTTTGTTTTAACAATGTCTTTCAAAGCAGGATTGAGTCTTCTTTGTGGTTGAAGAATAGGTCTAACATCCTCAGTATATATGTGATGGGTACAAAAACTTGGGTGTATTCCTCTCATTTATGTATAGTCCCAAGAAAAATCTTTAGATCTATTCACCAAAACATCAAACAATCTATGCTCTTCTGACTTTGTCAACCAAATGTTGATATTCAACATTTTCTTTGGTAGTAACTATGACCAATGACATAGTATAGGTTAACTAAACCTGATCCATATGAATTTGAGGTATATTTAACCCACTAAGCATTAATCCCAATAAGATCATTCACTATAAACAAAGACAAAGAAGCCATTAAAACTAACATTCTAAATCATGAAATCTTGACAAACCTCTAGTCTAAGACATTGAAAATTATCCTATTGAGGAAGTGGTGTCACATTGATGTGGAATGGTGACCCTTACCCAATCCCTTCGATAATGATCGTGTTTCAATCAATTTTATTTAAAAAAACTGATTAAACCATTGATAGATGTGTATGAAAACACGATTTAAAGTTAAATGAACATGATGCAAACTATTTTAACATGATCTATACTAAGATGATCAATATGGGTGTATGCAAATCTACTCTAAATGTATGCAAGATTCAAAAGATTAAAATCTTAATTAACAAATAAGCTAAATGTATGCATCTATGTTATCATGGAAGCCATTAATGGAAGCTAAGCTAATATGCAAGTAAATAAAGCTAAAATGGTGTTAAATATGAGTGCAAGTGCAAATGATTTTAATAGCATAAGTTTTTTGTTAAAAGATGGATCCATTTGTCTCCAAGTAATGTTTTATTTATAGGAAAGAAAATGAAAAAAGAAGGGCTAAGATTGAAAAAGCTAATCAATGGTCAAAAAGGAAAGAAGATGGAGGCATGGATCATGGATTCTTATCAAGGGTTGAAAATGCAAGTTGATATTTAATGAAGGGCTTACATTCATCCAAAAAAAAAAAAATTCAAAACTTTCACAAGAAGTCTTGTAAATTAGCTTGCACATGAAGTCTTGTAAGAATATTCCCTATTTTCCGAATGAGTTAAGAAAGAGAATATTCTTTGGAATATTCTTATGGGTGAGGGAAATAGATATTTAGCAAATTAAAACAAAGTTTTAATGTGAAAAAGGGGAAGGAATATTCCTTTTGGAGGAGTGTGCAAAGGAGGAATATTTCCTTGGAATATTCCCTTGCAAGTGGGGGGAATTAGATTTATTAGTAATTTGATAATTAAATAAAGTTTAAATTATGCAAATTAGGGGATTTAGACAATATTCATTAAATAAAATGATTTAATGAAAAGGGTAAGGTGATATGACATTTAATTAAATAACTTAGGGTTATCTAATTTTAAATAAGAGGACTTAGGGATATAAATTAAATAACTTGATGTATTTAATTTAATAAGATGAAATGTTAGCATGGAAAAGCTCGATTAAATTAATTAGGTTAATAGATGCAAATGGCATAATTAATTAAATAGCTAGGGTAATTTAATCTATTAAGTGAAAAGAGGATTGGTTTCAAGACAAAATGATGTTAGTTAGCTAATGTGATCCATCAAGACATTTTTTTAGGTGTCTACATTTTGCCCCTCTTTGAAGCAATGTACTCGTTGCATTGGTTCAAAGACTAATGTTGATTTTGATGTTGATGATGATATAGAAATGGATATCGATGATCTCTTTAAGATTTTGATAGCCAAGATAAAGTTGATTGATTTGATTGAGTGATTGATAATATTGTTGAGGATTCACAACAATGCAAGGATTGTGTTAAATAACATAAGGATTGATAGGGAATGATATATCCCAATGATGGTTGATTTGATAGATTGATCAAGATTTGCTAGCAAGGATAGGAATAAAATTTGTCAGATGATTTGATATCAATAATGATTGAAAGATGGTTGGTTGACCCCTCGATAGATTGATTGGGGAATAAAGTGTTTTTATTGGGCTCGTGATAGGTGAAAATCAGACTTATGCTTGAGATGCTTGAGATTTCAGGTTTCTTTTGAATCAAAGAGCCACAACTTTTTAGATTGTTGAGATAAAGATGATATAGATTCCCTACTGTGCCCTAGTGGAAGGGGGATTGCTGGAGTGCTAGCTCAGATATTGATTTAGATAGATTTTAGGATGTGTAGATAGTCATCGGCTATGGGTAGCCTCATATATATTTTGATATATCACACATATTTGATACTTGGATAGAATTGTTAGTAAAGATAGAAGAAATAAGATTGTTTGGCCATTAATTTTGAGATTGATTCAAAAATTCTAACAAGTCCATGATCCATCAAGACTTTATTACAGATGGTGATGATAAATGCATGATGATGATGATTTTTCTCATATCTTGGGATTGGGATTTTTTGTCATTCCTTTTTTTTGATATAACACATAGATACGATGCATCAAGGTATTAATAACTAGGATGGCATTGTATCTAGTGTAATGGAATTTGACTCTGCAAATAGATAGAATAGTTCTTGTTCACACCTTGACATATGGAAACCTCGTTGGAATGTAATTTAGAAACTTAGAATATATCAGACCAAAGCATACACAATAGTCAACAATGTAATCCAAATAACTTCCCTACACACAACTAAGCAAGTATGTGCCAAGATTATTTTACAAGAATACCCAAAAGTACAACAAATGAAAGATAATGATCGATGCTCAATTCCATTCTCTCTATATCATTGAGACATCATCGAGAGGTCCTTTGAATGGGTCAATAAGATAAATAATAAGAAAAGATTAAAGAAAAATGGTTAGTGTTATCTATATCTCTTTCCAGCTTAACTTAGCTAAGGTGATTTTCGATGTTGATGCCCATCACAGGAAGGATTCATCCTATGACATGTTGATAAGATATTTTGATTAGGATGAGGTGTTTGATAAGTAGTTGATACAAACTTCACTGATTGTTTACCTATGATCTAGACTTTAGATTTTGACACTTAGGTTCTCAATTTACAACTTGTGATACTTGCTTTCTATTTGTTTTTCCAAAGGTTGAAGGTGACACTTGATTTATTATGGATGGAGGTTTATTGTGGGTGAAAGAAAAACGAGATGGATGGTTTTGAAATTTCTAGAATATTTTAATGTTTTTGGTATTTTGAAAATCTTTTGAGGCTATTTTTGGCCTTTTCTAAAGTTTATGTGGATGTTTTGGTTTTCAATGATTTGAGGTTGTTTATGGTTTTCTCTAAGATATTTGATGTTGTTTAGGTCTTTTGAATGTCTTCTAATGTTTTTCGTGTTTTTCTGATTTTCAAATGTTTTGGGTTTTTTTGATTTTTTGAATGTTTAAGGCTTTTCTAATATTTGAATGTTTAGGGAATTTCTGAGTTTTGAACAAGAACCTAACCTAAAATACCTATCCTAGGGGCCTCGGGGGTTGATCAATGATGATCCTTTCCTATGTTATACATGCAGAGACCATGTAGTTCAACAAACTTGACTTATTGACGATGAGATATAAATATTTGATGGAATGTCAGCTTATTATGACAGACTCCCAAAGGACTGACCTAGGGTGTCTTGAGGGAACATCAATGATGCCCTTGCCTACATTCAAGCTCAGAGACTCGTAGTTCGACATAGTTTTTATTTTGGATTTTTAATGTTTTTCCCTTTTTAGGGATTTTTGATGCGTTTTGGATGTTTTACATTTTTCCTTTACAATTTGTGAATGTTTTTGGATTTTGATGGATTTTACAAGTGTTTTTCGATTTTTCACATGACCTTGACGAGTGTATGGATATGTGATAATTTCAATGATCTATTTCAGGATTTTGTTGAAAACCAAGCTAGGACTAATTGATCTAATTGATGGATTGATGATGTTAACATTGTTGAAGATACACAACAATGCAAGGATAGTGTTAAGCAACATGAAGATTGGGAAGGATGTCCCGAGATGATGATGGATTGATTGGATAAGATTGATTGAGATTTTGAAGCTAGGCTTGGAAAAAATATGTTTGAATGATTTGATGTAATGTTGAAGTGCAAGATAGATTCAATTGATATGGATTGTTTGGATTGATGTTTGACAAAATATAAAGCTTGATAAGGAACATCTTCTCGTCAAAATGTGCCTTGGGCTAGTGATTTGGATTTTCGCTTACAAATGATTTGACCAGTTTGATTTTTTGTTTTGAAAATGTTTAGATTACCACATAAGTTATAAGATATAGCTCAAGATTTATTCTTGAAACAAGATGTACATATCTACCCCCAATGTCTAGCAATGTAGGGAATGATATGGGTGGATGTATGTATAAATGAATGGATGGATGGATATGATTATCTTTTGATAGGATAACATGTTTGGATAGAGTATGCCTCTTTGGACAATGCCTCATGGTTGAGATAATGTTGGTTAGGATAGGATCAATGATAGTGACCCATGTCAAGATGTTTACCATAAGAAAGTGTGAAGTAAATACCAAACCTTTGCCAAGATTAAGATGAGTTAGATGGGATGAAAATGGATTGGATAATGAATGGTTCCTAGATTTATTATGGATAATATGAATGAAATGTGTGATTTATTATGGATAGGATGAGATGCTTCCTCCTAAAATGGTGCACATAGATGCTCAATTCTACTCGTGACACCTGTTTGCCAAATTTTCATTATGGTACTTGTCCAAAGCACCACCAAAGTGGTTTTCACTAGAGGAGAATTTTTTTCTTGACTATTTTCTTGATTTTTTGAAAACTTATGCCCAATGTAATGTTCCTCCACTTCAGTTAGTGCTTATGCATAAATCTGTCCTTTATTGCATTTTTGAATTTTGAGGTAAAAGTAATAATTTGTATGCTTTTGTTTAATTTGGTAATTAAATTAGAAATTGGGTACATTGCAATTTAATTGAAATAGGAAAATTTAAAATGATAAATTGGAAAATTAATCTTATGAAATTAAAACAAATGGTGATTATTTAATTTGCTCGTAAGGAGTATTATATTTCTACATAATCGTTAATAGTAATGTGAATTTAAAAATAAAAATTTAAAGATAAGTATTATAATAATGAGATTTTAGTTCTTGGATTGAGGAGATAAATACAAGTTTAAATCAAATAAAAGTGATAAATTTTCAATTGTGGGAATAAAATAAAGTAATTGGGAAAATTCATTAAAATAAAAGTAAAAAGAAAGAAAGTTTCTGCATGCAGGGCATGCAAAGCTGGGAACTAGTTGTCAAAAAGGAAACAAAGGATTTTTTTGTGGAAATTTGTAAATTTAAATTAGGATTTTTCTTTTGAGAATAGGGAGATCTACCTTTTTTGAGGATATTTTGGGTAGAGGATCTAGGGAGGTAGGGGGCTATCAAAAGAATAAATGAAGAGCCTTGAATAATAGCTTAGCATGAGATTTTTGGAGGGGGGAAGCTAGGAGGCCGAGGCGGCCCTAGCTAACAGGCTGCTACGAGCTGGTTCTTAAACTCATTATTGTAACAATGTGATACCTCTTCTCTCCGGGACAAATTGGATGAATGTGAGATTCCTGTAACACAATGCATTTGACATTGAAGATGTTAGGAAGAATCATGGGGCACACTATATAGATCAACCTAAGAGATCGCATGTCGGTATGTGACATTTATATCTCATCTTTTGTAGTTTTCTGATGGTATTTTTTGAGATAACCTACTCTCTACTATTGACAATTTGAGTTTCATTCCAGGGCTAGCAACCCTTCGTTTCAGTTTTCTTCCCATACTGTGATTAGGCCATTAAAGTATGTGTATGTAACACGATATTTCTTGGGATGAATCCTCATAGGATTCCATAAGAATATATCCTGCAATGAATGCACTCCTTCAAACCCTGCTTCCTTAATATTTTATCAAACTTTGGACATGTCTAGTCTATGATTCCGCATCTAGCATCTTAGCTCGTGGTTTATGCTGGGAATGTGGTCCTTCACCTAAATATGTATCTAGCATATGTTGGGGAAAACATTTTCTCAACTCACAAGTAGGACTAAGGCAAAATTGTATTAACAGGATTGTGGGGGTGGATCACACTGACCACCTGATATTTTAATGCCATTTGTGCGATCTTATATTACCACTGGAAACCATTACCCTTTTCAAGCTTCTATAATCTTAGTTTAAGGTGCCCTCCCCCCGACTTTTGCACCTTGTAAAATCTTATGGTGATTTCTTAAGCCTTGAAGCAAATATGTATTGTGTATATCCAAAAATAATTGCAAGCGGCATGCATTTTTCTTTGTGTCTTCACTTTTACTTAGGACATCTTGTCAAATAGCTCATACGCCTTGTTGCCAAATACCTGTTATAGATTTCCTAATGTCTTAATGACTACATCTGTGCATTTCAACTATTTTTCTTTTCCTGAATAGTGAATGTTTAATATGTTTAGATTTGATGTTGTATTATGGGTGTCTCTTCATGAATGCTTGTCAAATATTTTTACTCTAAGAGATTTGTGTGAGGAAGTTTAAGTTAGTGTACATTGACCTCACTAAGTTCTCTTGCAAGAGTTATTTTCGTTCTTATCATTTTGCGCACTTGATGATAATAGGAAGTTTAAGGGTTTTAAATAATCTCTCTATTTTCATTATCAACCTGTCTCAGCCGCACACCTGAACATAACAGGAAGTCTAAAGGTTTAAATAACCTATTGATTCTACTGGCAATCTATCACAGTTGCAGCACTTGAAAATAATGATAATAATGTAAGTAGATGGTGATATCTCCAAATGCCAATATTCACTTTCTAATATACTTGGCAACCTATCATAGTTACAACTTTTAGATTTGAGGTATTGTACATAATTAAATAGCCTTCTTGGAACCTTTGGTAATTTATCACAGCTGCAACTTTTAGATTTGCAAAGCTATAGTAAACTAAATAATCTCTCTGGTTTCATTGTCAACCTATCTTAGTTGGGTTTGAACATCATAGGAAGTTAAAGGTTTAAATAATTTCTCTGACTTCATTGTCAACCTGTCTCAGTTGCATTTGAACATAATAGGAAAGTTAAAGTTTTAAATAATCTCTCTGATTTCATTGTCAATCTGTCTAAGCTGCTTTCATTAGTTTGAAAAAAATTGTCATGAAATCATCCTTTTCACTTTCCAACTACTGTTTCTTGGTAAACATCTGAAGTCGAGCAAATACTTCCCTTGCCTTAAATATATTGAATATAAATATGTAAGTTTGGTTGACTCTTTATGTAGCTACTTTTGGATACGTTTAATAATTTTAGTTCTGATACAATTATCTTTCTAGTATGGATCTGTCCGTAGTACTTTATATTTATAAAAGTATATAGTCCTTTTGATTGAAGTCATTCAATTGTAGATCTTTCACTTTGAGCAATAGTTTATAGAGATTAAAAAAAAGATATATATATATATATATATATATATATATATATATATATAAATAGTGTAGTAGTGAATTGCAATAGATCCTTTTGGAATCCAATGGGTGGTAGTGATGAAAACCATTACTTTATTGTTGTTAAAAGAGGTACATTATCAATTGGTCAAATCATGTGTTAGAAGATAGTGTGTTCAAGATTATCATACTATCATGGCTGTTATACTGTAGTTCCTTTTAGCATCTTCATGAACTTGTTCGTGCTAGTAAAAGATCCCCATCCTTTATGAGTATTTACATATATAGGATATAGATTTTATTTGGTTAAATAGAAACTAAAATTTAGTCAAGGATAGAAAAGTTATGCAAACAATTTGATGATCTTGGAAAAGAATGGTTCACCTCCTAGCTTAAAATTGAATAGAGGATAGTTACTTGCATATTTCAAATGTTGGAAAAGAACGTTTGCTTTGATTCTAAAACTAAATGATTATATTAAATAGTGTGAATTGGTAAACATTAGAATATTATGGAAATGATATAGTTATAGTTATGAAGAAAACTTGTGTAGTAATGTTTTGTTGATGAAATTAGTTTAGCTCTTACATGTTGACCTCTTATATAATCATTTATTAGATAGTGTGTTAATTTACTATGGGTATGTTTTAAATAATGTGTTTAGTATAGGATTTGGGTGAAGTTGGTTAAATGAGGTGTTACTGTGCAATTTGAACTCTTCTTGAAATGTTTATTGTTTGCTTAGGAAGATTATGGCTTGGTTGTTCATACTAATTTATTGGGTTGTCTCTTGAGTTGATTGGTAAATCAGTTAATGTTATCGTTGTCATAGTTGATGGTTATGCTTGAGTTGTTAATGAGTCTAATTGAAAGTTCATTGAGTATGGGTACCCTGAGAGGAGAATATAGAGGTCTCCCTTGGATTTTTGATTTATTTTGTATCGAAGTTGATTATGTAGTTTGGATGGAGTTGTTGATCTTATCTTGATGTATTCACTCATTATATTTGAATTGAAAATAGTTCTTTGAGGTCTTGCAATTATTGTTGTCAGTTCTTTGATGAGGAAACTCTAGTGTAAGCCTTTTGAGAGTTTTCCAGAGGCTTGATTTTATTGTTGGTCAATGTTCCTCATTTTATGTGCTCTTGACAGGGCAAGATATTGGTATCATTAATTTGAACGGGTTGTATGAAATTTTGTGAGATTCTGATTATGTACTTGTTAGCGAGATGGGTAATGCCTCGCATGATTTTATGTTGTGATTCTATATTCAAATTATGATGGTACAACCCTTGGTTTTGATGTTTGTTGGGTCTCTAGGGAGAGTGGCTCTTCGTGGGAGTTGGCACCTCGGTTAGGAGGAAATGCACAGGATAACCCATGAATGAGTTTGTTAATCAAGTGAAAACATAATTAATGAATTTAGGAGGGATGGGTAGCAATCACATAACAAGATTACAAATTTTGGTTACCTCATCTTCATTAGGGCTTTCACAGACTAATGGAAGGCTGAGAAGGCTATGGTTGGCAAGTTTGTTACCTTGTCCTCGTGAGAGGTTAACGGCTTCGCATGAGTCACCCTATGGTGCCAGCGCCTCAAGTAGGGGGAAGGGCTAGGATAACCATAGATGGGGACCAACACCTCAAGCAGCCTGGTACAGTTGGTGCTTGGAGGAAGAGCACAGGATAACCCATGTAGGACTATGTGATGACACTCTCCACTAGTTTCCCTTATGCTTGGTTTCCTTTGTTGCCTCTAGAAGTGTGTCAGGATTGTGGTCTCGGATTTACTTTGCAAGTGATTATGAATGTTGTTTTTGATTTATCTTTGATGTGTTTTTATGGCCTTGTGTTTACTTTGATTGGATCTTGGTTGTTGTCATTTATGATCTATGAAATCTTTTGTTGTTGCTTTTGGGTTATAGTTAATATGATATTTTGTATGATGTGGAGTCTTGTGGTTCCCTATTTGGATGTTCTTGGTTGAGGTCTCTTTCTTGCTAGCTCCTTAGCAAGGGGGGTGGGTCTTCGGACTCACATGGTCAGGTGGAACATGTTAAGCACCACATTGGGTCCCCAGCTAAGGATCAAGAGGCGTAGATTGATACTAGTTGCGGCGACTCTAGAGAGCATCCATCTTGGAGCTAGTTATGTCATCTTATATTCCGCTACTTAGTTGTATCAATTTACCTTGTTATATGGTTCCCATTCATGTTGGGGAACACCTTTGTATCTTTGTAATTCTTGAGCATTGTATTTTGTTGAAAAGGATGCAATGTATTATTCTATCCTTGATAAATGTTGTGTAAATATTGAACCATGACAGATGCTATTCAATATGTTGTATCGGTGCCAATATGTCCCTTGATTTTATATGATGATAGCGAGTTTATCATTATGTGTTTTTAGTTAATCATGTATATGATGTATTGGCATACATGGATGGTTTCTTATTAATGTTTGTCATGTGTGTGTTATATTTGTAAATGTTTACTTTATTATGGATTATATCTTTGGTGCTCATTATTTATCGTCGTTGTATGGATTTAAGTTTCATAATGACTCCTCGTGTACCCCAAGGGATGTAAGTGTTAATGATTTTGTATTATTAAGTTTTATGACTTGTGACTCAATGTGTATTTCATGTATGTTATGTTTACTTTAAAAAAAAAAAATTGTGTAGTAAATATTGTTTTAGATGTCCTTTGGGGTTCGTACGACGGGGCATTACACCCAAGTTGAACCACTTGGTGATGTTGATGTAGATGTTGTTGGTGTTGATATAGATGTTTTTTTATGATGTGCCAATGATATCTTGTTTGGAGGATTTGTTTTGCTAAGATACTGGCACTTGAATGTAACCCATGGATCTTTTCATCTTCTTTATCGATACCAAAGTTAACCTTACTTAGATGTGCACATTGTGATAGAGTTCCCTTAGATTCCTTATGATAAATATTTGTTTCCAACACATGGTCAATATGAGAGTTGGATATTATGGATGTTGAAGTGGACGGTGGAATGCATTGAGGGATACAAGATGCAGATGGGTTGGTCAATAGTTTGGAATTTTTGATTCTCCCAACATGGGATGATGAGCAATGATGAGTGGATATGGAGATTCGATTGGGGCCAACTTCTTCATATACTTTGTAGGTCACTCTTGAAGCTTTCTTTTGTATTTACAGACACTTTTGATGGATGAACTTCCCTTTTTTATTTTTCCCCATAGTTTCTTTGACTAATGGAGTGCGATAGGGATGATTTTCTTTATTTTTTTTGGTATCCATTTGATTTTTTCTTGTCCATTTTTCTTTGTCATTTCTTTTGCTTCAATAATTTTCTCTTTTCTTTGATATAGACCTCTTTCTTCTGGTTGGTCCCAATTAGTGGGTGGAAAGATGTATGGATGATGATTCATGATATGAATGGTTGGAGTGTTGGTAGCAATTTCATCAGAAGTTCTCTTCATGCTCCCCATGTTGGTGTTTGCACTAGATAAAGTTTCCCCTAGTATTATGTGATCATTATTGACATGCTTTGATTCTGCTATTGAAAAACCATTTCCTTGCTATTCAAGATGCTTTAGCTTTGTTGATTCTTGATAATTCTTGACATCCTCATACTCACTTTCTTCAATTGGTATGGAGGATTTGTCTAATTTTGACGTTTCTTCAAAAGGTGTTGATTATTTTCAATCCATATAGGAGTCTTCCTTATGATCTCTTTTTTCTTGCTCTTCAAATGATGTTTCTAATTTACCATCCACGTAGAGGTCTTCTGCATGATCAATTTTTGATATGTCTATGGATTCTACTATGCCTTGATCATGTGTAAAGACATTAAGAGTAGGAAACTCTTGCTCCTTGGTAATGATATCAAGAGTATGAGACTCTTTATTTGGATGAAGATCATCTACATGTCCATTATGAGTAAGCATCTCATGGGTAGATGGAGAGGTATGTGATATATGGATATGCTCATTATTTGCAACATCTTATAGGGATTGGAGAATACCCATTAGATCATGGTAGTATCTTGGAGATATGGATTCTTGATCTTGATTAATTTTGGAATTGCTTTCAACATGCTTTGGATCAAGCTCTTCACATGGTTCATTTTCAAAGGATGGACTGTTCACAAAGGGTTCTTGAATGTCTACATTAATTATGGGTATTGGCTCAATTTTTTGTTGATCTTTGAGTGGATTTTGATCAAGTGTTGAATTAAGGATTGCTTCAATATCTGCAACCATGAGGTCAAAGGATTCCAATATGTCTTGGAAAGGACCATTGCTAGACTTTGGTGAAATATGTTGATCATTCTTTGAAATAAATTCTTGAGATATGTCCTCTAACTCGTTAGGTGATGTAGAGTCATTGTCAACACAATCATTAGTAGATGAATCTTGAATTTTTTCCTCAAGCATGGTGGTGGGGATATTGTCAATGTTTTCAATCATAGGATCAAATAATGTTAATGCTTCTTGAAATGGATCATTGTTGGATATTGTTGACGGGTCTTGATCATGATTAAAAACTAACTCTTGATGTATGTTGATTTAATCATTGGATGTGGTAGAATCATCTTCAAGGTGCTCATTGATGGATAGATCTTGATCATTATTTTCAACAATTGTGATGGAGAGATTATCACTGCTATCATTAGTGGTTGAATCTTGGTCATTTTCCTCAACAGTTATTTTTCTTTGATCAAGAAGGTCTTGGATGAGATCTTTAAGTTTGATACAATCTAATGTGTCATGACATTTTGTGCTATGGTATTCACAATACGAATTATCATCATACCATGGGAACTTGATGCTAGGTGCACCCCCATTTAATGATTCTAGAAGATTGAAAAGTTTAGCATGGACTAAAATGTTTAATGTTGCTTCAATTAGATCCCCTAAAGGAGTGTATTCACATTTGGTAGTGATTTGTTGTCTTGTGAAGCTTGTGCTTGTTGTGTTTGATCTTGTTGTGATTCATCTTGGAGATGTGGTGATTGATCTTATTGAGGTTGTTGATTTTGACATCCAACTTCTTGATATTGAGGATGTTGTTTTTGATATGGTTGTGGACACAACTCAATGTTTTGATGACATGGTTTAACCAATAGGGGAGTGTATCGATTTTTGGGGGGAGATGTCTCTTGGTGATATGAATCAACAAATTTTCTAAGTATAACAATTTGATTTCACATAATTTGATCTTGACATTGATTTTGATACCCTTTTTGTAGTTTATTTGGTTCTTGGTCAAGCATATTTGGAATATACACTTGTGGTATTTGTATGGGATCATGCAAAAATTGATTTTGGACAATGTTCTAATTTGGGATGATGTTTAGATTTTGCATTACTGGTTGGCATTGAACATTTTTGTGGTTGAGAAACACACTGCTTTGATTTAGGTAACCTTTATTTTGCATGGTGTTACCTTGATTTGGATCAGTACATTGAGTTGCCAGCATATTATTTTCATTTTGAACATTGGTGTGATTTGTAAATGCATCTATCCCATAGTTCACCAAGTGTGGATTTGATATGTTCATGTTTGGTAAGTTTGTATTTGGTATGTTCACATTTGGATATACTTATTTGATGGGATAATGTTGTTTTGTTGAAGGCTCATGTATTGATCATTTGGCTGATAGATTTATAGGTTTTGACTTTGATTTAGATCTACCATAGGGAAAGGTGTTCCAAAATTTAGATTGGGAATACCCACATTTGTTGTAGCATTGAGGTTTGTAGGATATAATGATCCTATGTGTGAATTGTATAAATGTGAGTTTTGATAATCAATTGGCATTGTAAGGTTTTGATAGTTTAGTTGATTTAGACCAATCATGATGTATGAATAAAGTTTATATTCCATATTTTTCTTGTGTTTTGACCTTGTTGCAAAAGTGAACCTCTAAGGTATTTTGGACCAATGATGTGAGTCGATGATGAAAGGGGTGAATGATAAGGGGGATGAACTTTATAAACTTTTGGACAACACTTTAAACTTAAAGCTTTGATGTTTTGATGACATGGATAAAGGCGTAAACAAACTTGTAAATCTTTAAGGTAGACTTGTGACCTTTAAGATAAACTTGTTCACAAAATGTGATAACCAACTCAACTAAGTGCATGAAAGAGGATCCATTTCACACAAAAGTAGCTAATTTAGGGTTTGGTTGGATATATGTTCAAGTATAAAGTCTTTGGTGTGTCAAAGAGTTTGCAAAGTTTGGTGAAGGATGGAATTTGACAAAGGGATGGATAAAATGTTTGACCCAATGTTGACCTAGAGTGAGCCTTTATTTTTCAAGACCAAGGTGGTGAGAAACATGCTATACCTCTAAAGTGATCAAACCCTAAGGACTCAATGGTAGAACTGAAAAGATATTGGAAAGAGGACTCAATGATTTTGACAATAAAATCTAGACTCAATGTTTTGCAATGTTTTTCTTATCTCAATTTTCTTATTTTGGGGAGTCAAAGTTTGAACATAAATAAATGTGGGGTGTTCATTTGATTTAATATTGGATTAATGAAGTAATTTTTACCACAAACACTTGTCTTGCTTAAGTTTCAAACTAAATGTCTGTAAAAAACATCATAAATTTCACATGGTCCATTTTGTGAAAATTATGAGGTTCAAGCCATAGTTGCCTTTGTTAACTTTGGGAAGTATGGATTGAGATGTAAACAAAAATATTTAGAAGTCTCTAAGAATAAATCCTTAGGACAAGCATTAATATCAAGGCTATTTCATAGGGTATCCATACTTTGACCAAAGGGTTTGAAATTTTGAGGAAGATTGTGATTGTTTGTTTGTAATGTCTTGGAACCAAGCAAGGTTTTAAACCGACTCACAAGCATTTACCACCTTAGGTTTAGAAGATACTACTTGCTAAATACCCACTTGGATTTCTCTAAACAATAAGACAATGTGAAGAGCTAGCTATTTGGTGACATTGGCTCCCCTCCATGACACACACTTCTCAGGACCACCAAATCTAAAATCCTTAAGATCCAAATATCCTGAGGATTTTTTTGTTTCAACAATGAATAGTAAAATGTGGGGTGGCTTTAGAACAACTATTCCTGCATGAACAAGCATAAAGGTTTTTCACTTCTAAATAACTGGTTCGTAATAGGGGCTTTCATTCAAGGTGTCCATACACATGGAAAGATTAGTTCAAGATTATTTCAATCAAGAGGCCTCCCAGTCTCTTCCTTGGAAGATATTTTAACGTATCATTCAGATACTAAGGGTGATACTTGTCGGTATGACACATCCACATCTATTGTTTATGAATTTCATGATAAACACATTTTTATATAATGACTTGAAAGAGTTTCGTTTTAGCTCATTACCACTTAGGTCATTCCCTCCTTTCGAAGCAAGGAGGCAGGCCCTCTAAAGATAAATAAAAGCAAGGAAGTACATTTGTAGTTTGATCTCCCAGTTCACATGAAGCAATAAGAGAACATACACCATGCCTTTTCCCTACACTAGCATGGGGTTCATTTTAATCCAAATTGAAATATGTGTGTGATTATACAAAATTTCAAGGAAATGTTTTTGATTCTCAAGATTGTTGAGTGGTGTGAGAGAAGTGCTTATGCATTCAATGACATAAATATAAATCACAAAACATATTAAACACTTGTTTATTTTAATCCCAAAAACAAAGGTGAGTTTATTTTAACCACCAAATGAAGTGTTAAGTTGTAGTGTTTAATTTTAAACCCAAAGTAAAGTGATGTGAGGGTTTAATTTTAACCAGTTTGAGTGTTCATTTTAAAACCCAATTAAAATCTAGTGTGGTCCTAAAGCATGAAATAAAAAAGCATTACAAATGGGTTATAATTTCCCCAAAAGTGTCAAAAAACTTGTTACAATTATAGTTTAAATGATAATAGTATGCTTCTTTTCTTCAAGTTGTATTGTCCAAACCTACAAAACCCAATTAGTCTATAAACCAAAAGAAGAAGTTAGAGACATGTTAGAAATTAGATGAAATAAAAAATTTAAAGAAAATATGAGGTTTTTTGGTTCAATTTTATCCGACTTTGAAAGCTAATTCATTTTATCCTTTCAAGTGTTTGAGAAACATTTTTAGAAAATTAGATTATAATAACTTGAGATAATGACATCTTCCTCAAATCTTGATCAATTTTGAAATCGTAAAATGTTTTGGAAAGCTAAACAATGAGATCTTCAAAACCCAACAAGCTTTTTGCAAGATTAGTCATATAGAATCCATTAAAAATTAAGGAAAATCATGCATTTTAGAGATTAAACCCAGAGTTTAAAAAAAATAGCAAAATTAATGATGGACAACAACTTGAGATAATGACAACCTCCTAAAATCTTGATCAATTTTGAAATCGTAAAATGTTTTGGAAAGCTAAACATGAGGTCTTCAAAACCCAACCACCTTTTTGTAAGATTAGTCATATAAAATTCATGAAAAATTAAGGAAAATCATGCATTTAAGAGATTAAACCCAAAATTTCTCCAAAAAACACACGAAACATTAAAGTTCGCCCTCCTTCTAGCACAAAGATGTGACCAATGACATAGTATAGGTTAACTACACCCGATCCATACAAATTCGAGGCATATTTAACCCACTAAACATTAATCCCAATAAGATCATTCATTGTAAACAAAGATAAATAATCCATAAAACTAACATTGTAAATCATGAAAGCTTGACAAACCTCTAATCTAAGACATTGAAATTTATCCTATTGGGGGAGTGGTGTTGCATTGATGTGGAATGGCGACCCTCTTCCAATCCCTTGGCTAATGAGCTTGTTTCAATTAGTCTTATTGAAAAAAATTGATGAAACCATTGATAGATGTGTATGAAAAAATGATTTAAAGCTAAATGACATGATGTAAGATATTTTAACATGATCTATGGTAAGATGATTGATATGGGTGTATGCAAATCTACTCTAAATGTATGCAAGCTTCAAAAGATTAAAATCCTAATTAACAAATAAGCTAAATGTATGCATCTATGTTATCATGGAAGCCATTAATGGAAGCTAAGAAAATATGCAAGTAAATAAAGCTAAAATGATGTTAAATGTGAGTGCAAGTGAAAATTATTTTAACAACATAAGTTTGTTGTTAAAATATGGATCCATTTGTCTCCAAATAGTGCTTTATTTATAGGAAAAAAATGAAAAATGAAGGGCTAAGATTGAAAAAACTAATCAATAGTCAAAAAGGAAAGAAGATGGAGGGATGGATCATGGATTCTCATCAAGGGTTGAAAATGCAAGTTGATATTTAATCAAGGGCTTACATTCATCCAAAAAAAAACTCTTTCAAAACTTGCACAAGAAGTCTTGTAAGAATATTCCCTTTTTTCCAAATGAGTGAAGAAAGAGAATATTCTCATGGGTGAGGGAAAAAAATATTTAGCAAATTAAAACAAAGTTTTAATTTGCAAAAGGGGAAGGAATATTCCATGGGAATATTCCTTTTGGAGGAGTGCATGCAACGGAGGAATATTCTCTTACAAATTGGGGGAATTAGATTTATTAGTAATTTGATATTAATTGAATAAAGTTTCAATTATGTAAATTAGGGGGTTTAGATAATATTCATTAAATAAAATTATTTAATGAAAAGGAGAAGATGAGATGAGATTTAATTAAATAACTTAGGGTTATTGATTTAAATAAGAGGACATAGGGATTTAAATTAAATAACTTGATTTATTTAATTTAATAAGACAAAATGTTAGCATGGAAGGGGGTGAATTAACTTGATTAAATTAATTAGGCTAAGAGATGCAAATGGCATAATTAATTAAATATCTAGGCTAATTTAACCAATTAAGCAAAAAGAGGATGGGTTTCAAGATGAAATGATGTTAATTAGCTAATGTGATCCATCAAGAAATTTTAATGTGTCTATAGTAACATGATGGTTTTGACTCCTAGATAGTTGGAGGTGATGATATAAACTTCCCTAGTTAAGGTATTTAGAGGAAAACTATGTGGTATAGCTGTGTGGAGTTTGGAAATATCTTCAAAGAACTGATCCATTTTTAGAATGATATTAGCCATGGGAGAAGGTAACCCTATGAAGCTGTTGTAATGAAATTCGGTGTGATCAACGTTGACTGGATACCCTAAAATCTCTTCCACATCTAACATTTCTTCATCACTTGAGTCTACTGTAAGGTTTTGAATATTGTTTTCTAGTTCATCTTCCAACTCTTCAACATGTTGTTTTATGACTACCATAGCAAGTGAGGCTAGATTCTCTTATTTTTTGGCACTATCTAGTTCATCAACCCAAACTTTGTTATGTTCAATAGGTCGAGTGGGGGGATATAAGAATAAGTGTTTGTTGTTGGGGCCATATGAAATGGTCATTCCTCCCTCTCTACATTCAATCTTGGATGCAACTGTAGCTAGCCATGATCTTCCTAATATTATTGGATAATTTTCCATTGGTGTGAGGGACTGGATTATTTGGAAGTCTATTGGATATTCCCAACTATCAACTTTAACAAGAATTTTTTTTATGACAGCTTTGGGAATAGAAATGGATTGATTTTCCATTTGCAATACTATAGTTGTGGGGCACAAATCAATGAGTCCCAACTTTTCCATAACATCCACTGTCATGACATTAATGGCTACTCCTAAGTCCATAAGTGAATTAGGTATTGCTACCTCATTGATTGTTGTTGTTATGAGTGGACTACCTAGGTCATCATATTTTGGAGCTATGGTTTTTCCAGTTAGAAGGTCAGATAGATATTTGTTTATGTGAACAGTGTTAATCCATTTTGGTTTCCTTCCTGTTGTTTTGATGCACAACTTTTTGATTAGTTGGTTTAGTTCAGGGATCTCTTTAATTTATTGTAACAAAGGAACTTCAATTTGAATTTGCTTAATTTCTTGTATTAATTTGGTTTCACTAGATAAGGTCATTTCGAGAGTGTTATTCAAGGTGGTTGCTTTAAGGCGCTCAATAAAGGGAACTTGAGTTTTCTTCTTCAAGGTAGGATCCTCCTTAGGAAGATCTATTGAACCCTGAGCATCCTCTTCTTGAGGTAAATCAGAAGTTCTAGGTGAGGATTGTGGGAGAGGATTTTCTTGAGTACTCGCTAGGTTTTTCTCTGAAGGTATGGAAGCATCTTAGTCCTTTCAATATATTTTCAATTTGGTTCATCCATAATATCAACTATGGTAGGTTGCATGAGTGTTTTTCCTGACCTTAACTGTAGGTTTCCATAATGGATTGCATTAAGTCTAGTCACGTTTTCCTATTCTATTGAATACAATAGGTATTTTGATGATTATTCTTTGGATTAGGAACAAGTTGTACTAGGAGTTGTGGTTAGTTGACCTGCTCATTTTTTTGAGGGTTCTGAGGAGCTGGTAAAATATTTTTCTATGGATTAGGCATCCTTCTTAGGACATTATAAAATTGATTTTGAGTTTGATTCCATTGCTCGACATGAGATTTTGAGGGTACCATTGTTGTCGAGTCTAGTTTTTCCATTAGGGGTTTCCCCAAGATTGGTTCACCCATTTAGGTGGTCCCCAAGGATAGAGTCCCTAATTAGGTGGTGCTTAAGGCCAAGGTGCCACCCATTGATTATTATTCCAATTGTTTGGGGATTGCTAGACAGAATTTGAGTTATGGCCATAAGATAAATTACCTCTAGGTCTTTGATTCACAAAATTGATCTCCTCTTCAGCCTGAGATGTCCTTTTCTCGGAATTTTTTATTTCATTTAGAATATCACATTGATCAGTGGCATGACTCTTCTCACAAACCTGGAAAGTGTCAACCTTTTCCAAAGGACACTCTCCTAATAGATGTTTGTTTTGACCCCTAAGACAATAGTTGGATAAGGTCTTAGGATTACGTGTTTTGGCTTGTATTCCATTTAGCTTGGTGTTTAACTGAACAAGAATGTTGGTTTTTAGATTTTCTATTTCCTCTCGTAGTTTACCTATTTTATTGGAACCTATAAAAAGAGTAGATTTATGAATACCTCCTCGAGTACGGGAGAAATTTTGGCATAGCTCAGTGATATCATCAAGTCCAAGTTGGGACACATCTCCTTTTCCCATCAAATCTAGACTTCTTCTAGCATCTTCATCAAGTCCTTTAAGAAATATGGTCTTTAGAATTTCTAGACATATGGCTTCTTCACCAAGTTGTTTAGATAAGAAGATGAACCTATCCAGGTAATATTCTAGGCTTTCATTTTCATTTTTCCTCAGTTTGAACAACTCTTCCTTCCTATTACTAAATCTACAATAGATTTGGTATTTGTCTAGAAAAGAAGACTCCATATCACCTCAGGTGGATATCAATCCTGAAGCTAATCTAATGAACCAATGTATTGTAGCACCCTTCAGAGTGGAGGGGAAGAGCTTCAACTTTTGAATATAATTTTTGTAGGCATACATTTGACACAACACTTTAAACTAAAAAAGGAACTGGTCAAGGTCTTTAGAGGATTAACTTGTGAAGACTGGTAAGATGGATGGTGAAATGTTTTTCATAGGTGTATCATCATCTCGGTCAAGATCAATAGGATAGGTGAATTTTTGCACTCCCCCTCTTGGGTTAGCGCCATTTCTATGGTTATCACCCATGATGTTGAAAATAATACGTTCCTCTTCAAAGGTTTACTCTAATGGTTGAGGCTATGGGGTGTGCCAAGGAATTCTTTCCTTGAAAAAGGTTTGTTCTAATGGCTGAGGTTATGAGGTATACTGGGAGGTCTCAGGTTGATCTTGCTTATGGTTGGAATGTCTTTTGGGGGGTTTTTAGTACAAATATTTTGTGTGAACCTCATTTCCTGACCATGTAGAAAAAAATCCTGGTAACTATTTTTCCTAAAAGAGGTATCCAAGCAATCTCCTATTAACACTAGAAAAGAAATGTCTCCGACAATGACACCAAAAAGTGACAGGCTGTCGTAAGGTCCTAACACTTTAGCTAGAAATATATCAACTCTATCAACCTGGTAGTGTTCAAAGGTTGTATACAATAAGGGATTTCTTGGCCATCTCTCTTAGATTTTTTGAATGTTTAAAATGGTTGTAAACAAAATTTAAACTAGAAAGCCACTAAACTAAAAAGCATGAGATTGTTTAAACTAGAAATCATTCAAATTCTTATTCTAGAAAGCATGTGAATTACCTAGGAATTAATACTTATAGTTAAACTATAAAATTTAAATGAAAGCAACTAATGCTAATGACTATCTACTAACAACAAATACACTTAATGACTTGTAACTAACAACAAGAGTAGGTGATCTGGAATTTCAAAGTAACAGAACTTAAAGATTAAAAACTTGAAACTATGACCTGTAGGAGTACAAAGCTCAACACAAAATAACGTTCATCTAAATTTAACATGTACAAAATGGAAGTATCATTATTAATAAAAGAAGTACTTATCTACTCTACAAGATACCTCAAGTGGCTAGCTCGGGTGTTCGTAAGATTAACTCAAATCACGCATGGTATTTTCACATCTTCAAAATATATCCATCCATGGTACTTTCATTACATAGAACTATCAACTTAGAATAAGTCTGGAAAATTTTATTTGATTCATATCATAAAAGTGTAACACAGAGACATAGTTCAAAGCGTATCATAACAGTATAATGGTAACCTCTTGTCTTGGTAGTTACACATATTTATACTAGTTACAAAATCCTATATTTCAGATGGCGATAGATCACCATTGAAAATGTATTTTAATAGAATTACAACTGACTAACTTATCAGACGTTTGTGACATAAAAAAAATAATATAAAGGCTTGGGATGGAGCCGTAAAGTCTTAAATAGAAAGTTGAACAATTTTTTTTAAAGGAGATGGTTGCACTTTGTACGCCTAAATTTCTAGTGCCTAAACTTTCGGCACTTTAAATCCAACTACTTGAAGTCCACTCAAATTCCACTTCATTCTTTGTTCGTGCAAAATTCTTATACAATGACTTGAAATATATACCATTAAATCAACATTAGTTAGCTAATTTCAATCGATTTAAGAAATAAATATTTATACATCATTTCATAAAAAGTAGACAATTATTGATCCTAAAAATAAACAATTGGTAGGGCTAAAGTGATTGGTAAGAACAAAGGGTATTTAGCTTATTATAATCATGAGGTTATTCATAACTCATCAGTGTGTGATATATCTTTCTTCCTACCTCATTCAAGAACAAAATAGGGCTCAATATAATTAATTTCTTACTTCATATAACTTAGATTCTTCTCCTTCATAATTTCAACTATATTTTAAGTGATTAACTTAATGGGTTATATAGACCCCATTGGTTTTACTTGCAAGGGAATTCAGAAGAAGATATGTTCAAGAACTAGAGGAATGTATGAGGGTCAAAGCCTTGAAATAATTTCATGGAACCCACAAGTGAAACCTTAATTTTGTATTATTTAAAAACATGTTCTACCATGAATTAAAAAATGACATGAAAAGGTTAAAATTGATGATAAATATAAAGGGTGCAACCATCCCTCATGAAGCTAATATGATTAGAAAATAAGGTTATAATAGACAGTAAATGATGCATGACACAATTAATTTTTTATTTTTTTGACATGAATTGAACTCTAAGTACTTCATAATTTCACTAAATTATCTTGACATTGAAAATTTACAAAAAGTAGGAAATTCTACTCATAAGAGTTATGGTTGGATGTAACTCATTTTTGGATTTCGTAAGCTATAACTCATCCCTAATGAAGTTGATGGAGTCATTTGTAACTCAGATTTAATTTCTTGAACAAAAAAATCATGGAAATACTTGAAAGCTAAAAATATGTAAATTTTTTGGAAAAAATGTGGCTCCCATTTTTACAATGTAATGAAAGGGATTGTAGATGGTGTTTAATCTTGATAGAAAATGTTGAGAAATTTTGAACATCTAGCTAAATATAGCAACTATTATCGGTCCCATTTCTAATGCCATTTTCTATGAAGCATACTCTCATTATTTATCAAGCATGCTAATTTGTATGCTATAATGTCTAAGGCATAAAGCTAGTGTTAGAGTCTTAGGGATGCTATTTTGTGGTTTATGGTGAGAACTATAATGGTTATAACATTTAGGGATCTTATAGTATTGTGATGTGGGAAAAGTGAATTCTCGGTTTTTACTAGGATTAGCCACCTTTCACTACAAAACATTAAAATTTAAACTGACAAGGGAATTAGATTAACTTGCAACCTTGAAGGTGAGCCAATTAGCCTTGGATCTGAATTGCTTTTGGACCAATTTGAAGTTGATTTTGAATGAAAATGCAATGATGTAACTAAATTACTATGAAAATACATTGGTCTGATGCAAATATAGATAAGTTGGACACTACAAGTCAAATTCTGAGATCATATCTGGAAAGCGCAGAGTATTGTGCATTTGTGGCTCAAATTTGAGCGTAATTTTGGAGGACTAAGTTTCCTAGGGTGACTATGTCCTTGTTTACCAATTTTAAAGATCCATTTTTAGATTCCTCTAGAGCCTACTCAGAGCCTTATTCCTTCTGGTGCTTACTGTTGGATCTTTGTCAAATGGTGAGATAACTAAGTTTTCATATGTTGTCAAGTTATAGGGTTTGAATGCAACAATGAAAAAATGATCTTTGATATTCCTCTAAACTTCTCATATATAAAAGCTATGAATTCAAAGAGAGAGGAAGGGTTGTGCCTTATAGGTTCCTACCTTAATCAAACCACGTGTTAGTGTTTATGTTGGAATCAAGCAACACTCAGAGGGAGGGTGAATCCATGTTGTGCAATTTTTAACTTTATTAATCTGATCATTAAAGTGCTGATAACATTCAACGAAAATAAAAATTCATGCACATAAGACAAATAACCACAAAACCATAACATAGGAATTTGGAAACCTTGTTAGGGGAAAAACCATGATGGAGGTTAATCCCCAATATTGTTCTGAGTATACTAAAAAAAAAGATTACAAATGGGAATGCACTTGCATTTAGGCATACTGCTTAGAGCTCACTACTCAAAAATTGAAAGGCTCACTACCTTACAAAAGTTTGGAATACTTCCAAAGAGTTTGAACTGATAGAGTAGCATCTACCAATGCTTGATTACAGTTCCAGTTAGGCTCAACAATCGAATTCAGGACCTTTTGACTGATTCTACTCTTCTACTTTCTTCTACTTCAATTAGCACCAAAAATCCTTAATGCACAAGTGAAACTGTGCATAATCACTCTACTAACCTTTTGACATTCACAACATACATCAACTCACATTGAACACACCAAAATGATATAATCGATCACTTATATATATCTTCCACTAAGAATTCATCGCTACATGTCAGCTTCAACAAAATAAGAAAATAATCACAAACGATTAGCTCAAATCATCCATAATATGCAATGTGTATCCACAAGAGTTAGCCACAACATAGTGAGGACCCAAACCAAAATGTTCGAACACAAAAATACTTAAATAATAACTCCTCAAATATCTGTGACACAACATATTCACCAAGTCATCCTCCAAATACTGATGAATAGAAAATTAATTCACCATACCTTCTAACTTCCACCCAAATTGATACGAGGCACCAATATTTATAGATAACACATATTATCCATCGAACAATACTCCTTGAGATCCAAAACATAAAATAATAACAAAAAATATGCATATGAATTGAAGAACACGAAGTTATCAAATGCTCTATTCTAACTAAACAAATAACTACTAATCTTTACTTTGTTTGCCAGTATGAGCAAATTGCAATGTGTGGATTGACTAACTGACAAGGGTTGCCATCAATGACAACACCAAAAAACATGTGCAGCGTCTCTTTCCAACAATCTCCGCCTTTGGCATTGATGGCAACACTTAGTGAAAAATGACTAAGTGTCGGATTAGCACCAAAAAATACACTACCACCCAAAACTCCAAAAAGATCTTCATCCATAGCTCAAAACTACAACTCCCCCTTAGATGAATATACATTTCACTTTTATATTCTCCCCCTTTGAAATCAATGGAAAATATGGGGAATCCACATAGAAAACTCCTATAAACAAAAAAAAACTTCAAACTTCATATGTACACACTTTGTTTCAAACAACTTACACAAACTTGAAAATATCTGCAAAATTTGTCTTTAACAAGTTCAAGCTTGTATCCCAACACTTCTTGAGACTTTCCAAAATAGTTATGTGATGAAAGATTAAGTAAGTTTACACTTCTATAGCTTTAAGGCTCACTGGGTCACTAACCGCCATAGCATCTTGTGCTTCTTTGAAAGCATTCAACATGGTTTCCATCTTTGAACCAATTAGCCCTAAGTTCACTAGCTATTTCCACAACTCTATCATTATCACACTTTAGACTCTTTATTTTGTCAAGTAAGGATATAACTTGACCTTTTTGATCCCCAATAGAAATAGTTAAAGGATCAAAAGCATCAGAAATAGCAGCTAACTCTTTCTCATGATCCCTAACCTTCTCATTTTCCTCAATAAGTTTTGACAAAGACAAACATGACTTATAAATTCTTCCATCTTCTGATAATACACTTTGAACATTTTTCACATAGGTAGCTACCATAGATTTGTCATTTACTATCAATCCTTTCAACATACTAAACTTCCTATCATCAAGTTCCTTATGAACTTTGGCCAAAGTTGACTTCTCAAGTGAATCAAAATGGGTACTTACCAAATTTATAAGTTTCTTCAGCTCACTAGGGGAAGAGCTAGATGGATCCTTAACATAAGTAGGAATGATCCTTTCCAAAATGCTAGATGCCAGATTCAATAACTCATTGTCCTCAATGTGAGACTTCAGAATTTATTCCCTAGCCTTAGCTTGTGCAAATGATGCGACTTTCATTTTCTAAATTGGGGACAAGGTAGACAAATGAACAGGAGCATCTCCCAACTCAATATAAAATTATTCCTTTTGCTCTTCTGGAAAATTATTCATTGTCTCTACAATGTCTCTTGCTTCCACCAGAACCCCCTTGACTTTAGCCTTCTTTTCCTCAACTACTATTTCCACAACCACAAATTTTTGCTTGCCATTTGGAGCTTCAATTTCTTCAACTGATATCTCCTTTTCTTCAACTGACACAATTTTTGGAGCTTCAATCTCCATAGTTTCTTCTATAGTATGTACATCGGGAGGAATCTGAGTGTCCTCTATTGTAACCTCTTCATTTATTGGACCAAATGAGATATCTTCCACATGCTCCTCTTTAGGAACAACATCAATTTTGTTCTTTAATAGAATTTTCTTTAGAATGCTTTCTGTTTCTTTTTCTACTTCTTTAGTTTTACCCAACATAAGCTTGTTTATTCTTGTTTTTATTTTGAACTCTCTTTTTGCTTCTCTTAGAATTTCTTTCATTTCTTCAATAGACATTACCAGAATTAAATTTGCAAGAACCCATTCTCTTAGCTGCTCTTCTTCAGTTCTAGCATTAACTCTCCTCATCTCCAAAATTTCATACAATTCCTTAGGCAACTGTGTCATTATCTCAACAAGAGTCATATTGAATTTATTCAAATATTTTATTGTAGCCTCTTCAAAGACTCTTTGACCAATAGTATCAAAGGTACCATACACTTCACATAGGGGGTTAAGATTTCCATCCTTAATTATACCTCCTTCAAATTACTCTATTGACATACCTAGTTTGTTAGGCTTCATATTCTTCTTTGCTTTCTCCTCTTCACCATAGGGCTTGACTGTTGTTGCTGCAAGGCTGCTCATATGATTTATTTCTCTAACTTATTCATCAGATTCTGTCTCTTCATCATATGAAAAAACTTTATACACTCTTGTGCTCTTATCCTTCTTCCTTTTACCAGATACCTTAACCTGAGCTTTTGTAGGGGCTGACTTCTTTACATGACCAGATAGGAGTGCTAAGCTCCTTATTGATCTAGTTTGAGCAAAGGATGATGCCAAACTAGCAGATTTGGTTTTAGCAGGATCTTTTCCTTTTTCACTTTCAACTTGTTCTCTCTTCCTTTTGGCTTCTCTTAAAACTTCTTTAGATATGCCCATGCTCTCCGCAAAAAACTTCCACTTCCTTCCTCACTTTCTAGACCATCATTGGTTTCTTCAATTGGTCATGGACTTGCATATTTCTATCTAAATATGTTCCAAACCTTTCTTCAAATGAATCCAAAGGCTTACTCAACAGATGTTATGTGTATAGCTCCAATAATCTCTCCCCAACTTCATAACCCTTAGGCATAATCCAAATGGTTCTAAGTTATGCTACTTCAATTAAGCATTGATCAATATCCACCATAAAACAAATTTTATCCTTATAATTCTCCACAATAGAAGTGGGAATTATTTCCCTTGCCTACATTTCATTCTGAAAGTTTATGAGATATCCCCAGATTGCAGTTTTCCTAGCTTGCAAATCACCAAGGCCAAATAACATATCTCTAATCTGAACAACAATAGGCTTATCACTTTTCCAATGCACCTTCCCTACTCCTGAAACTTCACCCATGAAATAAAAGAGAAAACATAGCAACAAATTACCATATTTAAAGGAATTTTTCTTGTCTTTCATAATCTTACCAAGATTTTCCATAAGGTGACTTCGAAGCAATTCACACAAATCATACTCTTCATTCTCCTTTACCATTTGATAGGATGCATAAATTTTTGTACCAGATACAAAATTTTCTTGGCTAGAGTGATATATCTTATAACCAATGACCATCGAGGAAAATTTCACACCCACATCAATGATGTTATCAATTATCATTGCTTTTCTATCAAATACAGAGCTAGTTGCATCAGTGATTGTTTGATTTTTCATATACTTCAAAATCGGCAATCCACCAGAGGAATTTAAACCTGTAACAACACTTATAGCATCTTCTGTAATCTTGAAGGGTTGATTCAATCACATGAATTCAGCTTGAACTTAACTTAAGATGTACCAAACCCATTCGTTTTCATCAAACATGGGAAATTTCACAATCTATGTGAATTTATTTTCCTCTAGGGTTTTGAGTTTACACTTAACATAGAAATCTTCTCCAACAATGTGTTTGGAATACATATTTAGCAACTGTGAGCTTCCTAACTCCTCAATATTGGCATGAATGCATGCCTTAATATCTTCAATGTGCAAAATTCCGTATGGAATAGATGAAAATGCACCTAAGGGCTTGGTCTCAATAGTCTTGAAAGGATGCCATTTAAACTTCAGATGAGGTCTATCCTTGACTTCAACTACCAATGGAGTAGCCATTTTCAAAAATTCACAGTTTTACAAGTTTTCCCAAAAAATACCGTTTAGCCAGATTAGGGTTTGAACTTCAAATTGCCTTCACACTTGAATTTTCACCAAATTTTGCCAAATTTTGCTTTAGAGCTCTTCAAACTTCTTCTCAAAATGCAAAGTGACAAATGAAGGATAGAAATAACCTTTTATGATTCGCACACCTAATCTTTTTGACACAATAAACTCTTTTTCCCTAACACATCCAGATACCCTATTTCCATATACTATAAAATATAACTCTTATGCGAACCTTCAATTCTGCATAAATTTATTCAATAGCATATGTAGATCATCAATACAATCACTAAATTGATCCAAATCCTCATGTCGATTTCCTGTAGGGGGTTTGAAATATTTTCTTGACAGTTCCACCTAGGCCAGAGGCCTTAACCTAATTCTCGAAGGAATTACCAGAAGTTGATTATGGTGTTGGCTCATTTCTTGAAACAAAGGGACACTTCTTTACCCATTTCTTCTTCATCTGCTTCTTGATCTGATCTATAGTGACTTTCCATTTTCCTTTTTCATCCTTTTGCACATGTTTCTTCTCTGATTTACTGGACCTCTTCTACAAAATCTAGCAATATGACTAGTTTTGTTGCAATTGTAGCACACCATATTTCTTTGTCTAGACTAGTTGTTCCATTGTCTTTCTCTTGATTTGCATTAGTTAGAAATATGGCCAAATCTATTGGATGTATAACACCTAACATTCCTATAAAAAAAATTCATCACATTTCTGCATTCATTTGACTTATTACCATACTTGTTATAATTAAAGCACTGAATAGAGAATGATGGACCATTTAAATTCATTTTACTTCTAAATTGATCTACCATATGACCAAATTTATTGGAAACATAACATATACCATTAAACCTTTGAGCATTAGGTTGTCTTACCAAATACCTTCTAGTGTTGTTCATCTGTTTTCCTTGTCTGAAGCTCCTTTGTTCAGATTTCCTTTGTCCTTGTACAAATTTGAAACTTTCTCCTTTATATCCAAGACCTCGCTTTTCACCATCAGTCCTTTGACTTTCAATTAGTTCACCAAGCTTGGCTAAGCTAATCTTGAACTTCTCCTTGAATTCATTTGTTGTAGCAAGTTCATCTCTCAGATCAACAATGTGATTTTCAAGATATTCCTCATTATGTTTGGATTGTTCTAACTCAAGCTCCAGTTGAATGAATCCATCAGTAATTCGACTGCATTCTTTAGATTTCTATTTCAAGGATTGGGAAAGCTTTCCTTCATTTTTCTTCTTGTCTTCAATTTCCTTAGTCATCCTCATCATAATAGATTTCATCTCATGCTTTTGAACTGCATTATCCCTGGCAAGCTTTTCACATTCTCCTATCTTTTCCTTTAGGGTTTGACTCAGCTATTCATCTACAATGCATTTACTTACTTGATTTGATCATAGAGTTACCTTCTCTTCTCTCTAGACTTATTGATTTTCTCTTTCAATGACTCAATGAATTTCTCAACATTCATGATATTTGCTTGTAATTCCTAGACTTCAAATTTTGCTTGATCAAGATCATCTAGGGCAATTGTAATTTGTTGTTGAAGACTACTTGAAGCCATTGAAACACTTCCAAGATCTTCCTCAATATTTTAAGCTTCTTCTGAGGAATTGAGCTTTGATACCAATTATTGGAATGAAGCAACACTAAGAGGGGGTGTGAATCAGTGTTGTGCAATTTTTAACTTTATTAATCTAATCATTAAAGTGCTAATAACATTCAACCAAAATAAAAATGAATGCACATAAGAAAAATAACCACAACACCATAACACAAGAATTTTTACGTGGAAACCTTGTTAGGGGAAAAACCACGGTGGAGGTTAATCCACAATATTGTTTTGAGTATATACTAAAAAAAGATTACAAATGGGAATGCACTTGCATTCATGCACACTGCCTAGAGTTCACTGCTCCAAAACTAAAAGGATCAATACCTTACAAAAGTTTGGAATACTTCCAAATAGTTTGAACTAATAAAGTAGTATCTACCAATGCTTGATTATAGTCCTGGTTAGGCTCAACAATCGAATTTAGGACCTTCTAACTGATTCTGCTCTTTTGCTCTATTCTGCTTCAATTCACACCAAAAATCCTTAATGCACAAGTGAAATTATGCATAATCGCTCTATTGACCTTTTGAAATTTGCAACATACATCAACTCACATTGAACACACACCAAAGTGATATAATTGATCACTTATATATATCTGCCACCAAGAATTCAATCACTACATGTTG
Source organism: Sequoia sempervirens (assembly GCA_007258455.2). Lineage (NCBI taxonomy): Eukaryota > Viridiplantae > Streptophyta > Pinopsida > Cupressales > Cupressaceae > Sequoia > Sequoia sempervirens. The sequence goes on along the minus strand of VDFB02128519.1, from coordinate 1,372,283 downwards.
GCTTGAACAAAATAAGAAAATATTCACAAATAGTCGGCTCAATGCATATCCACAAGAGTCAACCACAACATAGTGAGGACCCAAACCAAAATGTTTGTACACAAAAATACTTAAACAATAACTCCTCAAACATTCGCGACGTACCATATTCACCAAGTCGGCCTCCAAATACTGATGAACAAAAAATTAGTTCAATAGACCTTCTAACTTCCACCCAAATTGATATGAGGAACCAAGATTACAGATAACACATATTTTCCATCGAAAAATACTCCTTGAGATCCACAACATAAAATAATAACAAAAAATTTGCAAATGAATTGAAGAACATGAAGTTACTGAATGCTCTGTTCTAACTAAACATATAACTACTAATCTTCAATTTGTCTGTTAGTATGAGCAAATTGCAATGCATGGATCGACTAGCTGACAAGGGTTGCCATCATTGGCAACACCAAAAAAATGTGTAGTGTCTCTTGCCAACAATTTCCACCTCCATAATGGAAAATTTGATAAAAGAGAGCTTATCATTTTGATGGATAGAGGTTAAATGATAAATAATGATGAATCACCAATGGACTATAACTCATCACTTAGATATGATTTTATTAAAGGATTGAATTCATGCACATCTCATCAAGGATTGATTATTGTTTGGCTTGATTTTATTGAAAGACTTGCAAGGGTTAGTACAAAAAAATGATAACATAGATGTGAACAAACTCACATGAAACTTGACATGATGCTTGAATGTTGAAGTGTTGTAATAAATGTACTCTTGAATTCCCTTGACTTGATAATATTTTCTTGATAATGATATTTCTTCCAAAATTGCCTCTTAGATTTGAAATGATGAAATGACTAGGTATTTATGTGCAATTAATACAATTTTCTGAAAATTAATTCTCCATAGTTGATATTTGACATTTGAAATTTAAATAATAAAATGCCAACTTCAACATATTGAAATTTGGAGGTAAAATAGGGGGACCAAGACACCTAGGGAAACTTAGTCCTAGCCCTATTTTGTGGGATGTAAGGTGTTAGGAGGAAAATATTAAATGTTTGCATTGGTCTTGTAAATAGGTTTTCTTGGTAAATATCCAAATGGGCCATGGAATGAATAATTTATAACCTTAGATGTACAATTAGGTCCATACACTTAAGAGGGAGAAAAATCTAGTGTGAAATTATCAAGGGTGAGAATTTATGATACTACATTTAGCCTCCACTTTAGTGAGAGTATGAACTTACACTCTGACTCACACTAAAGTAGAAAATATGTCAAGAGGGGTTTGATTATCCAAATGTTGAAGAGATAGGATGACAATAAATATAGGGGATGCACAAGCTCCCAGGATTCAAGATCCTATGACAAGAAAACATAAAGATAAGGGAACACACATGCATGTAATGCAGTGAGACAACATAATACACTACAAAATACACAACGAAATACAAACATACTACCAAAATGGTATGAACATAAGTAAACATATACAAACACAAAAAAGGGTTAGTACTAAAAGGATTTGAGTCAGTAAGGCAAAGAGATCCTAATATTAATTTTTTCACAAATATCGAACACCAAACCTCAAATAAATGTTAGTTAAAATGATGCTCACACAAGGATGTAAGATCACTCATGAGCTACATGGATCTAGTGACTAGCAAGCTACATTATGGTAGTTGTCCATGTAATATGATGGGTTCCACAAGGCTAGAAGGTTGTGTTTGTTGGGATTAAGGTGTCTCAACCTTAGAGTCTCAACATGGTGAATTATTTTTAATTAATTGTCGCATAATTATTTTTATCCTAAGTTATTAACTTCCTAATTTGTCATTCATATTTGTGGGACCTCTTTGTGAGGTGGTATCCTACATGGAAGGTGATGAGATGGAATAATCCCTACTTTTTAGGAAGTTGGAACTCACTTGGAAGATACTATAATTTGGGGAGATGTCATATATTTCCATTTTCGAGTGGAAATTGATTTGGAAATTTCCTTTGTTGACTAAAGATTCTTGGTTTGCAAATTCTATTATGGATCAGAGTTGTATTTTAGCAATTGGAATTTATGATGGAGTTCACATTTGTTAAGTGGTTTGAGGTAAGGAAAGCACCTATTCTTTCATTATTGTAGTTTCTATGTTGAACTTACATTGTATTTGGCAAGATGACCATTATAGATGAGATAGGTGTTGTTGCTTTTGGAGGTTGCTATGTGCAACGTTTAATGGATTATCAAGTTATTGTTTTTTGACACAACTTACCTCTTGGGCTTTGAAGTTGGTTTTGGAAACCATGGGAGCCTACCTTTTCATGTTGAGCTCTATTTATATGTTGGTGCCTTATCACGTTTTATGAGATAGGTTGAAGATTTTCAGAGACGTCATTATGTTCCTGGAATTATTCCAAAATCCTATAATAGTGTGAAAGGTCCTGAAGAGCGTAGCTCTAAGATTGTATTGTAACTATTGTTGTTGCTGATTAATACAATTGAGATAAGTGTTTGGAGTGTGGATTTTTTCCCAAAAGGGTTTTCCCACGTATATGTTGTGTTATGAGTTTATTCTACTTTGAATATCTGTTTATGTGTTTTTAGGTGTGCATCTGAATCTATAAATGTTAATTGGTTTAGAATTTTTTGTAACTCTCTCCTGATAGATTCAGTGTAGGAAAATATTTTTGCCACTTGTGTTTCCTTTTATTTGGTATTAGAGTCTGATCACCTTTGATCTTAGTTGTGGGGTTTGTTGGGTTTTTTGTACTAATTAATCTAAGTTTTAGTGGGAGTTTTTTAGAATTGATTTTCTTGATATTTTGTTTTTGAAAAAGATGGAAAGCACATCTGGAAGGATTGAGATGGAGAATGATTATTTCGGTGAAGCATTGGTTGCAGCTTTGGCAACACAAGCATCAAAAGATGTTGGGTTAATTGATTCTGAGGAATCTTTTCACATGACATCACATAGAGATTGGTTCTCGAAATATGAAGAATATGATGGTGAAAAGGTGTATCTCGGTGATCATTCTCATCTAAAGATAGTTGGTCATGGAAGAGTCGGGATACAATTCCTAGATGGTAGAGTGAAGGGAATTGATGGTGTGTTACATATCCCGATTTTGGCAAGAAACCTACTTTTAGTGAGTAAATTGAATGATGTAGGTGTGCAAGTTGTTTTCTCGAGTTGAGGATGTAAGATTACTAGAGGAGCTATGGTTTTGGATAGGAACCCTGTAAAAGTTAGATGCATGCATGGTATAGTGCAATAGTTCTTTTGACAAGTCGAAGAAGAAAATTTCAGATTTTTCATCCTCATTGTCGAATAAAGCAGTGAAGAAATCTATTGCATCTACTTCCAATGGTCATGCTTTCTAAGTACCAAAGGGTGCTAACTCTTTGGAGATGAAGCTACCAGCAAAGAAGATGTTATGGCACCAGAGACTTGGCCATATTAGTGAGAAGGGTCTCAAAACCTTTAAATCTAAGAGCCTTGTAGAAGGCCTTGAAGATTGCAATCTTGAGTTTGACTTTTGTGAACATTGTATCTTTGGTAAACAAAACTATGTGCATTTTTATAAAAGTTCTCATAAGTCTTCTAGGCTTTTGGACTATGTGCATTCTGATTTTTTTAGTCCTGTGAATGTTCGTTTGTTATCAAAATATGTATATTTTGTTTCTTTCATAGATGATTATAGTAGGACATTTATTTATTTTCTCATAAGCAAATCTGAAGTCTTCATTCAGTTTAATGAGTTTAAGGCCTTGGTAGAAAATTAGACTAATAGAAAGATAAAGTGTTTGAGGACTTACAACAGTGGTGAGTTTTGTTCTGCACAATTTGATTAGTTATGTAAAGAACATGTGATTGAATGGCATACAAAAACCCCATATATCCCTTAGTAGAATGGAGTTGCAGAGAGAATGAACATGATGTTGATGGAGAGGGCTAGGAGTATGCTAAGTGCAGTTGGCCTTGAAAAAAGTCTTGGTCTAAAGTTGTTGCCACTAAATTTTATTTGGTAAATAGATCTACATTATCTCTTGTTGATAAGGCACCTATGGATGCATGGTAGGGCAAGAATCCCTCATTGAGACATCTTCATGTGTTTGTTTGCAAGGCATATGCTCATGTGTCAAGGAAGAAAAGGTCAAAGATGGAAAACAAGGCTATCAAGTGTATCTTCATCGAATATGGTATTGGTGAGAAAGGGTACAAGCTTTGGGATCTAGTGGACACAAAGGTTCTCTATAGTTGAAGTGTTATCTTCAGAGAGATGAAACCTTCTTCCACAATTTTGTAGCCTATAGAAGAACAAAAGAAAGATGTGGTTTAGCTTCCTATTGACTTTGAGAAAGTTGAAGTTGTAGCCTAGAATGGACCTGATGATGAGGAGAACTTGAGAAGCTCAAAAATTTATGAAGAAGATGAAGAACCTCAACCTCAGCTAGTGAGGAGGTCTACACATGAGAAGCAACAACCGAATAGATTCGGATATTCACCAAAGAGGTTTGGATATTCATTGTTGGATTCAAATTGTGTTTTTGCTTTGATTGCTAACATTGATGAGCCTAGGACTATTAGAGAGGTTGTGGGTATGGATGATGTAGATTCCTCGTTGAAATCCATGGACAAAGAAATGGCTGCATTTAATAAAAAACAATACTTGGGATTTGGTACCTTTGCTTGAAGGAATTGAAACCATTGGTTGTAAATGGGTGTTCAAGAAGATATTGGGTCTTGATGGTAGTGTTGAGAAGAATAAGGCATGGTTGGTCATGAAGGGGTGTTCTTAGAAGGAGGGAATTGAATTTGGTGAGATTTTCTCCTATAGTGAAGCTGACATCCATTCATTTTTTGTTATCACTTGCTATAGCATATGATTTAGAGATTGAGCAAATGGATGTGAAGACACCGTTCCTTCATGGTGACTTGCAGGAAGAGATTTATATGTCACAACCAGAGCACTTTGTGGTTGAAGGTAAAGAACATCTAGTATGTAAGTTGAAGAAATCTCTATATGGTTTGAAACAATCTCCTAGGATGTGGTACCAAAAATTTGATACCTATGTGTTGAGTTTGGGGTTTCAAAGATCTAAATTTGACCATTTTGTGTATTTTGAAATTAAAAATGGTTGCATTCTCATTATTGCATTGTATGTATATGATATGTTGTTTTTTGGGAATGGTAGTATGATTTTAGTTTTGAATTTCCAGTTGTCAACACAATTTGATATGAACGATCTAGGTGCAACAAGGTATATTCTAGGGATGGAGATCAAAAGAGATAGATCTAGCAAAAAATCTTTGGTTAAGCCAAAGCAAGTATGTGAACTTGGTGTTGGAGAGATTCACCATGTCATAGATTATAGATCCTTGGTAGTTCCATTTTTACAAGGGATGAAGGGGTATGTGTAGGATCATCATAGAAAAAATAGGCCCTTAAGTGGAAAAAAATTCAGAAAAATAAGAGTTAGGCAACTTGACGTAAAATTTTGAATAAGTTATCTATATTATTTCAAAAATATGTAAGAATAGAATATGTAGCAAATTGAATGTAGTTTCTAAACTACTAGGTTTATTTTTAAAAAAAAAAAATCTATTTGGTGAAATTTGAAATTTCACCTAGTAGTACTTAAACTTTAGGAAAAAATAAGTAGGTGCCCATTTGACCACACCCTAACTACTATAAAATGATAATATTTTAGATGGCATGTAGATGACTCATGTCCTGATGATGCACATTTTTTGTAATTTTTTCCAAGTAAATAATTAATTATGACTTTTGATTACAACTTTTAAAAAATATAAAAACTCGTGATGTCTAAATCCTCTCTCACCTTAACTTGGTCAAAACTTCATGAAATCAATTGTTTTTTAATCCTATAGTATGCGAAGCATAGAATGTGATGCACATGTATTGGATTCAAAAAATGTGATACCATTTGAAAGCTATAGATGTTTTTCAATCAACCTATCAATCAGACTTTAGTCATAATTCAAATAGAAAATGAATAATAATTATTTATTAAATTCAATGTAAAGCATAATTTATAGTGTTGGAAAGTTGAGAATATCCTTTAAAAACCCTTTTTCGTTTCATCAATTTTGGGTAAAAAAAAGTCGTCAACCACATACCCTACACATACCCATCATATCGCCACTTTTTGGCCCAAGATAATCATGCAAATACCCAAAGTTATCAGTTGAGGATTGTCCAAAATACCCTATTGAGATTGAGGACATGACTAGAGTACCATATGTGAGTGTTGTAGGCAGCCTAATGTATGCTATGGTCTATACGAGGTTAGACATTGCCCAAGTAGTGGGATTCCTAAGTTAGTTTATGGCTAATTTTGGATGAGTGCATTGGGATGCGGTGAAGATAGTGTTTAGATATTTGTGGGGTACTTTTGAGTATTTCTTATGTTTTCATGGTTATCCTAATAGACCTCAAAATTTAGTTTGTATTCATGGGTTTGTGGATTTAGATTGGGCAAGTGAGATTGATAGCAGGAGATCCACTAGTGGATATGTTTTCACGATGTTTGGTGGTGCTATTAGTTGGATGAGTAAGTGGTAAGTTGTAGTTTCTTTGTTCATGACAAAGGCAGAGTATATGGCATCCACTCATGCTTGTAAGGAAGCCATTTGGATTAAATGATTGTGTTCTGATATTGGTTTTGGTGTTGGAAAAATTATGATCTATTGTGATAGTCAAAGTGCCATTAGCTTAGCTAAGAATCCTACTTTCCATTTTAGAACAAAGAACATTGATGTATAGTTTCATTTTGTTTGTGACATGGTAAAAGATGGAAAGGTGAAGTTGGAAAAGGTTGATGCTTTGGTGAATGTCGTAGATGCATTGATGAAGCTAGTGAGCACTGAGAAGTTCAGATGGTGTGCCAGTTCCATGGGCCTTGGGGCCTTGATCAGTTGATGTTGTAGTCTCTTGAAAGGTCTTCCACAAGTGGTAGAATGTTGGAATTAAGGTGTCTCAACCTTAGATTCTCAATAGGGTGAATTATTTTTAATTAGTTATTGCATAATTATTTTTATCCTAAGTTATTAACTTCCTATGTTGTCATTCATCTTTGTGGGACCTCTTTGTGAGGTGGCATCCTACATGGCAGGTGATGAGATGGCATAATCCCTATTTTTAAGGAATTTGGAACTCACTGGGAAGATACTATATTTTGGGGAGATGTCATATATTTCCATTTTCGAATGGAAATTGATTTGGAAATTTCCTTTGTTGACTAAAGAGTCTTGGTTTGAAAATTCTATTATGGATTGGAGTTGTATTTCAGTAGAAAGTATTTATGGTGGAGTTCATATTTGTTAAGTGGTGTGAGGTAAGGAAAGCACCTATTCTTGGTTATTGTAGTTTCTAAGTTGAACTTACATTGTATTTGGCAAGATGACCATTATAGATGAGATAGGTGTTGTTGCTTTTGGAAGTTGCTATGTGCAACGTTTCCTGGATTAGAAAGTTATTGTTTCTTGACATAAATTACCTCTTGGGCTTTGAAGTTGGCTTTGGAAACCATGGGAGCCTACCTTTTCATGTTGAGCTCTATTTATATGTTGGTACCCTAGCACATTTTATGAGACAGGTTGAAGATTTTCAGAGACGTTATGCTACCAAAATTATTCCAGAATCCTGTAATAGTGTGAAAACTCACGAAAAACATAGCTCTAAGATTGTATTCTATTTTTTGTTGTTGTTGATTAATACAATTGAGCTAAGTGTTTGGAGTGTGGGTTTTTTCCCGAAAGGGTTTTCCCACATATATGTTGTGTTATGAGTTTATTATGTTTTGAATATCTATTTATGTGTTTTTAGATGTGCATCTAAATTTGTAAATGTTAATTGGTTTAGAATTTTTTGCAACTCTCTCCTGATAGATTCAATGTAGGAAATTGTTTCCACCATTCGTGTTTCCTTTTTGTGTTATGCTAAGACACTCATGAAACACATGGCTCCACTAGAAAGTAAGTCATGTTATGCTAGGTGTCCCTATTAAAAGGATGCTTAAATTCATGAACCAACAAGTTATATTATGCTGAATCCATGGAATATCTTAAAAAATCTCACATTTTAACATCTAAGGGGATGAATGAAAAAAATCTCAAGGGGTGCACAAAATTTTAATGTCCAAGGGGATGAACGAAAATCACCTCAGGGGGTGTATAAAATGTTATCATCCAAGGGGAAAAAATGATAACCACACCTCAGGGAGTGTTATAAACAACACCACCACCAATGGGGTATGCCAAGAAGTCAAATATCACAAGATTTTATGGATAGGGGTAATATATGCCCCCCCTTAAAAATTCAACATACTTGCTATGTTGGTATTTTAAGGAGAAAATAATGCACACCTTCGAAACTAGTTATCTTTCCCCCCAAGTGTGGAGACAAGAAAATTCACATAAGAGACTATCATGTTGTTTCCATGTAAAATATGGTTGCACTTAAGATTTTACCACCACGCATGGCACTGAGCAAACATATAAAGCTAAAAATGCCACATAGTGAGGATCAACACTATAGAATAAAGATCATTATTGTTTAGAGTGATTAGGTGTATCAACACATGGGAGAGAACCACAATCACAAAGTTGTTTTATTTATTACTCAAGGCATAACATTCATTGGTATAATGACCATGCAATTAATGATATGCACAAAATGAGATCAAATTTCTTTCATGTTTTTGGAGGAAGACTAATCAAGCGATATTTTAGAAGCCTTGACAAAATATGCTCTTTCTCAATAGTAGGGGGACATTTCTTTCTCTTGTAAAGAAAATATTTCCCACTTACCATAAGATTCCATACATATAGAAGATGATAAAGCATTCAATGAAGATGGGGAAAAAGGTTGGAAACGTAGACCCTGTTTGGAAACATATGGTATAGACTTCACCTGATCCTTATATTTTTATTCCAAGTTTTTATTTATCAAATTTTAGAAAGAATTTTTTATCTAAGCCCATAACATTCTTCCAACTCAGATGAAGAAATCATATCTACATACCCCTAAGAAGAATCAAAATTTTCTCAAGTGCACAAATCCTTTTTAATTTTTTAAAGTTAGGCATCTTACACTCATGAGGGACAAAAGTTAAAGAGCTCCCATCACCATCATGGGATGAAGTTTTTGAATATATTAATATAGAACCAAATAAAACACAAGACTCCTAGGTTTAGATTCTAAGACTTTTACTCTCCCATAAAGGAGGGTGTAAAATCTAATAAAATCCAATCATCATCTTAGAGTTTTGTTACAAATGATACACAATAAAGATTATCATCAATTTTTATAGGTTATATTTTTGAAGTTGGAATCAAAGTATTAAATGAGTTGGAAGGGTCACATTCTACTTTGGCTTGTAAATTATAACTCTCTTTTTTGTGCTTGAATTGTGTAGATCTTATTATTATATGCATACTTCATCTCATGATGGAGAGTAGATGAGACTCTCTTCATGGCATGAATGTTGGAAACACAAGAGTAGACAACTGAGAGGGGGGTGAATTAGTTTTCACAGAAGCTATACTTATTAAACTTATTCTTAGATCTGATAAATAAACACGAAATCATAAACCATCACCACATAAAAAACACACATAACACCAAGTTTTTTTACATGGAAACCTTGTTAGGGGAAAAACCACGGTGGAGGTTAATCCACAAGATTATACTTTGTTAAAAGTATTAAAAAATTGGGAATGCACATGCATTCAAGCACTCTACCTAGAGCTCACTGCTCAAATACAAAAGGCTTACTGAAAAGAAAGAAGACTCACTGTCTTACAGTCACATTCGGATTACATCTAGAAGATTTTGAACTGAGAAAATAACATCTTCTAATGCTTGATTATAGTTATAGTTAAGCACATAAACACTTTCATATTCTCACTCTTCTTCACACTATGCTTATGCCTTCGAAAGATTAGAACATTATTTGCACTTAGCACACAACATACATCACACACCTTGCCATGAAATGGTATAAACAATAGATCATATATATCCACAACTAAGGATAACATCAACTATATGTCAGCCCAACAAAATATGAAATGTGTACAAACTATTGGAAAAAACATAGTAAGGACCCAAAACAACATCCTCAAATACAAAAAACCTTCAAAAATTATGCCTCAAAGATTTGCAACACGCTACAATCACCCTATTGCCCATGATCATGAAAAACATGAACTCACTGAAGAAAATAGCCAATCACGAGCACAACGATCAATGCGGACCAACAACATAGATAGAGCACGATACAGAAACATCCAAAAGCATCATGAATCACCAAAGAAGCATTAGAAACAACTCAAATTACTCGAATCACATCATCTTCTTGCAAGAACACCAATTAAAGAAACAAAACAACTATTAGAACATAAATACTCATAACTCAATCAAATCTTCATGTGAACCTCTAAAAATTCATGTGGATAAACTAGATATACTTGTAAACAAACCGCTTAATCCACAACCTCTTATCATCAATATACTGTGCTAGCCACCATACTGAACTTCATTGCATCACTGATAACCTACAACTTATTTTATTACAATTTTCTCAATATCCTCAAAATATACAACCTTAAAGACATTAATGCCAATAGTTTTGACATCAATGACAACCACATATCAACAATATCCAAAAGTGAATCCACAGTCTACCTACGAGAATATTATATGTAAGAGTTCCTAGTATGATATGGGCAAGTGTTTGTAAGATCACAGGTCCTACCTTGATGGGTATTGTGACCACTCCTAATGTTTGCTTACTATTGTCAAAGCAATGAATGTTAACGTCAGTAGGCTCTATAAGATTCTTGTCCACATGAAGTTTATCTAGATTATCAATGCTAAAACTATTAAGGCTTGATCCATTATCTATGAGGGTATGCATAATTCTAGTTTTGTTAGCGACCACCATTATCATTAAGGCTTCATTTTTATTTTGGATCTCAAATTAGGGAAATTCATGTTAAGGGAATGTAATATCCAAAATTTTCACTTGTATATAAAAAACAATGCTGCTACATCATTTTCTTTAATTGAAGTTGGGACATCAATCTTCTGTAGAGCCTCTTGGAGCATCTATGGCATGTAGGTGATGTTTGAATAAAATCTCAAAGGGATATTTTTTTGGAGTGTTATAAAGTTTCTCAAAATGAGAATATTCTTTACCACTATGTTGAGGAATACTAGGTGTGGGTGGAAGGTATAGTTGAGGCAATGGGATGGATTTTGATGTTTTTTGTGCTTGCTTATTAGTTCTAGTATTATATGTGTGAGAAATTATGTGATAGCTTGGTTGTTGCAACACATGATTACTAGAGAGTTTTTTTTCAAAGTATAGGATATGGTCATGACGTTTAGGAGATCCTATAATGAGAGGTAACTTAGAGGGTCCAATAATTAGAGGACTCTTAAGAGATCCAATAATTAAAGGATATTTAAATGTTACTTGTGTGTTCATAACCTTAACGAAGTTAACTACTTGTTGATGATATTCTATTGATGGAGGATCTAATGTCATCTTAGCATCTTCATCTATGAAATCCATCTTACTTTATTTTGAAAGAAATGTATCAATTATATCATCCTCTTGTCCCAAATATCTTCCAAAGTAGGAGAGGTATTGAGAGAGAAACAAACAAGATTCTCATGACACTCAATGATTGGATCTTCTAGTACAAAGATATATTCTTCACAAGTAGGAAAGATATTAGGAGAATAACAAACATGATTGTCATGGTTGTCAATGATTTCATTCTCTTTCACCAAGCTAACCTCACACATAGGAGAGATAGTGGGAAAGGGATCAATGAAAAATAGTATTTAAAGAGATGAAATAAACTCATTTTGAAATGCTTGTAGAAAAAATTATTTGAAATTATTAAGAATAATTGACACAAGAACTTGGATTATGACAACATAATATTTTTTCAATGAGAACATTGTGTTATGTCCTATGGATCAAGCTAGAAATGTTTTTAGCAAAATAGACAATTACAGGATTGATGTTCTAAGACTAAGGGAATATTTGGTAAGATATTAGAGATAAGATTCTACACATAAAATTTGGGCTTAATTTGGCTCGACAAGGGTGCCCAACGTGACTATTTCCTACACATGTTTTTGTAAACTTTAAAATTTGGGAATGATGTACAATGTCTTAGGGTCCTGTGTGTCTCTGTTTTAGGTTTGAAAGTCAACAAATTTCTAGAAATGCACCAAAACCTAATTTTGCTACATGTTTCACATACATTCATGCAATTTTAGATATTTTTAGAGAAATTGAATATGTTCAAATGATATTTTCTAAAAATTAAATGCTATAATTGACTATTTTTTCTAAAAATTATAGAAAAGTAATGGTTTTTGATCTTTTGGAATGAAAATATTATGTGTGATAAAGTTTTTATACCTATTCTAAATCATGCAAAATAGAATGTAAATGAAGGAAAACACTTAACACCTCAATGATTAGCCTAAGTTAAGCTCAAACAACATAGAGATAAAAAAACTGATTTTACGTTGTTCAAGCTACTCCTTGGTTGGCCCTTGGATCTTTGATGTTTTGTGTGCTCATTTGATGGAAAGGTGTGATGAAAATGGATTCAAAATTCTCTAAATGAGATGGTGGCAAGGTGTGATTAAAATGGACTGAAAATTCTCTAAATGAGATGGTGGATGCAATAAGCTAGGTGGGTAGTTGAATGGGTGAGTGAAAATGCAAGAGATTGAAGCTATAATATTTGCAACAATGAAGGTTTGAAAGTTTTTGAATGCAAGAGAGCTAGAATGCAAGTGTATGAATTCCTAATTGAATGAGAATAAATAAAAATTTCTCCTTTTAAGAGAGGAATTCCCTAGAAAAATGGATGGTTGAGATTGAGCCAACATGGCCAAGATGGAGGGCTATGGTGAGTTGAGGACTCACAAGCCCTCACATCTTTCCATGTGGAAATGAGATGGAAAAAGGACATGGTGAGGTGAATAGGGTACAAGTGGGGTGGAGGTATTTTCAAGTACCTCAGGATGAGGAGAATATTTCCTCAAAAAGGAACTTCTTGTTCACATATGAGAGGAAAGTGACATATGAGGAATTTTAGTATTCCTCAAAAATCTCCATGGTGAAGAGAAAAGTGGTTGGGGAAATAAATGTGAATTTTAAATTCACATGATTGGAAGGGATAAGGTGGTTGGGAGAATAAATATGAATTTTAAATTCATATGAGGAGCACCTTGTGGATAAGACAAGGTTCTTATGAAGCAAGCTGAAAAGTACATTGTGGATAAGACAAGGTCCTTATAATAGAAGGTTCTAGACTTCATTTGACTGATGTGACTTTACAATGATCACATGGGGAAGAGGGTTTAAGCTAGATGTGGAAAATGTGAAGGTTAACCAAAAATATATGTTAAATGTAGCAAGGGGATTAAATTAAGGTTGTGCAAGCATGTGATTAAAAACTTAATGAGGGATTAGAAGCAAGTGGGAGAATATGAAGGATGTGGCATTAATCAATATTAAGGTGTGCACATCCTAATTATGGATTAATTAAATTAATCCATATTATAAGGGGGTTATGGAGGATGTGACAAGGAGAGAGAAAAAGAAGAATTTAAAATTGTTTTAATTCAAAAAGGTCAAATGACTAAATTAAATAAATTGATATGTTTATTTAATTTAGAGAGGAGAAGATGGAAGGTAAAGTATTTAATTGTTAAATTAAATACTTTAGGAACCTTAGGGGAAGGGGAGATATTAATTAAATAAATCATTTAATTAATATTAATGAAGTAGACAGATTTAAGGGAGACAAATTTGACCATATGGAAGTGGTCAAATTTGGATGTGTACACTATGCAATTTTGTCACTTTTTCAATGTTTTTCATCAAAATATGCATGCATAAATGATAGAAAAAAATTGTAATTAATTTTATGAATAAAAATAATTTAAATCTAAGCCCTAAACATAGAAAATTAGATCTGAATTTTTTTGCAGTTTTTTTCATATTATTTTTCAATTTTTATGATGAAAAATTAATGAAAATGGATAGTTTTTTAAAATAAATGCAAATTATCACCAAAATATTTAAATAACATAGGTTTTAAATTCAATTATTAGATTTATGCAATGAAAATCTAAAAAACTACAAGTTTAAGATACGTCATGTTCACCAAAATGTGATGTGGGAAAATTGAATCCTATGCTTTAACTAGGATTAGCCACCTTTCACTACAAAGCATTAGAATTCAGATCGGCAAGGGAATTACATTGACTTGAATCTTTGAAGGTGAGCCAATTAGCCTTGTATCTGAATTGCTATTGGGGTTTGAAATGGATCTTGAATAAAAATGCAATGATGTAACTAAATGACTACGACAATACATTGTTTTGATGCAAATACATAGAAGTTGGAAACTATGTAAGTCAAATTTTGAGATCAGATCTAGAAGGGGTGGAGTAATGTGCACCTATGGTTCAAAGATGAGCCTAATTTTGGAGGAATAAGTCGCCTAGGGAGAATATGTCCTTGTTGACCAATTTTAGATCAATTTTCACTATCCTCAGGAGCTTGCTCAGAGCCCTCTTCCTTTGGGCACTTACTATCAGATCTTTGTCGAATACTAAAATAATTGAGTTTTTGTATGTTGTCAAGTTGTACAGTTTGAATGCAACAATGAACACATGATCTTCAATATCCCACTAAACTCCTCAAATATAAAACCTTCACATTCAAGGAGAGAGGAAGGGTTGTGCCATATAGGGGCTTACCTCAGTGAAACCCTATGTTGGTGTTTCCACCTCCACAATAGAAAATTTGATAAAAGAGATATTATCCTTTTGAGGGATAGAGGATAAATGATAAATGAATGATGAATCACCAATGGATTTCAACTCACCACTCAAATTTGATTTCCTTGAAGGATTGAAGTCATGCACATCTCCTCAAGGCCTGATTGTTGTTTGGTTTGATCTTCTTGAAAGACCTACAAGTGTTAATACAAATAAAATGATAGCATAAACATGAAAAAACTCACATGAAACTTGACATGATGCTTCAATGTTGAAGTGTTGTAATAAATCTGCTCTTGAATGCTCTTGACTAGATAATAATTTCTTGACAAAAATCTTACTTCCAAAATTGCCTCTTAGATTTGAAATTTGATGAAATGACTAGGTATTTATATGTAATTAATTTAATTTACCTAAAAATTAAATCCTGATAGTCAACATTTGGAATTTGTAATTCAAGTAATAAAATGCTATCTCTGACATATTAAAATTTGGAGGAAAAATAGGGAGACCAAGTCAACTAGGCCAACTTATTCTTCACCCTGTTTTGCAGGATGTAAGGTGTTGGGAGTAAACTATTAAATGTTTGCAATGGTCTTGTAAATGGGTTTTCTTGGTAAATGTCCAAATAGGTCATGAAAAATATAATTTAGGACATTAGATGTACAATTATGTCCATGCACTTAGGAGGGTCCAAAATCTAGTGTGAAATTGTCAAGGGTGATAATTTACGATGTTGCAAGTATTAAAAATGTTACACGACTCACCAAGGCACTGTAGGGTAGTAAGCTGCATTGATCAACACTACTAGCCCATCGAGGAGACAAGATTTGGAGTCCTACCGAAGTCACAATGTCCCAATGGTGAAGATACATCTAATAGAATTATTGAGGAGACCTCACTTCAAGTCCCACCAACCGCTACTTGTCTAATCGATGTGGCTTCAATTGGCTTGTTGAAGAGACTGCTCATCTAGTCCTGGTGAAGACTACTTCTCCCACTGACAAGAGCCTCCATCCTCTCATTGGCATGTTGAAGAGACATGACTCAAATTCTCAGAAACAACACAAAGTCTCCACAATAAATTTTCATCGATGTATCAAAGAGACACAGAGAAGCCTCCCATCGAAGTAACCAACTCTTGCCGACAATGAAGCTCAGACAGTCTATCTAGGCATCGGGGAGACTCTAAGATGACTCCCTTCAACACCACTCTATCACACCGATGAAGGGTGTTGACTTTGTATCGGGCTGTTGAAGAGACAGCTATGAGACCCTTTCTGAAAATACTATCTCCCATTGGTAGAAGACTTAACACCCAACCATAAAGAAATATTGGTCCATCGAGGGGACAGTGAATAAGCTCTCATCGATAATGAATAGTTAGGCTAATCCTCACATTGTTACAATGTTAGGTCTCACCGATATTGTTGCAGTTATACATGGCAATGGTGGTACAAAGTAGTTTTGGCTACACACTCAAGCATATAGGGGTGGCATGAGTGAAGGGAAAATTTTATGCAAATGATGTGCTTTGTGTTTTGCAGCTGAATAGGAGGGATTTGGGATATGCGAAAAGGGATATGAATTTTGTTTTTTGGGAAAATGTACTCAATGGAAACTTGGCTATGAAGTGCTTGTCAAACTGATATGTACACATTATTTTATATATAATATAAATATATATGAGCAATATGCTCTTTGGCTAAAAAGAAATGTTATATTCTAAGGATGCTATTTTCAAAGGGATAAGAGAATTTTATGATTATGAATAAGAAGCATAAAAAATAGTACATTTTGATATTAAGACTAATAAATAGGAAGATGCATAGATAAACCAACAATAAGATGGAAAAAATAAAGATGAAGGAGTATCAAATGAGAGTTCTAATGAGAAATATTAGTAGCCTCTTGATACACCTCATAGAAGATCCATGAGGAAATGTAATCTAACTGCAATGTATAGTCCTTTTGATTATAGTTGTGGATTAACTTTATCATGCATTGATAATAAAACTAGATCTATGGAGGCTTTGTCTTCATATGAGAATGGGTCCTATTTAGAGGCCATGGAAGATGGAATAAAGGATTTGGACAAATCTAACACATGGTATCTAGTTGAGCTACCCAAGGGAAGGAAAACTATTGGATGTAAATTAGTATTTTTAACAACTATGCTATAATGGCACTTGGAAATATTAACAACTACCTACACCATTCAAAGTGTATAACTCATTTATAAAAGTTTTAGAGAAGAACTATAGAAAAGTATATATATTTAAATAATTTATTGTGGTATCACCAATAATTTCATCGCATATTGGTGATTTTTTTTTTTTAAAGTTGTCGTAGAAATATACTTTTACAAACTCATAATATTTTCATGAAAATATTAGGAACCTTGCCATGAAAATATAAATAAGGATATCTTAGATATCTAATTCAAAGGTTGAGGTGCTCAAGAGTTTTTCTACCCCTAGATTTTTGTTGAACAATTTTCCATGAGCATAGTCATATTAATAAATTATAGAGTTGGAACTTTCAAATATATGCAAATTTTAGGCTTTTACATCATTTATTTTAATTTGTGGATGCAAAAATAAGTTCCAAGAAACTCCAACCCCAACCTCACAAGTTGCAATAGAAATCCAAAACACAAGGTTCAACCAACCATAGCTCTTCTAGGTAGGTTTATCTACTCTATACCAATGTGCATTGTCTACATATTTTATTAAAATTATGAGGAAGTGGATTTTGATTTATCTCATAAAAAAACATGCACTATAACCTTCTTCCTACTAATGAGGTGATAAAAATCAAATAGAGCACATGATTGTGCATCTACCATCCACTTTGTTGTGACAAGGTCAAAATGTGAAAGGTAGTGACTACTATGGGGGTATCTAACATTCTCCATAAAAATGCATGTGTAGATATCATATCATAATTTTAACTTGTGTTAGAAATAATATCCCATGCCATGATTACTTGCTAGCTATATTGATGGAACCCACAACATTTTGTGGGTTTCACATTTAATTGTACCTTAATGAAGAAAATTCGAGGTCGAAATACACAATGTGTATTTCAACTTTCACACACACCCATTTCTTACAAGTGTTAGTGGTAGTTTAGATTGTAAATCAATTGAATTCTCTACTAATAGTTACAATTTATATTCTTATTTATTGAAGAGTGTACCTTGTTTCTTACAAGTGTTAAATTATAAATTAATTGCATTCCCTACTACAAAAAGCTCATTTTAAGTAATTAAAAAATTCAATATATAAATTAATTTATAATTTAAATAATTGCCAGTTCACTTGTAAGTCAATTGATGAGAGTTACAATAACTTATATTTGGTGAAGCCCCTTGAGGTCTCCTCAACCCTCCTTCTAGACCATCCTTGCCTTAATTTTTTGAGCAAGAATCTCTCATTTGTATCAACAAATAGCAAGTAAATTATTAGTGATAGTTTAAATTGGAATTTAAATGCATTCCCTACTAAAAACAATTCATTATCCAAATTCACCAATACTCAATATGATGTTATGGGATCTCAAACATGCAATTGATTTGTAAATTAAACTATTATTAACACTTGTAACAAATATTTGGCACTATCTACAATAATATCTATCAATTTTCCATTCTATTGAAACTATGAATATGTGGAGGCTAACTCAGATTTATTAAATTCAAATTATGTTAATAGGTGTTAAATTTGTATTTCTCTAGGTTTTAAGAGGCGCTTGTAAGATTCCTTTCAAATGTTGGTGAAGAAAATTATAGGTTTAAAAATACATGTTTTTAAACTTGAAATTTTCAATTCAAATCCAATAATATCTACACAACACTACAAAACATTTTCTCTTTCCATGTTACATTTTAAGGTTATGGTCAAGTAGGGGAATTGGGTAGGAAGAATGCTATATCATAAAATCAACCTTTTTTTGACACGAATTGAACTCTACTTCACACATTTAAAAAATATCTAGACTATGCACATTGCTATAAAAGTAGATAAAATTTCCTATGAGTTATGGTCATATATGCTACTCATTTTTAGCTCTTGATGATCTACAAATAAATTTTAATTTCTTCAATTAAATGAAATGATGAAAAAGCATTGAAATCTCCACATATTTGATATTTGAAATGTGAGTCCCATCATCATAGGAGTTGATGGTCCATCATGACAAAAAGTGGCATGGGGTAAAATATCATGTTAATATCTATTGTGTGTCCCATCACCATAGCTAGCAGCTCATCATGGTATGGTATTATATGTAAGGCATGCTATTTTGTATGTTATGGAGTCTTAAGCATGTTATTTTATATGGAGAATAGTCAGTACCATATAAATGAGTTATATGAGCTAGTTGTCTTTCAAGTGCCATGCTCAATTGATTTATATTAAGAATTTGAGGGGACAATACTTGGCATACAACCTACAGTATTGTAAACATTTTAGCATAGAACAAGAAACTCAAAAGGAAATCTATGTCGGTACAAAATTACTTTATTATCTTCCAAATGAATGTTTTATACATTTGCAAAGGATACCAATAGTCACCATATCCTTTGGAATTCAAAATGAATAGTTAGATATGGAAAAATAACCAACAAAACAAAAAAACTCAAAAAAAAAGTCTATTTTGGTACCCTAACTGGATAGGGTCATAACTTCGAGCTTATTGGGAAAAATTCAAACTTCTTGGGATTGTTGGAAAGGTCTTGAAGAGATCTATTTTAGTCCCTTGAAAAACATACTTTCGACAATCCATTTGAAGGTATCAAGAACAGTCGTCAAGCCAAATTCTACTCTAAAGACCCCTAAAAATATAATTTATTAAAACATAAAAAATACTAAAAATTTGGGTTTTTGATATTTTCCACCGTTCACTATGCAAACACCACCCAAATGCTCATGGGTTGCTTTAGGATCATCATTTTTTTTAAAGAATGAAGACAAGGTACCTTTGTTGTGACATCCCCAACATAAATCAATTTAAAATATTTTATTTTGTAACTTTTTTAATCAATTTTTATTTTTTATTGATCTTTATTATCTCTTTTTTCATTACTTTTAACTATCGCATATTTTTTAAAATTATTTGTTAACAAGAGTCCTCACACGAAATCTGATTCTATTTAGGTATATTTCTATTTTTTAGTGGACTTTATCTTGTGTTAATAAAGTCAACGAAAGATGCCATCAATGCTACTTTCCTAGTGGCGTTTTAAATATATTTATTATAAACGTGGTTTTTTTGTGCTATTTGACGTAGGTATTAAGTTGTATTTTAGTTAGATATTTAATTATTAAATAATTTGATCTTTGTGTTTAAAGATGATGTTTACTTTTTTTTAATAAATATTTTTAGGTTTGTTTTGATTAGGATGATGCAAATATGATAATTAGTTTATAAAGGGTTATCTAATTATACAATAAATTGGTTCATGACTTCCCACATCTTAATTTTCTTCATCGATGAGCTTTTGATTCTTAAATCTATTTTCTACCATCCTAGATTAGATCTATAGGTGCAGACTTCACTTTGAAAAATGCATATTTAATCCCCTAAATTTTATAATTTAAAGTTTGTATTTATCTATTGTTGGCCATTTTACTAGCCACTATGAGTTGGCTTAGCATGCAATTATATTGATTTGTACACATGTTTGGTTATTGCATTTAAGAACATTCATTCATTCATTCATTTGAAAATCATTTAAGCCAACCGAAGTGTTGTGGAACATGTCTAGATTTCAGCTTATAAAGGTGGATACAAAAGTTAGCACATAATCAAAGATTGGTTTGTCCTAGACCCATTGCATGATTATTTGTTGTCCTCAATCATTTTTCTCAAAGCCATTAAGTTAGTTGGCCTAAGAGAACATGAACCTTCATATTTCACAGATCCCCAAAGGTGTTTGTAAATGCTACTAGTCATCAAACATCATGCAAGCAAAATGTGACATTTGACATTTTGCTAGATTTGTTTTATTGTTGTGAGCTCACTTTTACATGTAATATTCATTCACACTCTCAAATTTTATCAACACTTATGTAATCATAGATCTAACCTAGCCAACTAAGAATAACCTAATTCAAAATTATCATTCTACTTCCAATGCATCTAAGAAGTCATGATTTTGAGATACAAATCAAAAGTTACAATCAAAATAGTGGACAACTATATATCAACTATTGAAATCATCTAAGTATTTTTATTTTCTTTTATTTTAAATTTTTTAATTTTAGTTACTTGACCTATCACAACTCTAAATAAGGTTAATTGCTTCTAATATCTAGTAACATGATCTTATTAAAAATAATTATATTTTATTTCTTTAAACATTTTGGTGAACCCTTCCTTAGGGTTCTTACCTTCTAAATTATAGTTTTTAGATCTATTTTTTAGTGTTATATCCTATTTTCTCATCTCTTTATGGCTTTGTTCCCCTTTCCTATTATATTCACTTACAATACAATTTCACACACATTTCAATGCCAATTATTTTTATATATTTATATAATATTATTCACTTACATATTATGACCTTGCGTATAGATTTACATGTCTTAATTTAGGTACACCCAATTTAGAATCATACATGTTTGGCACTTGGCCACACTAATTGATGCAGTAGGGGGAGCTCACAACACAACAAACACACAATTCCAACTGCAAACACACTATCAAATCACAAACTCTTCAAAATTTCACCACTTCACTAAATCAACTCTTTTCCCTTGTAGCATGTGGAATCCACTCAATCGGTATCTTTACTAACACCTCCCTTCAATTAAAAAATCAACACACATTAGGGACCCATTATAGAGCCTATCAACATATCAAACAATCACCAAAGGTTACTTTGTAAAAAATTGCTCAAACCAGGTTTTCTATGCCTTTTAGGGCTCAAATTAGCCCACTTTTCCAAAGAGACCACCTTCAAAACTTGTCCAAAACTCTTGAAACCTTGGGGAAGAACTTTATACCTATCAAAACTTCAGATTCCATCATTAGTCTTCAGAGATTCAATCATTTATTACCCAAACCATAAAACCCTCTATTTAAGCCTAGAAACCCTAGGGCTTATTGAAAGTAGCACTTCCCAATCACTCCAGAACCAAACGATTGCTCAAAAAAGTCTAAAGTACTCTTCTTATGCTTAATCCATCATAAAATAACACCCTCAACTCAAAACCAATTTCACTCACTAAAACCTCTCATTCTACAAGGAAAACTCAACATTTACTCATAGTGCTTCACATCCAATTCATTTCCGCATCTCCCGGTGATAAAAACCATCATCCTCTTACACCAAAAACCTATTTTTTCCAATCCATCCCACTAAGTTATAAGCCTTACAGTAGGTGAGATGGAGTTAATGCATGTTTGAAACTTACAAAACTTACAAGAAACCCTGTTTCAGCCAGTTAGAGAAATTTGAAGATAAATCACACAAAACTTAATGGAAAGACCTCAAAAATGGATTCAAATGAGAGAAGACATAATATTCTATGCTAATCCACAAAGAAATGAATAAAAAATATGTTGTATGAACTGTACAATTGCTGCTACAACTTGATAATATAGAAAAATGGAGAAAATCACACCTTATTTCAATCTTCAAACTTCAAAAATGATTCAAGGGAATGTGTAGATCATGATGGGCCAAAAGGCAATATGATGGGTATGTGTAGGGTATATGGTTGGTGACCTTTACCCAAAATTGATGAAATGAAAAGGGTTTTTGTAATGATATTCCCACTTTCCACTAATATAAATTATGCGTTACTTGAATTTAATAAATAATTATTATTCATTTTCACTGAATTAAGGACTAAAGTCCGATTGATAGGTTGGATTGAAAACATCTATAGCTTTCTAAATAGTGATTACATTTTTTGAATCCGGAACATGTGTCATAATTCTATGCTTCACATACTATAGGATTAAAAATGAATTTCATGAAGTTTTGACCCGCTACTAGTATTCTATTATAAGGAGTTTTTTATATTTTAAAAGTTTTATTAAAAAATCATAATTATTTATTTACATGGAAAAATTACAAAAATATGCATCATAACGGACATGAGTCCTCTACTTTATGTCTAAAAATATTATAAAAATATTATCATTTTATTTATGTTAGGGTGATCAGACAGACACCTACTTCTTAATTTCTCCCTAAAATTTAAGTACTATCGCATTGAAATTTCAAATTTTCACCATATAGATTTTTATTTTTTAATAAACCTAGTGGTTTAGAAACTACATTCAATTTGATACATATTCTATTCTTACATATTTTTGAAATAATATAGATAACTTATTCAAATTTTTATGTCAAGTTTCCTAACTCTAATTTTTCTGAATTTTATCGCCACTTAAGGGCCTCTTTTTTCTATGATATTCTTGCACATACCCTCAACAACCTTTCATTCAAGTTTCTCAAGGAGTTTTATAATGTTTCCCTCTCAAAAAAAACTAATTCAACTTCCAAAACTAACATTTGAAAGAGGTGACCATTGGTCTTCCTCTATAATGCATTTTAAAAACCTTACATCAACTCCATTTAACAACTTAACATATTTTGCACATTTTGAAAAATCGACCAACTAGACACCCAAACCTTATCACAAATGACTCATTACATCACCAAATGGTCTTATAGACCTTATTTTAAATAAAAATCTTCAACAATCTACAACCTAGACCTTAATACTTTGAATTGACCATCTTGTACCAATGGTTCTCCTGCACCATACACCCCAGCTTCAAGCTTTTCCAAGTCTCTTGGAAAGATGAATGTCACATGTCCTACTTTGTATTCTTCATTCCTTTGACCTCCTTGCTTTCCTTCAACTAGTCCATTGTGTTCTTGACTCTCATTTCTTTTATCATTCCTAATTTTTCCTTTACCAATAGTGGTTTGCTGCTCCGATTGTCCATTTTGCCCTGTGGGGTGCTTGTTATCTCTTCCAACTTCAAACATTATCATTTTACCCTTCTCTTCATCAATATTCTAATTTTCTTGAACTGTCACCACTTTACCTTGTTCTATCCTCTATCCCATGTTATTTTCACTTGCATCTCCACCACTATCCACTGTACTCTTGCAATTACCAGTCTTTCTTAGAGATGCCTCTATCTTATTCACTGTACCATTACATTGAATGGTTTTTGTCAAACCTTTACTTGCTTCATGCGCTGTCTTACCAACTGTCTCATCAATCTTATCATCTTTCAACTATCCTTTTACCTTACCAAAATTTATCTCCTTTTCCACTGTCTTTTCTATCTCAACAAATTTTGTACCATCAACTTTTAAATGCTTCTTCTTTGTACCAGCAGCCTTGTTTCTCTCTATCACATCAACTTCACAACTCACTGTCCTTTCCTTATCATAAACCACTATCCTTTCTTTTATTGTCTCGTCAACACCATCAACCTCTGTCATAATGGATTTTAACTGTCTTTCACCTCATTTTCTGTTATAGGACACTTGACTGTCCCTACAAGGATCTCATCACCCTTATCTTGCCTTTCCAAAGGCTCTGCAACCTTACACTGTACCTTACCAATCTAAAACTTTGTACTATCAACTTTCTTTTGCCAAACAAAATCACCTTTATTTTGTCCTTCTATTGTCTGCAAATTAGACTCACCTTTTCTATCTACTATCTTATCATGTCAAGCATTGCATTGGCTTCTAGATTCATGTTCTTTCCTTCCTCTACATTCTCAGTTTCTTTTCTCCCAAACATAATAACTTCACCATACTCTTCTAGACCCTCAACCAATGGGGTTAAAACAAACTCTCTCCCATATTTTTCTATGGTGTATGTTTTTTGTCTACCATTATGCAAGGCTAACCTGTCAAACTACTAGGGCCTTCCCAACAATAAATGACAACAACTCATGGGAAGTATATCACAAAGCACTTCATCTTTATATGGACCTATTTATAATTTAACTCTTGCTTGTTCACTCACCATCAAGGACTGATTTTCACTAACCCATGACACCTTATATGGCCTCTTCCTAGGTACTCTTTGCAAATGAAATTTTTCTACCATCTCATGAGACACAATATTATCTATACAACCTAAATCGACAATGACTTTGTGTACCTTATCTCTACATCTGCAGGTTGTCCTGAATAAAGCATTCCTTTAAAGCAGCTCTTCCTCCTTTGTGGTCTTCAAGATTTTTTTCTTCATCATCAAAATCTCTCCAACCTCGGCCCTTGCATTCAATTTGTTTGAACTTGAACTTCTTTCAGCTTCATCTTCTTGAATTATTTGAGCTCTTCTGTCTGGTTTTCTTTCTCCTCCACTTGTTGATGAACTAGCCTTCTTAGGGCACTTCCAAGCAGGATGTCCAAATTCTCGACAATGATAACATCTTCCTACAAAAGGGTTAGAGTTTCTTCCACCTCCAAATCTTCCCCTTGTGCCTCTATATCCACCTCTAAAGTCTATAACTTGTTCATCTCTTTTACTTGGTTCTTCTTGTTGATTTTCAGTTGCTTTCCTTAGAGTAGAAAAAGTTCCTCTTCCTCTCATGGTGCTTCCTCTTCCTCTCACAGTTTTCTCTTGTCTTCTCTTTACCTTCTCTTTAGCCTTCAATGCCATTTTGTAACATTCTTCCACATTTCTAGGATTAGTCAAAGCCAACTCATCCTATATATTCATTCTTAAGCCACCCAAGTACCTAGCTATTTTATCATCTTCATTCTCATTCTGGTTAGACCTCATACTCAATCTATAAAATTATTCAGTGTATGCCTTTACATCCATTTCCTTTTGTCTCAAACTTTGCAACTTCTTAAACATTTGAAGTTGATAATATGAAGGGAGAAACTTACCTTTTAACTTATCCACCATATTGTC
>VDFB02128519.1:1216076-1346419 GCA_007258455.2 Sequoia sempervirens | reverse complement strand
TGATATCTGTAATGAAGAGAAAAAGGATATATAAGTGTCTACTTAGTATTTGAAGCTTTAGGGGAGGGAGGAAAATATATCATATTGTTATTAGTATCTTTGCTTCTTTAAGAATTTAAATCAAGATGAGGTTCATATTTGATCTTATCGAGCTTAGAAACTTCATAGGGAACTTGTGTTTTTTCCTATTTTGAGGTATTGGTAGGAATCAAGTCCAGGAACAAACTTAGGACATTTATTGAGAATGTTTGATTTGGTTTTTAAATCCCGATGAGACATTGGGCTTTAAAGAGTGGGAAGTGAGATTGTGGAAGGACTAGGGAATTTTGGACCCTGGTGTTAAAGATTCGATCAGGGATGAAAACTCCATGGGGACTATTTGACCAATCCAAAATGTTTAATTGAGTTTTAAAAACCCAATAGGTTATTAACATTGAACTTTCAATAATGGTTTGATTGAGACTAAAAATCTCAAATGAACACTTTCACACTAGGATTGAGTCTAGTAATGAATATTGGTTCAGGGCTACTTTGTGCATGCATCCATTGGGGATTTTGAAACCCAAAAAGAAGCCACATGAAATTTCAAGATGAGAACCACAAAATGTTGAGGGGAAACTATTGGGATTTGAAATGTATCCTAGAATTTTAGACCATTCATCAATTTTAGGGAAAGTCAGGATCTCAAATCTTGAGCAATCAAAAGGGCATACAAATCTAAGGTAAGGCCATAATTTGTAAATTCATTTGGGTAAGCCTACAATACTGTGTCCCTCTTTTTGGCCAAGTTGGACATTAATATCAACATTTTTTTAGAAGATTTCACTTTATGAAACCTATAGCAAGTAAACCATTAATAATTTGTAGATGATGTGAACTAGTGACTTGTGAGGATTTGTATGTAGAGTCTAAATATATTGGGGCTTATGTCATCATGCATAAATTTTTTTATTGAAAGAATACAATTATAATTTTTAAAATATAAATTTTTAATATCAATATCTAGTGCATGGATACTTTTTCACAACTTTTTATTGCATAGTTTTTTTAATTAAGTTTTGAAGTCAAATTAATTATAATCAAGACATAGTTGTTTGTCATCACACGACTTATTTTTTATGTATTGAAATTAATTGAAATTAATTATTTTTGATGAAACAAGAACATCAATGCCTAGTGCATACATATTTTTTAGAATTTTTTTCTCTATTTTTCTATTTTTATGCGTGTGTGAAACAAATACCTTTATCTTTAGTGAAAAAACAACATTCATAAGAAATAAAATATAAATATAATAATAAAATTTAAATATTTAAAAATTATACTTTTTGGAAAGCTTATAATATGAGCTACATACTTACAAAACATAATTACTAAATGACTTTATTTAATCCATCAAAAGGTAAAGATTTTTTTTTTTTTTCCAACATTTTGATAGGTGCAAAGGAGATTCCATTGTGGGTATGTTTTAAGATTAGAGGGGTTCTATCCAATGGGATTTGATATAAGGTGGTTTTATCTAACCCTCTTCAATTAAAAAACTTTAGATGGAATCCCTCAAGGCTTAAATCATTAGCTTTTTCTAAAAATATGTAATTTCAGGGAAAAAAATCAATATGTCCCAAGTTTAGGACTCATTATTGTGGGATGACCCATTTCTTTCATGGATTAGGTTTGACTTAGAAGGAGAAACCTGAGCCCTAAATGTGACCATAGGATCAAAAGAAGGAAAATACTAATACCTAGGGCACAAATCAAAATGAGGGGACAAACACAAAACCAAAAACCCTTGAATCAATGAGCGATGAAAAACATAAAAATCACAAAAAGATGAGCAATGAGAAAAAAAAGAAGGAAAGAAACAAGTAGACCAACTTGGAAATATAGCGAAGGATGAAGTTGAATGATGATGGATTTACACAATGAAAGAAACTTCTCACTCTTGACCTTGGTAAAATTCAGTTTGCTTTGAAGATTAATTAGACACAATAGATTCAATTGATGGCTCAAATTTCATAAAAACCTTTTGTGCATGTAGGAATGAATTCACCATTAATTGATTCAATAGGTGAGCAGGGTTTCAAGCTGAAAATGGAATTTTGGACCTAGAAAATGAGATCCTATGTCATTTTTGGGTTCTGGACTCTGACTGGTTCCTTTGAAGAAAACAAAAAAAGGGAAAGCAAATTAGGGGCAGGAATCAAAAATGGATTTGGTCCTTCTAAATAAAAGTTTGAGATTTGTTTTGGCTTTTGAGACATGACAATAAAAGGAGTGTGAGATTGGGATTCCCAAATAGATTTAGAAATTTTGACCAAAATTCCAAAATCCATTTGAAAACTCAAAACTTGATAAAAAATGAACAAGGTGGGACTGATATTTTGAAATGGATTCAAACCCTTTTGACAAAATTCCAAAAGTCATCTAGAGTCCTGAAACTCGACAAGAAGACATGGAGAGAGTCTAGGGATCTAGATCAAATACAATTTTTTTAAAAAAAAGTATAAAATATTTTTAGAACCTTGAAAGCCAATAAGAGAAAGGAAAATAAAGCCCGAGAAAATGAAAACTCTTGAGACCAAATGAAGAAAAGAAAAACAAGGATAGGAAGCGACAAAGGAAAACAAAGACAAAAAGGGGGGATCCATTTTAGCATAAAAGAAAATGGGGTGCGTATGGAAGGCATAAAACTAACCTCAATATTTTTTTAAGAGTTTTCATCATTGACACTTATTCACTCAAATTTGAAAACTTACAAAATAAATTCAAAACCATACAAAAATGAGTGCAAAGAATTCTAGAAACACCTCATCTGAATAGGAACCATTGGACCTATTTTGGGCACTTAAATTTTAAAATGTTTTGTTTTGTTTTATTATTATTTTTTTATGACTTTATACTATTTAATATTAGTGTTAAAAAAATTTTTTTAATTAATAATAGGAAAATAATTTGTTGACAAAAGATGACATGAGATATTGGTGTTCTTGGCTCTATGTTGGCGTCTTAATACAAGGTTTTTTTTATTGGTTATATGCTAGTATGTTGGTTATGGGTATTTTGTGCTTTAGCCATTTCTTCTATTCTATCTTCATGGTAGGTTGTAATTCTATTTTGATGATGTTATATGAATTATAGTATATATTCTGAGAGGGGCCCCATTGATAAAACTCCATATGTCTGAAATAATCATTTCAACCTATCTTTACCTATCTCTAGCTAAAAAAATTATTCTACCCTACATTAAAAGAAAATTACACTCACTATCATAACTATAAACTTCAAATAAAATTACTAATTATATATATTTATATCCTTTTCATTGGGAATTATTCTAGGCCAAGCTTTGTCATTGTTGAGTACCAATCTAGATGGTTTGTTTTGGTGAGCGTGTTTCATTGTACTAAAGGATTAAGTTTTATGCATTATTCTCACCTTCATGTATACCATGTAATTATAACACCACTAATATCATATTTATTTTCTTCTAAAATGTGTTGGAAATCATTATTTTATGCTTAGAGAAGAAAAAGATATATAAGCATATTCATTTTGACATTTTTAAGCATACATGTAGATTGCTTAATCCACACAAAAGGCATATCACTATTTTTGGAAAAGGAGCCAACAACCTATAGATTTATAGTCTAGTAATATATTAATAGATCAATAACTACATGATTAATTTTGTAACCATAACAATATTGTTGTTTATAAATATTAATATTGTAAATAATTCCAATTGCTTCCTTACCAAGTTGGAGAATGCAATCAAGGAAATAGTTTGAATAACTCAATAAGACCCTGTTTAAAATATTGATTCTAAAGTTGCGCCTCTTGTTAATTGGAATGAGGTTAACATGGGCATGCTTTGTGGATGGCTGAGGATGGTACTCGTAACCTGATTTCTCTGGTTAAATGAATTTTCTTGGAAGTTAAGGATCTCAATGTCCAGGGGAAGAATTGGCAAGATGTTTGTGTGGCATTTGTGCATAGTAACAAGAAGGAATTGGTGATTAAAGGTAAGGTCAAAACCATGAATGTTATGCTTGATAAACTTGTTGTGGATGTTGATCACCTTGGTATTACTCATTAGGAGAGGATTTCTTCTTTGGAATTGGTGGTCCATAAGAATTCTGAAGGGAGATTAGTTATCATTGAGGATATAATTAGCAAGTTGTCTGATGATTTGAAGACTATAGTGAAAATTAGCAATAATTCCCTGAAATCAACTACTAAGGGCCTCATTGTTTTAAATGAGAGAGCCTTGAAATGGACTGGTACAACCCTTGGAGCTAAGTGATATTGAGAAGGCTATTGAGGATGTGAACTACTCAAATTTGGTGGAGAAGAATGAGGATCGTGCTCTAGGTATGGAAAAGGATGTTGATGTCGACTTGTGTTTGAGAATGAGGAGCAAGACCAAGAAGTGGACTGATATTTCATTGGACGAGCTCAAGGATGTGGTCTAGATGCATGAGGGGGTCATTGAGGAAAATTTGGCCTAGGTTAATCTTCTGGAAAAGATGTTGTGGCTATGTTGCTTCTTTCACTTAATCAACCTTGTTGATGTTTTGCTTTTGGGTTGCTGACGGGTCTCATTGTTAATTTTTGTTGTCAATATTTTGGTTTTTTTGGGTCGTGGGCTCTTTAGGTTTAGTCTTTCTTGTAGCTTTTCACCGTTGTTAAGGGTTTTAGGGTCCCTTTAAAGCCCATTTTTCCTTATAAAAAACATACTAAATTAAGATAATTTATTTACCTCATGGGCTAATGAGATAATGGAGACTTGGAAAGGTCTTAAGTTTCCCTAGTTTATAGGATAGGTGGGGTTAATCCAAAATAAATTCAATGATTGGAATTAAATTTGAACCCCCCATTGATAATGGTACAAATTAAAATTTTGTGAGTCGTATTATAAGATATCATAGAGGAAGGATGATTAGATCCATGAAAATTTAAATATTCTTGGCACCAATAATGAGGCCAAAGCACAAGCTCTCCTCCTAGGACACCAAACTTGTGAGTATTATGGTAAAAAACAAGTGAAATATTAGAAGGAGATTCAAAATTTATAATAAATTATATTAGGAGGAGAATGTATCCAAATTGGAAGCTAAAGATATATTAAAAGGTTGTTAGTCCCTCATCAATTATGTGTTAGACTTCATGTTTAAAAAATGTGATTTGTAATTAGAGGTTTACAAATTAACTTGTAAATTAAATCTAATTACAGTAATTTCCCGATCTAATGCAGACTTGCGTGATTAGCTTTTTTAACCGTTGAAATTACAATAAGGTACACTTTAAAATCAATTATTGAAAAATAAACTGAATTGAACTAGAGAGAAAATTAGATAGAAGGATCACACGCAAGTTGATAATAGAATTCATCCAATGAGGACTACGTCTCTAGGTCCGCTTCTCAATGTTTGGACCAGTTTATTAATTTTTCCAAGCAATGATATTGCCTTGTTACAATTTCCAAGCTTCAAAAACCTACATCAAATTCCTCACAATCTCTCTCACTTTACAATTTTTGGTGTAAACCAACACCTTGTAAATCTCCTCCAAAAATCCTCACACTCAATATTCCCTCCAAGTAATTTTTCCTTTGAGAAATTCTATCTCCCAAGTTGCTTCTAAATCACTTAGCTTTTCCAATGCCCAAACACCCCATTTTATATCATTTTACATGTTTATTATGGTTGAAAACCATAATATTACAAATCTTCTAAAATCCCCCCTTTAAGTAAAAATCTCAAACAATTTTCCCATTTACAATGAAAGAATCTTTTAATAACCCCCCTTAATATTTTCCTAATGGTCTTATAATTGAGCTTTTACAAAAATATCATTTCCAAGAAATGAATGGCTATGATTCCCTTTTATCTAACCAGAATATTTTTATTGTTTTATTGTGGAGGTTCTCCTTTTAATTAGGAGATTTAAATTAATTAAAGGAAGGTATTATTAATTTTACCCCATATTAAGGGTTTTATCCCTTTGTATTAGGGATGGAGTATAAAATATGACTATTAAAAATCTTTAAAATATTTTAAAAGCCCTTTTAATAGCCCCTTTCATTAAAAACCAATAAAAATCCTTTAAAAAAGAATGAACTTTATGTTTTTCCCAAAAGCCCTCTTTAATTTCTCCTTATTTTATGGTTTCTATAAAATCTCCATGATTTAAGGCTTTAAATAAGATTTGGCCCCACTTTTTAATACTTTAAATATAAATTAGCACCCTTCTATATTAAAGTGCTTTCGTTGTCTAATGGTGGGGCATTATGCTTGTAAAGAGTAGGTTGTGTGTGCGAATTCTCACGCAATATTTTGACCAAACACTCATGTTGACCAGACCGAAGGGTGCCACGTCATTGCCATGTGCCACTTGTTGATTTGTTGACATTGTTGTGTACGCTTACCACGTGTCACCATAGGATTGGTCCACATCATCACATTTTAAACCTACCACATGTCAAGTTTAGTGCTGCCATGTCAGCATGATGACATCATCATTTGACTTGGTTAACTCTTTTTTTGGAAACTTTGACCGGCCATAACTCACTCATACGAACTTCATTTTTGACAGAACAAACATCATTGTAAAGCTCTCACTAAGCTCTTCACAACAATACCAATTTTGACCACTTTTGACAACTTTGGATTTTTGACCTTTTTCGGGCCTCTTGAATTCCCTATTGACTGGATATTTGACTGCTCACAACTTTTGCATACGGACTCCTTTTGAGCCCATTTGAGTTGCGTTGGGTTTGTGTCGATGAGCTCTACACAATGACACTAGTTTTGAGAGATTTTGAGACTGTGAAAATTTTAGGTTCTTCTAGATCCCCCTGGATCAAAATGTATAGGAAGCTACTGGAGAAGTAAACACACTTGTTAATGTGGCTATTGAATTTGAGGTGAAACACATAAGAGATCATTCCCCATTGAGATAATAATATTTGGTATCAAACATTGTTAACATCATCTCCAACACAAGTAGCAAGAAGTCATCATTAGAAGTTGGTGAAGTTATTGAAGGCATGAATGAGATTGAAGAGGAGTACCACTAGGAGTGAATTCTCATACAAAAAGAATATGGCAAAGAGTGTGAAAATATCAAGTGTAAGAGTCTTAAATATATGATGGTCATTCTTCCATGGGAAAGGGTGAATAGATATATAGACATGGATACCACATTGTGTCTTGTTGCGAATAAATGAAAAGTAGCTTTTATTGGTGAGATTTCTAAACTTAGTATTAGGAATATTTTTTAAAAAAAATGTTGTGATCATGTTGCATGCCATCTAAGTTACTCTAGGAGAAACTTTTCTCACAATAGTTCATTATTACAAGGTTAACTTTGATATTTTGTCAATGTTTGTTGCAATGTTTCTTGAGGTCGAGGAAATCAAGGAAGCTAAAAGGATTTTTGCAAAGTATTTGATCAAGTTGAGGTGGCAAAGAGGACTTAGGGTTATTTTAGATGATGCAATTATAGGATATGTATTCCACCCTTGTGTGGGAATCTGTCCCACCATCAATACAACAGGGGGTCCATGAATCCTATTTGTGGTTTCTTCTATTGGGTATATTTTTTCACTTTGGAAAAGCCAAGCCAATTGGGACATTTTTTTTTAAATTGGCAACATGAGTGATACCTTCATAGGGAGTTGATTGGTCTTTCACTTTTGAGGCAAAGAGCACTAACAACTATGAGGGAAAAGGAGGTAGAAGTATAACATAAAGTATAGAAATAATAGAAATCTAAGATAATGTAATGGGTGTATAGATAAATCTAACTTTGTATAGAAGATATACAATTAGTTGTAAATGGTCATGGTAGTTAAATACAAGCACCCTACAAGGTTTTTGAAAGGTTCTCCATGATGAAGGAGCGGCCATAAATGTAATTTCTATTTTTGAATTTAATACAATGGGTATGGGCCCCTAGGCCAAATTTATTGATTAAAAAAAAATATAAGTAATTTAAAAAAATATTGATATTAAACTTAAGTGAATTTGTAAGTATTGGAGGAAATTGTATAGTAATTTGGTTGATATTTTAATTCATGGTTTATATGTTGAAACAATTGCACCATGATATTATATTTTTTAGATGGATATAATTAGTTATAAGATATTGCATCTTTTTAATTTACCACAAATATGTTAAGAAAGTTATGATATTATATTATTTGGATGGATATAACTAATTATACAATATTGATATATTTTTAATTTATGATTTATATGTTGAGAAAATATATTTTTTGGATGGATACAAACGATTATAAGATATTGATATTCTTAAGTGGTTGATTATAATATATTTATAATTGCACAATTAAGAAGGAATCTCTTTTGATTAAGTTTTCATGCTTACAAAATCTGTTTTCATCAAAATCTTCTAAAAATTGAACTTCACTTACATTTTACATATAAAATAAAATTTATCATAAGTAATTAAGTATTCTTTGACAGAGGGGTGGAGGGCCTAGCTCGATTGGCAAGAGGCAAGAGGCCATGAGCTCTAGTCTCCCCTCTGTCCCCGTGGTACAAGAGGCTGTGTTGCACGTCTTTGGTCACGTGAAAAAGTTTACCAACACACTACAATTTATAGGGAGGCTATTTGATTAAAAAAACTGCTCTTTGACATAATTAGAAGAGTACAAAACTTTATGTAAAATCTATAGTGAAAAAAATAAAAAATATTATTAAATTTATTAATTTATCAAAATTTTAAGAGAAAATTGTAAAGCAATTTGGTGTCTTTTAGAAGAGTACAAAACTTTATGTAAAATCTATAGTAGAAAAAAATAAAAAATAATATAAAATTTATTAATTTACCAAAATTTTAAGAGAAAATTGTAAGAAATTTGGTCAAATTAGGTTTAATCGAACACATACTTCATATAATATGAAAAAGGCATGCATACATTCTATGCATTTTTCAAACCACGTGTCAAACATGGGAATTAACTCTTTGGAATTCTAAGTTTTAATCCACTTTATCTTTGTTTAATAAGTCAATGAAAGATGATGTTAATGTTATTTTGCCAATCACTTTTTAATATAATCAATTTTCCATTCAAATATATTATGAGACATTAATTTTAATTAAGTTGTCATATTTAGAGAATTTATTTCATCAAAGTTGTTTTTATTTGATTTTTATTTTATTTAGGGAATTTATCTTGGTGTATGATCCTATCATTCTTATCAATTGAATTTTATTTAAAAAAGTATAATATTACAAAATTTTATATAAAATTTATGGTGAAATAATTGTAATAGTAAAATTTATAGTGAAATAATTGAAGAGACAATTGTTCTAATCTCACTAACCTTAAAAATACTTTTGGGACGACTATATTTTATACTTTGATCAATCATAAATGATGCAGGAGCATCCAACGGTGTAGGAAAATGTTGCATCACCCAAAAAAAATGTTTTCTTTATTTATTTTAAAGTTGTTTTGAGTCCTATGATGGCACTTAGGGGATATAAGACTGTCAAGCATCAAAAATAGCGAAAAATGAACACTTACTATTTTTAGTAAGTCGGCCTAAATGGGCTCATATGGATGTGAAAATTTACCCTAAGGCGTAGAGCTAAAAAGCATTTTCAGTTGCAAAAGAATAACCTCAATACCCTACACGATTTGAGAGAAATTAAAGTTTTCTTCCCAAGAAATTTGTCCAATGCAGCTTCAAATTTAGATATAAAACTTTAGAGGCCCCAAAACAACTCAAAAGGTGGCCGAACTGACCTATGGTCAACTTGCATGTTTTCGAGCTCATTGAGAGCTTTCCAACGATATGCAATAATAGCAAATCGAACACCTAGATCAAAAGTTATGGCCCCACGAAGTTGGTCATCCTCAAAAAAATGAATTTCTTAAAAATTCCTTCCTAGGCTAGAAATCGAATGACTAGACTTTTGGTGCAAAACAAAAAGGGGAAATTTGAACTTTCTAGAACATTCTAGGGTAGTTATTGGGGAAAATAAAAAGGGTTAAGTGGGGGTTGTAGAAGGTGGCCCTGATGGTGAAGATTGTGGCTCTGAATAGTAGATTTTTCTTTTCTGAGTTGTTTTTTGTTGTAATGATTCAAGCCCATGAGACTGTAGCATGTAAGGTTTGAATCTATAATTTCATTTTCTAGAAATAATTGAAATAGAGTCATTTTCTTGTCTTGCATATTCTATGTTGGTATCTATTGTTGTGATTTTTGTGGATTTTGGGTGATGTAGCCCTCATCAATAAACATGAAAAATACACAACACATTTTTAACAATTTTACCTCAAATCTTAAACAAGAAAATTATGATACTACATATTTTAGAGAATTTTATGAAGTTTTAAAAAAAAGTATACAATTATTTAATCAATGTTAAATTTTTAAAATGCAATATTAAAAAATATTTTTATAATATGAGTTATTTTTTCTCCATTTTTATTTTACTTAATTGCATCAATTTTTTTTGAAATTTTTAACTTTTGTAACAACTTTTCTATTATATCTATTTTTGTTTTATTATATATTTTATATCTTTCTAAATTTTAATTCTTACTATTTTAACTTTTGTGATGCATATCTTCTATTATACCTCTTTCTTGTTTTATTATTTATTTTACTTTGATACATTTTAATTTTAATTTCCTTTGAGTATCCTCCTTTAAGGTCATTTTTGTACTTTGCTTTTGACTTTCCTTTGAATCACTTCCTTTATTTTTTTCCTTTTAATTCTTATGCTTATAATAATTTGTATAATTTATTTATTTTTGTTTTAATTTTTATACATAATTTTTTAATTTAAAAATTAATTTTGTTATATCTATTATATTATTTATCATAAATTTTCTCTGCTAACTATTTGTTAATATTTTGAGTATACTCACTTTAATAATATTTTAATTTTTTTAAGTAATAATACATATAAATTAGATGCAATAGTTAATTATTCTAATCTAAATATTTAAATATCGAGTTTATCTTTTTAGGAATGAAGACAAGGAATCCTTGTTATGACTTTCCTTATTATGTTGAGAGGTGTAGTTACATTGATAACAAAAGGTGGAGTATAATAACCTCATAATACTTAAAAAACTAATTGACCAATTTTTTTTTAAGTATAAAGATGCCAAAAATTTTATCATATAAAGACAACTTTTATAATTTATTTGTGTTTTAATTTTTTTACATATTTTTTATTAAAAGATTAATTTTATTATATTTATTATTTTATTTATCATTAATTTTCTCTTCTAAATTTTTATCAATATTTTAAATATTCTCACTTTAGTAATATTTTAAGTAATAGTACATGTAAATACGATGTAACAGTTAAGTATTCTAATTTAAACACTGAGAATATTGTGTTTGATTTTTTAAAGAATGAAGATGAGAAATCCTTGTTATGACCTTCCTTAATAGATCTTGCAATGGAACAATAGCCAACATTGTTTAATTAGTGTTTAATTTTTTATTTTAAACTAATTAAAAATATTTAAAATTTATTTAACAAATTTCACTTCAATGTTTGTAAAATTTTAATGGTTCAAATAGATCATTTTTTTACACAAATATAAAAACAAACAATTTTTCTTCATTTTCATTGGGCAAGATTTTCTAGATTTTCTATTCGAGAATAGAGGAAGCACAAAAACTCACAATAAGAGTAAAATGAATGACATGTGGCCTTTTTGTTTTTCTTTAGTTGAGTTTTAACATCAAAGATCTGCAGCCATAATTTATTAACAATTTGAAAAAAAAAATTAATAATTTATGACTTATATTAATATTTATAATGGTGAATATTTTTGTATTCTATATGTTTAAAGTAATTAGAATTTATTTACAAAAAAATTTAAAAAACTTACAATTATTTTATATTATAACAAATTTTTAATATTATTTTTTAATATATTTTAATAAACTTTTAGAAATAAATAATAATTATTTTTATTAATTTATATTTTTTAGTTATATTATTTTTGTTGGATATAAAAAATTCTATCAAAAAATAAAAAATAAAAAATAGATTTTTTTTTAAATTTTAAATTTAAAAATTATATTAAATTATCATGAAACTCATAATATCATTTGAACTTGAATTAATAGATATTAAAATAATTGTTTTTATTAATTTATATTTCTTTGTTGGATATTAAATCTTGTATCAAAAAGTAAAATAAAAAATAATAGATTTATTTATTAATTTTAAATTTAAAAATTATATTAAATTATCACGAAACTCATAATATCATTTCAACTTGAATTAATAGATATTAAAATTTCATGGTTTTATTTATTTTTATTTTTAAAAATTGCAAACAAAAAAAAATATTTTCTATGCAAGTTGTAGATAAAGCAATTAAATTATTTGCCAATAGGCTATATATTGTGGGCACAACCCATTGAAATTTTCTCACACTAGCAAAATCAACTTTGAGGCAATTTTGAACAACTACTTTTTTAATAAAACTAATATTTTCTTTTCATATTTTTATATCTGCTTCCGATCACTCTACTTTCATTTATTGTAAAAAGATTGAAGCAACAACTGAAGGAGATATTTTTCTATGGTAGGGTTTCATAGATTTTTCTTGCAAACTTCACCCATTTTTCCTCATCGACATTGTTGACACCATGACACAACTTGTGCAAAATATTGAGGTAAATCACTTTCCATACTAATATTTCTTTTTAAAGGTTGCAACAATCATGTTTTGAGTTCAATAATCAAGCCCAATGGTGGCTACAGTGGCTATCACTCTTTCTTTCATTGGGATTCTTGATACCTGTTTTCCATTCAATCTTTATCATCTTCTGAACAACAAGAAAATGGTGTGCCCACAATAATTGACAATTTTGGATTATTGACAAGTTTTTCCTATATGCATTGATGCTTACATATAGATGAACCATTTTTCCTTTACATCCTTGTCCTGGTGGAAATTTTTAAAGATTTCATTGGGTCTATTTTTGGTGGATTAATCTGTGCTTTTATAAGTGACATGCAAAATAGACCAACAAAAGAAAAGGAGATGGACTCAAATCTTTTAAACAAACACAAATATTTTCTACGTAAGTTATAGATAAAGCAATTAATTTATTTTCCAATAGGCTATATATTGTAAGTTATAGATAAAGAAATTAAATCATTTTCCAATAGGCTATATATTGTGGGCACAACCCACTAGAATTGTCTCACACCAAAAAAATCAACTTTGAGGTAATTTTGAACAACTAATTTTTTTCTTTTCATAATTTTATATCTGCTTTTGATTACTCTACTTTCATTTACTGTAAAAAGTTTGAAGCAACAACTAAAGGAGATATTTTACTGTGGTAGGGTTTCATAGATTTTTTTTGCAAAATTCACTCATTTTTCCTCATTGTCATTGTTGACATCATGACACAATTTGTGCATAATTTTGAGGTAAATCACTTTCCATACCGATATTTTCTTTTTAAAGGCTACAACAATCTTGTTTCGAGCTCAAGAATCGAGCCCAATGGTGGCTATCATGGCTATCACTCTTTCTTTCATTGGGATTCTTGATACATGTTTTCCATTCAATCTTTATCATCTTTTGAACAATGAGAAAATGGTGTACCCACAATAATTAAAATTTTTGGATTATTGACAGGGTTTTCTTGTATGCATTGATGCTTACATATAGATGAACCATTTTTCCTTTACATTGTTGTCTTTGGTGGAAATTTTTTGATATTTCATTGGGTTTGTGTTTGATGGATTGATCTCTGCTTTTTCATGATGACCTAATTTTTTTGAATCGTTCTATGTTTGGTGGATTAATCTATGCTTTTGTAAGTGAAATGAAAAAGTTCAATAATAGACCAACCAAAGAAAAGGAGATGGACTCAAATCTTTTAAACAAACACAAATATTTTCTACGTAAGTTATAGATAAAGCAATTAAATTATTTTCCAATAGGCTTTATATTGTAAGTTATAGATAAAGCAATTAAATCATTTGCCAATAGGCTATATATTGTGGGAACAACCCACTAGAATTGTCTCACACCATCAAAATCAATTTTGAACAGCTAATTTTTTCTTTTCATATTTTTATATCTGCTTTCGATTACTCTACTTTCATTTAATGTAAAAAGATTGAAGCAACAACTGAAGGAGATATTTTACTGTGGTAGGGTTTCGTAGATTTTTTTTGCAAACTTCACCCATCTTTCCTCATTGTCATTGTTGACATCATGACACAATTTGTGCATAATCTTGAGGTAAATCACTTTCCATACCAATATTTTCTTTTTAAAGGCTACAACAATCTTGTTTCAAGCTCAAAAATCGAGCCCAATGGTGGCTATCATGGCTATCACTCTTTCTTTCATTGGGATTCTTGATACATGTTTTCCATTCAATATTTATCATCTTCTGAACAATGAGAAAATGGTGTGTCCACAATAATTGACAATTTTCTATTATTGACAAGTTTTTCCTGTATGCATTGATGCTTACATATAGATGACCCATTTTTCCTTTACATTCTTTTCTTTGGTGGAAATTTTTTTATATTTCATTGGGTTTGTGTTTGATGGATTGATCTCTGCTTTTTCATGATGCCCTAAATTTTTTCACTCGATCTGTGTTTGGTGGATTAATCTATGCTTTTGTAAGTGAAATGCAAAAGTTCAATAATAGACCAACAAAAGAAAAGGAGATGGACTCAAATATTTTAAACAAACAAAAATATTTTCTACGTAAGTTATAGATAAAGCAATTAAATTATTTTCCAATAGGCTATATATTGTAAGTTAGAGATAAAGCAATTAAATCATTTTCCAATAGGCTATATATTGTGGGCACAACCCACTAGAATTGTCTCACATCAACAAAATCAATTTTGAGGCAATTTTGAACAACTAATTTTTTCTTTGCATATTTTTATATCTGCTTTCGATTACTCTACTTTCATTTACTGTAAAAAGTTTGAAGCAACAACTGAAGGAGATATTTTACTGTGGTAGGGTTTCATAGATTTTTTTTGCAAACTTCACCCATCTTTCATCATTGTCATTGTTGACATCATGACACAATTTGTGCATAATCTTGAGGTAAATCACTTTCCATACTGATATTTTCTTTTTAAAGGCTATAAAAATCTTGTTTTGAGCTCAAGAATCGAGTCCAATGGTGGCTATCATGGCTATCACTCTTTCTTTCATTGGGATTCTTGATACATGTTTTCCATTCAATCTTTATCATCTTCTAAACAATGAGAAAATGGTGTGCCCACAATAATTGACAATTTTGGATTATTGATAGGTTTTTCCTGTATGCATTGATGCTTACATATAGATGACCCATTTTTCCTTTACAGTCTTTTCTTTGGTGGAAATTTTTTGATATTTCATTGGGTTTGTGTTTGATGGATTGATCTCTGCTTTTTCATGATTCCCTAAATTTTTTCACTCGGTCTATGTTTGGTGGATTAATCTATTCTTTTGTAAGTGAAATGCAAAAGTTGAATAATAGACCAACAAAAGAAAAGGAGATGGACTCAAATTTTTTAAACAAACACAAATATTTTCTACGTAAGTTATAGATAAAGCAATTAAATTATTTTCCAATAGGCTATCTATTGTAAGTTATAGATAAAGCAATTAAATCATTTTCCAATAAGCTATATATTGTGGGCACAACCCACTAGAATTGTATCACACCAACAAAATCAACTTTGAGGCAATTTGAACAACTAATTTTTTCTTTTCATATTTTTATATCTGCTTTCAATTACTCTACTTTCATTTACTATAAAAAGATTGAAGCAACAACTGAACGAGATATTTTATTGTGGTAGGGTTTTGTAAGATTTTTTTTGCAAACTTCACCCATCTTTCCTCATTGTCATTGTTGACATCATGACACAATTTGTGCATAATCTTGAGGTAAATCACTTTCCATACTGATATTTTTCTTTTAAAAGGCTACAACAATCTTGTTTCGAGCTCAAGAATTGAGCCCAATGGTGGCTATCCTGGCTATCACTCTTTCTTTCATTGGTATTCTTGATACATGTTTTCCATTCAATCTTTATCATCTTCTGAACAATGAGAAAATGGTGTGCCCACAGTAATTGACAATTTTGGATTATTCACAGGTTTTTCATGTATGCATCGATGCTTACATATAGATGACCCATTTTTCCTTTACATCCTTTTCTTTGGTGGAATTTTTTTGATATTTCATTGGGTTTATGTTTGATGGATTGATCTCTTCTTTTTCATGATGCCCTAAATTTTTTCACTGGTTCTGTATTTGGTGGATTAATCTATGCTTTTGTAAGTGACATGCAAAAGTTGAATAATAGACCAACAAAAGAAAAGGAGATGGACTCAAATCTTTTAAACAAACAAAAATATTTTCTACGTAAGTTATAGTTAAAGCAATTAAATTATTTTCCAATATGCTATATATTGTAAGTTATAGATAAAGCAATTAAATCATTTTCCAATAGGATATATATTGTGGGCACAACCCACTAGAATTGTCTCACACCAACAAAATCAACTTTTAGGCAATTTTGAACAACTAATTTTTTTCTTTTCATATTTTTATATCTGCTTTCGATTACTCTACTTTCATTTACTGTAAAAAGATTAAAGCAACAAATAAAGGAGATATTTTACTGTGGTAGGTTTTTGTAGTTTTTTTTTGCAAACTTCACCCATTTTTCTTATTTTCATTGTTGACATCATGACACAATTTGTGCATAATTTTGAGGTAAATCACTTTCCATACCGATATTTTCTTTTTAAAGGCTACAACAATATTGTTTCGAGCTCAAGAATCAAGCCCAATGGTGGCTATCATGGCTATCACTCTTTATTTCATTGGGATTCTTGATACATGTTTTCCATTCAATCTTTATCATCTTCTGAACAACGATAAAATGGCGTGCCCACAGTAATTGACAATGTTGGATTATTGACAGGTTTTTCATGTATTTATTGATGCTTACATATAGATGACCCATTTTTGCTTTACATTCTTTTCTTTGGTGGAAATTTTTTTATATTTCATTGGGTTTGTGTTTGATGGATTGATCTCTGCTTTTTCATGATGTCCTAATTTTTTTCACTCGGTCTGTGTTCGGTGGATTAATCTATGCTTTTGTAAGTGACATGCAAAAGTTGAATAATAGACCAACAAAAGAAAAGGAGATGGAATCAAATCTCTTGATGAGAAGTATTGAATAAGGCGTTATCACTTTTAATTCACTTTTCTCTACATTAGCCCTATTTCAATTTATTCGTTATGTTGTCTAATTTATTTAGCTTAATTTTATTAAGCATTGTTTTTTGAGTTTATTAAAATTTAGCTTTCAAAACAAATTTTATGAGTCCCTACCTTGTAGAGACTCTACTTTTAGCTATGTGCTATATTTTCCCCTTGGAAACTATGAGAGGCAAAATATCAAATGGGAATCTAATGATTTGTGAAATTTGTAGTTTCTTGAAGATAGATAATTATGTAAGGCAAGAGAATTTTCCAATGTATATCACACAAGTAAAAACTTGAGGAATTTAAAAACAATTGTGTAGCATGAAATGAATACAAATAGGTTTGGAAATTCCATGTATACCTATAAAATATATCAAACAATTGCATGGAGATTTTTTAGAAAACATGGATTTCTCTTTTAATTTGTAGGATTCTGTAGGTTTTCTTTGTCTCTATCCACAACATGATTTTACAACCATCAATATTTTATAGGGTTTCAAAATATGACAATTTATGTGTTGGATGTAAGTGCAAAGCTTTTTGGCACAACTTGGGTCATATTGGAAAGGTTTTTATCGAATGTGTAAAATTATTGATTTACTCTATTTACAATTTACATCTTTATATGGTTCTAGAATCTATACCATCAGGCATAAATTGCAACAAAATTTCCAGCAAGGCTTTTGTGTGCATAATTTTTAAAGGTGAGCACAAATCCTAAATTTTCTCTAATAGAAAACAATGTTAAAATTAGCCTAAAATTATAAGTTTTCAAATTGAACTTGGAAAAGTCTCAACTCTAGACAAGGAATTGCCCCTTAATAGATTAAAAAATGATCCAACTTTGACATTTGATAAAAAAATAATTTGAGTTTGGAAGTTAGAAATAGTGAGTGACCAAATGAATACTATCTTACATGTTGGGTTGCTAAGTACTCTGGAATTGAGTATGTCTGAGCCGAGATTCACATAAGTGACACTTTTAAAGACTTATCCATAGCTATTGCGTAAAAGCACAAAGGTGTGTCACACTTGCGACCAACTAAATAGTTCTGAGGGAAACATTTTCAATCAAAGAAGTTTTGGCTGAATAGGTTTTGACCGAAACCACATGGCCTATATGTGGCACACAGAGTTTTGGCCGAGTATGTTTCGCTCGAGTCCAAAAAATTTAAAATTTTCCCTTTGCCGCTTTGAAATTGGCTTATTTTATATGCATACTTTCGATAGAAAGGTTTTCAGTTGAAACACTTTCTACTGAAACTATCTATGTGGTATTCTAGTTGGTAGCCAACTCAACTTTTTTGAAAATTTTCTAAAACTTTCAACTTCAACTAAGTATTTCTTTAGTCAAAATGATGTTTTAAAAAAAATAAAAAAATTACTATTTTGTAGAGCTCGGAGTGGTGAATCCAAATATGCTATTTTTTAATATTTTGTTTATTTTTAATATATTTGATTTTTAAAATAGTGCAAGTAGGTTAAATTTAAAAAAGAGGCATATTAGAAATTAAAAAAAAAATAGTAAAACATTTTAATTTTTTTTGAAAAATATATGGTGCACTAGAGGAGAGAGTCCTCTTCAAAAGGGTATATATTTTT
Organism: Sequoia sempervirens; assembly: GCA_007258455.2. Taxonomy (NCBI): domain Eukaryota; kingdom Viridiplantae; phylum Streptophyta; class Pinopsida; order Cupressales; family Cupressaceae; genus Sequoia; species Sequoia sempervirens. The sequence goes on along the minus strand of VDFB02128519.1, from coordinate 1,327,538 downwards.
TTTGAAAATGATAAAAAAAATAGACAATAGTTTTTTTTTTTTTGATAAAAGTGGCAAAGCCACTGAAATTTTATTAAAACTAAAAAAAATTACATCTGTTTAGAATAAAAACTCAATACTATGTTTACTAGGAGAGCCAAGAGAATCCAAATGTAAGAAAGCATACTCAGTGAATCCCAACCAGAAGCAAGAACCCAAAGATGATAGACTAAGAGACCACCCACATCAAAACATACAATTTTCCAACATGGTATTGATTGGGGTATTTAGTGATTTTTCATTTTGTCCAATCTATGGTCTTCATGATAATATTCCCACCTTTCTTTGTATGGGAAAACTATTTTCTTTGACATACTGCACTGCTCCAAGTATATCACGATTTGGTAAAGGCATAACATTCTTCACCAAAAGGAAATTATCTCTCCACACAGTGTCAATGCCTTTAGTATCAATTTTGTCATAGGTCTCTTGCAAATATGGGGAGTAAACCTTTTTAAACTCCAATTTAGTAGACTTTGTAAATGTACCACTGATATAATCCAAATGTTTTTTTTTTAGGGATGCCAACTATTGTCTATTTTTTCTTTGTAACACCCTTTATAAAAATAGACAATACTTAACATCCAATGAAAATTGTCAAATTCTGAAAAGTTTGACTTTAAAATGTTATTACAAGAAAAATATACATCAAAATTTCAAAATTTTTTCCCATGCATTAGATATTGAAGTTACTTATTTGGAAAAAAAAATTAGGAGAAAAAGATTTTTTTTTTATATTTGTTTCTTGACGTCAAGTGAACGTCATTTTTTCTTGAAATTTTCAGCATTCTAAAATCTACTCTTAAATTGATAAAAAAATAATCAAAACAATTTTAAAAAAATCTAAAAAATTATAGGATTAAACTTCATCAATATTTCTACCTTTTATTTTACATCATTTTGAAATTCAAAACATAAAGATGACTTTCATGTGGTCGACATTCAGATTTTGTTTTGCTGATGGCCAATTCCTTTATAAAGTGTGACATAGGTTTGTGCTTTTACCCTACTTCAAATCTAGAGTGCAAATATTTCAGGCTTAATATTTCAAAATGAAAATAGAATCAATATTTCCCTTGGTTTCTTTGTATTTCCATCCAAAAACATTAGTCTATTCAAATTTTTTTCCTGATACAATTCTTGAAATTTTCTCCATAAACAAGATTGGAATTTAATACACTATAGTAGAAGAATTTAGTGACCACAACATTATTTCTTGAATGTGCTTACTAATTGTTTTCCCTAGTTTTATGTCTTAAAGCTTGAAATGCAATTTGGGGAATCATTATGATGGTTTCTTGGATATCTAGATTGCACAAATAGTTACTACAATGTAGAATTAAGTTCATTATGGGAGTCCTACTCTGAGAAACAAAAAAAAACCATATTTTGAATGAATATGTAAATGTATTTTGACTTTTTTTAAATTTCTGGATCACCATGTTGAAGAAAACTCTCTCTATTGAAATACCATTTATTGGAGGACCAATCATTGGCTGAGAAAGATTTTTTTTTAACTCCAACATAAATATAATCAGTGCAACCATTGCACATCCTTTTTGTGCAAGTTTTAGTAATAAATAACAAGTTAACTGAAGAATGAGTTAGTATTTATATTTAAGGATAAATTTTTAGTATGCTAAGGATTCAAACTGACTATTTTTTTTCTAATTCTGATTGGACAAGATATTTTGCTATAGATCTTGTTTATATACACTTGTATCTACATGGTATAATATTTAAGTACTAATAAAGTAATAAGTAAAATTGTCATATATTTAAAATATGTAATAAATATTAATGTAAAAAATAAAACAACTCTTAAGTGATAATATATTTAATTATATAGTATGACATTGCTACTATTTAAGTTTCACAATTTAATATATAATTAATCATAATAATTTACAATTCAACTTGTACAATTTTATTATAAGATCATTATTGCAACATTATATACCTATATTATATTCTTATTAATAATTGAATTTTCTTAATAATTAAATTTTCATAATAAAATAATTTTTCTTAATAAAATAATTTTTCTTGAAAAATTTTTATTCATAAGTAAAATACAAGTTTTAATTCTAAAATTATTACCATAAACTCTACCATTAATTAAAAATAATTCACCATTGCCACATGGACTACAACCATGCACTACCAACCTCGAATATAGCCATGAAAAAAGCTAAATAACAATAGAACATGTAATGTATTAACGTATTGTTTTTCTTATATGCAAGAAAAAAGTTGTGTAGAGAATTAACAAGTTGGAGGAAAAAAAAAGTTTTCTAGTTTAAGCAAGAAAATACTTTCTTTCATTGAAATTATGTTGAATGAGGGATTTTTTTGTGAATTTTATAGACTGGTATGTTGAAGCTTTTGGATTCTATAGTTGCTTTCATGTCAACATTTTCCCAGTAACTCTCATTGTACCTTGTGCACACATGATTATAAAGTGTCATTTTCAAAGCCATTTATTTTAAGTAGACTAAAGCCTAAAGACTACAAATTTTTACCATTCAAGCTTGTAATTTTTGAAGAGTTTTAGCTAAAGATGCCCAAATTTCAAATTTGTAAAACTTGATGCCCTTTGATTAGTTTTGTTACATCAAAAAATTTCCTTTTCATAAAGATTTAATATTTATGAAATCTATTGATCTTTAATTTCTTTTCCATCCTTGTGAAAAATTTGTGGCCTAGTTAATAAAGCTGCCCCATCTATATTCCAAATTTACTTAAATCTCATTCAAAATATTATTTTCATCTTTTTACAAAATTGAAAACTAAACACTATGGTTCAAAAATCAAAAGCCCTTCATGGATAAGATAGAACTTGCACTAGATTCTAACTCAAGGAAACATCTCCCTACAAAGAAAAGAATTTGAGAAACTTTGCAAAAAAATGGAAAATTTGAAGAATCGTATATTCAAAAGAAAGACCAAGTTGACTCTCATTGTGACTTTGAGTTGTAAGTAACTGTAACGAAAGCAAAGGGAGAGGAACTTTTTCTAATCTTCAAAAACATGTTTGATGTGCTAATATATTTGGTGTGAAGAAAGATTTGTCTATATATTCCAATCAATATTTTTGTGTGTTAGATGTTATTGTCAACCATGGCTCTCAAGCGAGAAAGATTGATGGAAATTTTAAGAAAGGCTCTTTACAAATCCCTTTATGGAAGAGTTGGTTAAAGGTGAGAGTTCTTGGCTTGCTTTTGAGGCTGAGTGTTATTTACCAGTGGAGCTTCATCAGGCTAATTTTATTTCCTATTGTTTATTGTATCCAAATTAGCCATTATGTTACTTATGATAAATATTTGTTTGAGTTTGTTGAAAAATAGGCTATTTTTTACACGTATTATAACCTTCTTATTATTTTGTTTCTACTAATTGTTTTTTCTGGTATGTTTATATATAGTCACATGTTATATAATGTAAATTCACACCTTCTAATCAAATTTAAATAGATGGACATTACTTGGTGAGGCATTCACTACAAAAAATTTCTTATTATTATATATTTATGGATAATGTTCAATAATTTAATAATTTATGCTACTGCTCATGGCCTTCACTTAAGTTTATCAAGATTTTTTAAAGTTTTACTTTTCCATACTTACTTTCCTTATTAGCCTTAAAACATTTTTTGTTGAGTTATTATGTACACATATTTATCCAAACTTATTTTTATTGATTTATTGGTGCATTGAAACTTCACCAGTCATGCTAGTAATTTTGATAGAACAAAATAAAAGTACCCTACTACCTCCACTCTACCATACATGCAATATGTAGTGCATTAAGTAGAGATGAATTTGGGTAACAAAAATGTACTTTGAATGAGATTATTTTAGAGTGCATACTAACTTATGAATATGAACATTTCATGAATCTATGAACATGATCAAACCTGGTAAGTTTGGTTGAAAGATCTCCCTGTCAATTAGTATTAGCTTAATATTGTTAAAAAATACAACATGCTTGACTTTTTTAGCATTTTTAAGTATATCAACCCAAAGGGGGGTTAAAGCTTTCAATTTTGAGGTCTATAAAATCTTACAAAAATTTATAGGTCTAACAAACATATTTAGTACAAAAGATTTTATGAGTATTGACATTAAAAGTGCTACTCATCATTTTCATTATCATACTACTTGCAACTTACATAAAAGGCTTGATGAAGAATTCCAACACTTTTTGGCATAATACAATGATGCAATAGTTGAATAGATACATGAAAAAAGATACAACTTGTTTCTTCATTATGCTTTTTTGGTTATGTTAAACAGGGATGTCCCCCTGGGTTTTTCTATTCATTCCCATCCAATTAACAAATATGTTCTTAAATTATTATTCTTTGTTCATAGATAGGCTATTACATTGGAATGTTCCTTTTGTACCCCACCGTCCAATTAACAATATATAGGTTTCAAACTTGACAAGAGATATAATAGCAAGCTTTTTTCAAAAATTACAGTTTTTAAATTTGATACTCATATATACAACACAATTTAACATTTACAAGAGAAATTATATTTGCACAAATCCCACGTCATCCAACCATAAATTTTGTGGTACTAGGTAATATTTCCAAAGTCAATGGTATCCATCATCTTATAGATTATAGAGTCAATACTCTGATCTTGATTCAATGTAAGTAGATGGAGATTAAGCACAACAATAAATGATCTATATAATTTTTAGTTGTAACTTGTATCCTTTGAGCTTTTTGTTGTGACACCAATTGTTATATAATTTATATTTGCACATTGACAATGCAAGCAATGATTTTTTCTTAATTTTCCACCCACCAATCCCCTTTTAATATGACGGTCAACAATCAAAGAAATTTGACATTGCAAAATTTCAATAGCCTACAAACTAAAAATTGGTTCAAAAGCTTAATCAAAACTATAAATATGTTCCATTACCACAAAAGCTCTTATTTACAAACACCTACTTTTCTCATGTTGTAAATATTTCCCAACCGTTCAATTCTCTTATGAATGATTATGTAAACACAACTACTTAAATAAATACAAGTCAAAGAACAAAACTGACCTACTAACATTTGGTAGAAACTTCACAGCATCACGACCTTGTTATGCTGAGATTTGTAGTTGCACTGATAGAAAAAGGTGGAATGTAATGGCCTTATGGTACTTATAAAAATTATTGAGAAACAAAATTTCTTAAGATATAAAAAATTTGAAATTTTAAAATATATATTAATACGGATACAAAGAAAATTAAAATTTTCATCTTTAGAACTAACAACATAGAAGAGTGTGTGAAAATTCTATTGTAGTTACTGATTATTAATCTCCTATCTAATATAGACTATTTGACTGCCAAAAATTAATTCACAGCAAATATTGAAAAATAACACAACTTCAACTTCTCAAATAAACTCACAAGAATAGAGAAGAAACATGCAAAATAATGAACACAATATTTTTGGACAAATTGTCCCTAGAAAAACCCCAAAGGGAAAACTAGTACTGTAGATGAGGAATTTTATTAAACTTCAGCAAATTAAGAGATACATAAACTGCTTGCCTCTTACTGGCAGAGCTTTGACAATAATCTTCTTTGGAAATTCTTCCCTCAATTTCTCTTGCTGAAATTCCACAGCTGTTGTCCCCAACACTATCACTGCGCCCTTGCTATCACTGCAAGACTATTTTATCTCACTACAAATCTACTTGCTATCACTGCAAGTCTTTCTCAAATGTGTTCTTCAAATTCCCATTGATCCCCTTTTATACTTTTCTCATTGAAAAAAAATGGCCATGATTTAATCTCAATTAATGGCTATGATCAAATAGACTCTAACAACCCTAATTAACTAGATTCTAGAAGTCTCTAGAGGAATCAATTAATTAATTACATAATTATCTAGACAACTAAGTCCTATCTAGAAGTCTCCAGAAAAAAATAAAATAATCTTGGGAATGGAGATAACAATTGTTTGAGCTACAAAAATTAACACTCCCTCTTAGTGAGGAAGGTGTTTTGCATGACACCCAACTTATCTCTGAGAAGATGAATTTCACCTTCCCTAATGCCTTTGTCAAAATGTCTGCTACCTACTAATCTATAGGTATATACTATAGCTGAACAATCCCATGCTGTACACAATCCCTGATGAAGTGATACCTGATATCTATATGCTTAGACCTATCATGAAACACTAGATTCTCAGATAACTTGATGCAACTCTGATTTTCGTAGTGTATCACCATAGTCTCAAGCCTCTGACCAAACAAGGCTACCAACAACTTCCAAAGCCATATCAGCTCACACGTCGCCATGCTAGCTGCTATGTATTGTGCCTCTGCAAAACTCAAAGCCATAGACTTCTGCTTCTTACTGTACCAAGATACAAATCCTGATCCCAAACTGAAGCAACACCCTGAAGTGAATTTTTTATTTGTTGTACTTCTTGCCCAATCTGTGTCAATATAGCCTATCAACCTAACACCATCACCTCGAGCATATTTAATCCCATACTCGATTATACTGTGCAAATACCGCAACACATGATTTTTCGTTGTCCAATGCACTCTCTTCGGCTCAACCATGAACTGACTAAGATATTTTACTGCAAATGATATATCTAATTTGGTGTTGACCAAATACATGAGAGATCCAATAAACTTCTTGTATAAGGTGGGGTCTACATCCTTCTCCCTGGATGTATCTACCTTCTTCCAATTCATGATCATAGGAGTAGACATGGCTCTGCAATTCTCCATCTTGAACCTCCTCAATATTCGATGCAGTATTTCCCTTGTCCAAGAAAAATATCTCCATCTATCTGCCATACCTCCATGCCTAGAAAGTAGTGCATAAGCCCCCAATCCTTCATCTCAAACTCTACTACAAGGTCCCTTTTGCACTCCTCTATGAGCCCCAATGAACCTATCAAAAACAATTCATCCACCTATAGAACAAGAATGAGAACCTCACCCACAACCACCAAGTAGTAGAGGTTAGCATCTTCTTCACTCTTCACGAAGCCCATTCTCTGCAAGTATCTATCAATGCGCTCATACCACGCCATGAGAGCCTACTTGAGTCCGTACAAATCTCTCTTCAATATGCACATGTGGGTTTCAATGTTGTGTGCTACAAATCCCTCTCATTGTTCTATGTATACCTCCTCTTTCAATTGACCATTAAGAAACATTGTCTTAACATCCATTTGATGGATCTTCCATCCCATCTATGCTACAAGTGAGATCACAGCTCTTATAGAAGTATACCTGGCCACTGGAGCAAATTCCTCCTTATAGTCAATTCCCTCCTTCTAAGAGAACCCCTTGGCCACAAACCTTGCCTTGTATGTCTCTATGCTACCATCTTCACCGTGCTTGATCTTATAGATCCTACATGATCCAACCATTGCCCTATCTGTTGGTCTAGGCACAACCTCCCACACATCGTTCTGCACTATTGAGGTATATTACTCAACCATTGCATCTTTCCATACCTGCTGCGGTGTGGCCTCTTGATAGCTAGAAGGATCACTATCTACCAACTAGCTAATTAATGCCATATAGTCATTATACCTAGTTGATTGTCTGTGTTGTCTATTACTCATCCTAGGAGCTCCCACAAACTCCTGAGTATCCCTATGTGTCTGTTGGTTCTTGCTACCAACTGTAGAGGATGAACTATCAACCTCCATGTCTCCCTGATGCATCTCTTGGATCTGCTGCATCCGTTGCTCCATACTCTATGAACTCTCAGCACCTGAGCTTGTGCTTGTACTAGTAACTATACTCGAGCTTTTTTGCCCTTGATCTAGTTGAACGATCCTTGGAGCTTTTGTTGGTTGCTCACTCTGATCATCTGTTGGAAAATCTTTGCACCTCCTAAATTCCTTGTCCTCCATGAACTTGACATAACACCTAACAATAATCCTCCTGGCCCCTAGAATAGATATATAATATGCCTTTGACGTTTCATTGTACCCCACAAAGTACCCTTTTTTTGTAGTCTGATCTAACTTGGAATGTGTAGGCCCTAGAATGTGACAATATGCCAAACTCCCAAATATCCTGAAGTGGCTAACATCTAGTTTCTTCCTTGAGAATGCCTCCTTTGGTGTCATCTTTCCCAATACCTAATGTGGAACCGTGTTCTGTATGTATATTGTTGTACTGCATGCCTTTGCCCATAAGTAATGTGGCATATCCTGGTCATACAACATAGCCCTTGTCGCCTCTGATATAGATCGATTCTTCCTCTCAGAAACCCCATTCTATTGTGGGCTGTAAGGAACAGTCCACTCTCTCTTGATTCCTTCCCTGGTATAAAACACCTATAACTCTTTCTCTTTGTACTCACCTCCATTGTCTGACCGAAGAACCTTTATCTTCCTTCCTGTTGAATTCTCCACAAGAGCTTTGAACTCTTGGAAGCAACTGAAAATCTCATCCTTGGTCTTCAAGAAGTATATCCAGGTCTTCCTACAAAAATCATCAATAAAAGTAACAAAGTACTCATATCCTCTGAGAGACTTCATCGACATTGGTCCACATATATCTGAATGTACTAGATTAAGAACACCCTTAGATCTGGTGTCACTCCTTGGAAAAGTTTCTTTTGCAAAATTCCCCAATACACATCCCTTACATACGTCATCATGCTCTGTGCTCACCTCTAGAACACCTGTCACAATCTCATGAAGCATTTTAAGTGCTCATGATGTATATGACCCATCCTCTTATGCCATAGCTCTCATTGATCTCTAGAATTATTGTTGCTCATCAGTTCCTTATGAGTATCAAACTACAACCTGTAAAGTTGGCCACTCCTAACTCCAATAGTTATGGGTGATTTCCAATCCTTATGCTTGATTAACACATTCACCCCTCTAAAGAGTACATTGTAACCTTTATCTTGAAGGACAAAAACAAAAATAAAATTCATACCCAAGCCTAGCACATGCAACACATCATGAATGGGAATCAGCTTGTCATTCTCCCTCTGAAATAGAATAGTCCCTTTCCCTTGACTAGATTGAGCTTGGACATGTTCCCCATGGAAATCTAGATTTTGATGTCCTCCTCCTTATAACTGGAGAAGTACTCTCTAACTCCTGTCATATGAAATGATGCCCCACTATCTATATACCAAACACCCTGTGATGTTGAGCTTACCATACAAGCTATGAGTGCAAACTCATCCTCCATTCAGCTAGAGAGCTCATCTATGCTTGTTGAAGTTGTTGTCTGCTTCTTTCCCTTCTTATCATTCTTCTTCCTTTGTGGGAAATCACTGACATAGTGGCCAAACTCATGACAACCATAGCACTTGATCTTTGACAAGTCCTTCTTCTTCTTCTTCTCCTCACTTTGTGGATTTGATCCTTTGCAAGACCCCTTCTTCACTTTCCCCTTTCTTGCTAGGGCAATATGTTCCTGTTGTACCTCACTTTTCTGACTCTTATTGTTGGTTCCACTGACAAGACTAAGTCTAAGCTCCTCTTGAGTGAAATCACTCCATAGTCAATCCCACCTTGGTAAGGTGTCTCATCCATTGATAACTTGAACAAAGAAATGCCACTGCTTAGTAAACCCATTTAGGGCTATTCACACTAGCTCATCATCATCTGGTTTATCTCCAACAACTGCCAACTCATCCTTGACAAGTCTGAGTCTAGTGAGGTAACTTGTAATGTCTTCTCCCTTGTTCATCCAGGTGTTCCTCAACTTTTCTTTGAGAATCAACTTTCGATTAGTGGTAGCATTCTGGTACAGATTCAGAATGACATCCCACATATTCTTTGTTGTATCTAAATCTATGACATGTGGCACAATATGGTCCTTGACACCATCAAGGATCAACCTCCTTGCCTTGGCTTCCTTGTTAATGCTAAGAGCTATGTTGGATCTGTAGGTATAGATACAACACTAGTCACATATTCCTTGATACCATTCTCTTCCAGCAATAAAGAAATTCTGGCTTTCTAGACACCAAAATTTGAGGCTCCATCCAATCTGTCATGATCTCTTAAACCTGTTGAGGCCATCTCAAAATATAATAATAATAAAAATAATTTTGAAGAGATAGCACTGGGTTTTATAAACCCTCAATTTTTTCTTCCTGTGTTGAGCCTTGTCTACCCTCAGATCAACTCTAATACCAAGTGAAAATTCTATTGTAGTTATTGACTATTAATCTCCTATCTAATATAGATTATTTGATTGCCAAAAATTAATCCATAGAAAATATTGAAAAATAACACAACTACAACTTCACAAATAAACTCACAGGAATAGAGAAGAAACATGCAAAATAATGAACACAATATTTTTGGACAAATTGTCCTTGGAAAAACCCTAAAGGGAAAACCAGTATTGTAGATGAGGAATTTTATTAAACTTTAGCAAATTAAGAGATACATAAACTGCTTGCCTTTGACTGGTAGAGCTCCAACAATAATCTTCTTTGGAAATTCTTCCCTCAATTTCTCCTTTCGAAATTCCATAGTTGTTGTCCCCAATGCTATCACTGCGCCCTTGCTATCACTACAAGACTATTTTCTGTCATTGCAAATCTACTTGCTATGAATGCAAGTCTTTCTCAAGTGTGTTCTGCAAATGCCCATTGATCCCCTTTTATTCTTTTCTCATTGAAAAACCAATGGCCATGATTTAATCTCAATTAATGGCTAAGATTAAATAGACTCTAACAACCCTAACTAATTGAATTCTAGAAGTCTCTAGAGGAATCAATTAATTAATTACATAATTATCAAGACAACTAACTCCTATCTAGAAGTCTCCAGAAAAAAAAAAATTTAACAGAGTGAATATCCATTACAAAATAAATATATATTTTTTAGGGTAAAAGGAAAAATATGCCTATATATATTAATTTATAAAATATAGAGTACATTTCAAAATGCCAAATTTTAATGTCAAAATGACTGAGAGTATTAACTTAGAGCCCATTAACCATAGCTAAATTGACCATAAATTAAAAGCAACCATTATCCCCTTTTACATAAGGTATGAATGCTATGCAATTTTTTAATAAAATGTAATATAAATTTTATATGATTTTGGAATTTTTGGGTGAGAATTGTTATCTCCTAGAAATTCCCCCTATGCAAAGTTATAAAAAATGAGCTTTCTAGAGAAACATGGGATCATTCCAAGGCTATGGGTCACCTAAAGTTGAAATGAACCTTCGGAGAAGGCTGGCTTCCTTTGTGTTATCACTTAAACTACTAATTTTGTAAGGGAAAGGGAGAAGGAGTACATGAAAATTGAAACTTAAACCTACGGTGATACACCAAATTGAAAAGAGCAAAGGGATACTTAGGTTACACTTGAAAATTGACAATGACCATAAGATTACACATCAAATTTTGTAAGCTTGTCATTAATACCTCACAAATAGGTTCGATTCACATATTTTCAAGAAAGGAAAATACTTTCTCAGACTATAATCCATGTAAGGTTATATAAACATAGTTTGTGATTCATAAAATGATGCTTTTTTTTGCAAAGGCATGAAACACAAGATAAAGTTATAAAGGAATGAAAGAAATTCACAAAAATAACCTGATCATGAACCTGAAATGCACAACACTTCGCAAGAACAAGATGGTAATTTGAATCATCCACAATGATAAAGGTAAACTCTATATATTATGCTCTGAAAGAGTTACAAATTTGTGCTAATTTGAGAGAGGACTGTAAAAGTCACAGACTTCAGAAAAACATCTGGAGAACTCTCCTTACACTAAGGCAAAAAAATGCCATATATACAAAAGTGTGTCAGCCCCTTAGGGCTCACAAAAATATCAGCTTGTGGAAAGATCTGTCCTTAGATCTTTTTCTACATTGAGTTACTTCTGCATTCAATGTGTGACCTTGCTGTCCATGTCAGTGTGAAAGATTTCCCTCAGAGAAGCCTTCAGATCTTTTGCAACATTAACTTTTGGTCCTCGTGTCCCCCTCTAACCTCCTTGGCCGAGCTGCTTTGAATGCTTCTAAGCTCAGGGCAGATCCACATTGTGTTCCCCCTATTGATACTCTTGGCACTGGTCAAGCTACCAACGGTCCACCTGTAGCTCCCACGATTGGTTGAATAGATGCCACACAAGCTGCTTCGGGTGGTCAAAGCTCTTCATCAGAATTGCATCTCGGTGAGACACTAGAAGTGTCTCGCAGATGCAATTATGCCCCTCTGCAACTATCGGCATAGAAAACAACTATCACTAAGAGTTCTCATCAAGCCACAAAAGTTATATTGAAATTTCCTTTGTCATCACCCAGGACATCGGTAAGATGCTATAGCGAGCCCTTCAAGAGTCATACCGACATCACCACTTCATCGCCTAGTCATCTGCATTCGACAAGAGCTCCTTCAGTCGGCAAGAGGTCATACCACTCTTTGTGAGTTATATTATTGTGCTCCTTCATCGGTAGGACATTCATGTGTTGGTGAGAGCTCATGCCGAAGGCAATATACTATCGGCGAGCCCATTTCATGGTTGGGGAGACTTTCTCCTGTCGGTAGGACCTTTTAGCAATGTACAACTCTCTCGGCGAGCTCACCTCATTTTGGGGAGACATCCCTATGTCAGCGAGACGTTACGGTGAGCTCCCTCATTCTCCTTGAGCTCTCTTCATTTTGCTGAGACCTCCATCCTTCAACGAGACCTTTCTCTGAGCACACCCCGGTCTCCCCGAGCTCTGATCATATTTCGATGAGACTGGCATAGGTCAGAAAGAGATCTCGCCAAGCTCAAAACACTATGTCAATCCTCATTTTGCTTCAGCGACACCACCCTCAGTTGGGGAGACATCTCCCCGAAGACATCACCATTTCCTGAGCTGACTTCTTGTCACCGAGACCTTGGCTTGTCGGCCAGAGCTAATATCGATGCCATTCTCTCTCGGGGAGACCCTTTTTGTCAGCGAGACTCCTATTGAAAGAAAAACACATATCGAGACCCCTTCTTCTCTAGGCAAGACCACCTCCATTCGCTGAGACATCACGACGACTCTACCTTCCTTCGCCAAGCTCACCTCTTGTCGAGGAGACTCCGCTTGGTCGCCAGGACATTATAGCGAGGTCCTTCTTGTCTCCCCGTTGACACCTCTTTTCTCTAAGACCACTCGTTTGTCACTGAGACTTCATAGCGAACTCCTCCATTCTACCCGAGCTCACTTCATTTCATCAAGACTCCTTCCTTTGATGAGACCTTTCTCCAAGCACACCCCGGTCTCCCCGAACTTTGATCATATTTCGATGAGACTCCCATGGGTCGGTAAGAGATCTCGCCAAGCTCAAAAAACTATGTCGATCCTCATTTTTCTTCGGTGAGACCACCCTCGATTGGGGAGACATCTCCCCAAAGACATCACCATTCGCCGAGCTGACTTCTTATCACCGAGAGTTTGGCCTGTCAGCCAGAGGTTATATCAATGTCATTCTCTCTTGTCGAGACTCCTACTGAAGGAGAAACACATATCAAGACCCCTTCTTCTCTTGGCGAGACCACGTCCATTTACCGAGACATCACGGTGACTCTACCTTCCTTTGCCGAGCTCACTTCTTGTCGGGGAGACCCCGCTTGGTTGTCGGGACATTATGGCGAGGTCCTTCTTGTCTCCCTGTTGACACCTCTTTTCGTCGAGACCACTCGTTTGTTTTCGGGACTTCATAGCGAACTCCTCCATTCTGCCCAAGCTGGCTTCATTTCGTTGAGACCCCTTCCTAGTTGGCCAAACCTTATGCCGAAGGAAAAATCCTTTGGCAAGCTCGCTATCGGTGAGACTCCTTGTTAGTCATCGAGACCTTATGCAGAAGGAAAAACCTTATGCTGATGGTGAAACCCCCTTTGGAAAGACTCCACTTGGTCGCTGAGACCTCAAACTGAACACAAACCATTCTCCTCGACGTCGGCCTGGTGAATAACTGTCGGTGTGACAACCACGGGTCGGGAAGACCTCACAGCGGGCGACAAGACCTTATGCTGAGAGCTCCCCAATGAACAAATATGTGAGGTACCTTCGGTGGGACATCCCACACGGAGAGACCCATAAAGAGTCATATCGACCCGAATGTCCTGGCGACTGGTGCATTCGAACAAATTGAGGACACTGCTAGTCGGCAAGACAATAGTGGGGTTTTTTCGACTTTCTTCTCTGATGGATTTTATGCCAAATCTGACTGAGGTGAGGCTTTCCAATTGAGCTCCCTGTGAAATTTCATCAAATGAATGACCTAACCCTTAATGCAAATGTCCCATTTGGCCCTTATGAATACTTGAAACATAGATTTCCCAACTGATTTAGGCTATAGGTGAAAATTGGGCAACAAGAATCACTCTACATATTTTAATTTAGCTATACAAATGTAGATTTCAATTGTTTGCATATTTTTTATATTTTGTAATTGTAAAGAAGATTATTAGATTTATTAAAAATAAATTACTTAGTAGAATCTTAATAAATAATATAATTTAATACTATCAAAACTAGTTCCTTCATGTCACTAGATTTCATGCACTTTTTAATATATCTATGTAGATTTTAATTATATTTATTTAAAATAAAAAAATTCACCGTACTCATTCAAAATCTTCATCCTAAGACTTGTGCTCCCTACAGAATAACTAAATACATCATTATGTAGGTTTGATGTAAAACCTTACAATAAAAAAAATAATTTCAGTAAACATTTTAATATAATAAAATTACATGTAGATTTTAATTATACTTGTGGCATCTTAAATATATATCTTTCAAATCTGAAATAGATTATAATATTAACTAAAATATAATAGATTTCACTTGTATATTTTTTATTTTGAAAATTATAGAAAAATAAAAATAACTTTCAAAGTAAAGAATATGAAATAAATCATCACTAGGAGACCATTGTAAAGAGTGCCCTATTTCTGAAAAGGAATGTAGGAATATAGTCTCCTCCAATTTTGTATCTAGTTTATGTTTGATAGAAAGGCTATAATAGGATCCTAGTTTTGAAGGAAGTTAGCCATAGGAAACAACGATGGATTTATCCAAAACATATACAATGTAACCTTTTCTGTCTCATAATATAATGGAAGTAGTCCCCATATTTCTTAATTAAAAAAATAAATAAAATAAATAAAATAAATAAAATAAATAAATAAATAAAATGTTTTTGGGGTGTAGATAGGTTGGTTGATTCATTGAAAGACATGAACAACCATCATAGGTTCAAACCCTGACTTATCCAATTGTGCATAGTGTGGGATAGTTGTTGGGCTTCGTGGGGACTAGGGGACTAGCTTCAGCTTGCTTGGATTGACCCAACGACAAGGTCATAGTGCTTATGAGCCAAAGACACTTCTAACATACCCCAGCGCCCCCCCCCAACCCAAACAAAAAGAAAAAAAAAAGAAGGGTCTATCTGTATATGTAGCAGTTTAAAAACTTAATATTAGTTGTTTTAATAAAATAAATTTTCAATTGAAAGTGAAAATAAATTGTTATTTAAGTACATAAATTGAAAAAGATAATGCTAATTCAATCTTTAACTTTGTATAGAAATAAAATCAAAACACACCAAATGTAATGTAAAAATTTCTATACAATCCTACAAAACATAAAGTTAGGCAACCACTCTAGTTGGGATTACACCCCTCCAAAAACATCTTACAAATCATTAACTAAATATGTTCAAACTTTGAAATATATGTTGTGTTTTTCAACCTAGAATTTCCTTAATGAACAAAGCTTACAAAAGGTAAATAAATTTGAAACACAAGGTTGAAATGTGAAAGTGAGTAGTTATTATGGGAATGCTCATGGTAATTGGTGGTTCATCTTGGCATGTTAGTGTATGGTAAAATCATGATGCAATGCCTTTCAAATACATTTTTTTTTATGGAAAATAGCTACCACCCCATTGTGTTTTCCAACCTACACATGTTTAGTTCATGATTTATAAGATGGATTTTAAATTTTTGGCCTTCACAGTCTATTCATAATTTAATATGTTTTAATCATTAAGATTCCTATTGCTGAATTTTTTAAAAATAAATTATTTTTAGTAGAGAATACATTTAATTTAAATTTTAAGTTGTCACTAAAAATTGAAAGACTTGTTGGTTGTTAATATAGATAATATTAAGGGATTGCGACCCAAAAAGTTACGGAAAGGATGAACTAGAAGGAGGCTTCAGAAGACCTTGATGTGATCAACAAAATTTACAGGTTACTCTAGGTCCCATATATTGAATTACATGTGTTATTGAAAATTTAATTCACAAGTTAATTTATATATCAAATATATGAATTATTTAAAATGAGTTGTTTACATTCGGGAACATAATTAATTTCAAATTTAATACTGGTAAATTGTACAAAAATTCCATACAACCATTGGCAAGACCTTGCTTTGCAATACTAAATAACATGATAAGGTTAAAGTTGGTGGTAGTGTGTGACAGGCCCTATATGCAATAAGGGATTTCTTGGCCATCTCTCTCAGATTTTCCAAATACATTTAAAATGGTTGTAAAAAAAATAAAACTAAAAAGCCACTAAACTAAAAAGCATGAGATTGTTTAAACTAGAAAGCATTCAAATTCTTATTCTAGAAAGCATGTGAATTACCTAGGAAAATACTTGTAGTTAAATTGTAAAATTTAAATGAAAGCAACTAACACTAACGATTGGGTAAAAGCAAGAAGTTGGGTCTAGGAAGAGGGAAAGTTTTAGCCAAAAAAAATCTCGCAGAAAATGCGTGTGTTATAAAAAATGCATACACGTTATTAAAAACGCATGTGTTATGCTTCAGATACCCAAGCCTAAAAAACCACATATGCACTAAAAAATGCGTATGCGTTATATAATGTGTATGCATTTTATAACATGTACAAGTCATTTATTTAAAAAATTAAATACCTTTTAGAAATGCATACACGTTTTAAAATGCAAAACGTGTACACATTTTAAAATGCGTACATGTTTCTAAAAAGTATATTTAATTTTTTAAATAATCAAGCAAATAAAGAAGGTGTATGTGTTTTTGAAATTTTGAATCCCTAACCCACATGCTGCCTCGGTTTTAGGCTCGGGAAAGGCTTGACAACCCGACCCTTAGCCTTTGACTTGCAACTAAAAAACTAAGGCAAGTTCAAGAGAAATGTCCAACTTTGACAATGTGGCTGATGGACTTTTTTTCTTAATCAATCTATGAAATTAAAACCCATTAGAGAACATGATGTCTAGTTTCCAAATATATATATTTTTTAAAAGATTGGATTATATTGTTTATTTTTAAATTAATTTCTAAGCAAACTAGTCCATAAACTTGAAATATCATACTTTTTTGGTTTTTTAATAACTTTTTTTTGGTTAATTTTCTTGTAAAAAAAATTATATGGCATTAATATTCAGACAACTCTCTACACAATGAAAACAAATTTCAAAAAATGTTTAGTTTAGGTCCAATTATGTTGTCCATATACGTTGATATTTAAAAACAACAATTAATTCCAATAAAAATTCAATAAAAAAAATATTTAGAAAAAAATTGCAAAAAATATCCTCATCAATCTTCATGTTGATAGCTATCTTTCCCCAAAAGAAATTAGAAAAATCTTTTTATTTGGGTCAAAAAGTGGTGTCCATACACGTGCATGGTATGGTAAAAAAAGAGGACTTTTAAAAAGTGATTTTTATACATCCCTATCAAAATTCAATTTCTATCATATGGGTATTTGAATAAATTACATATTTGGAAACTATATTCAAAATTCAAAATTTCATATTACTGGCTTTTTTTAAGATTCATTATGTAAGTGCCTCAAATTTTTAGTCCAAGTGTGAATTTTTTTGAAAAACAACAAAAACACCACTTTTTGAGCTTTTTGTGGACCCAACTTCTTACATCAGCCTGACTAATTGTTGGGAAAAATACACTTAATGACTTGTAACTGACAAAGGAGGAGGTGCTCCAAAATTTCAAAGTAATAGAACTTAAATATTGCAAACTTGAAACTACGACTTGCAAGAGTATAGAGCTCAACACAAAATAACATTCATCTAAATTTAACATGTACAAAATGAAAGTATCAGTATTAACAAAAGAAATACTTATCTATTCTACAAGATCCCTCAAGTGGCCAGCTCTCAGGTGTTCCTATGATTAACTCAAATCACACGTGGTATTTTCGCATCTTCAAAATAAGTCCATTCATAGTACTTCCATTACACAAAACTATCAACTCAGAATAAGACTAGCTAAGTTTATTTTATTCATATCATAAAAGTGTAACACAAAGACATAGTTCAAAGCATATCATAACAATATAATGGTAGCCTCTTGTCTTGGTAGTTACACATATTTATACTACTTACAAAATCCTATATTTCAGATGGAAGTAGATCACCATTGAAAAAGTCTTTTAACAAAATTACAACTTATTAGACATTTGTGACATAAAAACATAATAAAGGCTTGGGATGGAGCCATAAAGTCTTAAACAAAAAGTTGAACAAAAAGCTTTAAAGGAGATGGTTGCACTTTGCACGCCTAAATTTTTGGTTCCTAAACTTTGTTAGTGTTAGATTCTCTCCATTAACAATAGACGTTTAAGCTAACTAAGTCAATTTCTATCTGTTAACAATGGATATGATTGACATGCATGTTTCCATCAATTTCTCTATTAACAGTTAGTTTGCTTGAGATTCTCTACCTCTTATCACTATAATTTCTTCTCCTATGGTGGTTATAAATCTATTAATCTTTGCATTTGATTCAATCAATGAGAATAAAGTCTAATGTGCAAATTATTTTTTATGTGTGCTGATCATTTATCTTCCTAGATTTGTAGTAATTTTACATGGTATCTGAGCCTTGGGTGGAGATAGTGCAAGCCATAGTTGAACAAAATTGCATTTGGTTTGTTTCTATTGTTGTGCGCAATCGTAGGAAAATGGTTATATGTATGTAGAAGTATTTATAGGCATTATTTGGAGTCATCTTGCACCCACAACAAGAAGAAATCTACCTCTATTGTCTTTATAAGTGGTTTATTGTAGAATTTTGGCTATTTGAAGGGTTATATCCTCTCTAGTTTGTAAATTTATGAAAGAACCGCAAGAATTATGTCTTACTAGCTTGTATGTAGGTGCAGATCTCCAACATTTCTAAGGCATGTACTAGCTTCTCACATAGGTGGCTTATAGTGGAAGAGTTTTGTGGACTTCAATCTGCTCTTTCCATTATTTGTGCAATGCCTCCAACTAGCTGAGTCAAGTGAGTTTTTTTTTTTTTTTTTGTGGAGTCTTAATCTTTCATTAGATTTGTGATAGCTTGGCAAGAATCAAAGGCATATAAATTCCAAGCGTCTATTGTTAGCTCCACTTCATCGCCTAAATTTGCACACATAGACCTCTCAGCTTAGCGTGAGTACCTCATGACCTATGTCTATGCAACTATGCCTTATAGCTTAAAACCATGCCTATGCTTCCACTACTCAATATTTGACATGGTGCAAAGAGTTGTGTGGCATGGATATGAGTGAGCACTCTTGAAGGCTTTGTAGACCTATGAGGAGGTGACTCACATGTCCACCTGCTTGACTCACCACAATGGAGGTAGATGTAAACCTTTTTTTCTAGATGCATGCATATTTCTTTCCCCAATTATTTTTTCATGCTTTTTTCCTTGTTGATTCTTTAAAAATTATACGTGCTTTGAGAGCATGACATGATAAAGACCTGGGAAAATTTGGAGCTTTGTAAAAATTGAACTTATATAAAGTTCCATATGGGGTTTCTACTTAAAGAATCTAGTATAGGTTTCTTTCATTTTGCTTCTGAATAAACAAACTTAGAATATTAAAAGTTGCTAATTAACTGTTAAGCTCCACACTGTTCCTCCAATCGACAGCCAAAATTGTTCTTCTATTTTAAATTCCTATCTACATGAGATTCCAGAGTCGCATCCTCATGTGCTTCCAGAGTTTCTTTCTAGTGGGACAATATTGAGCATTGGATAAACAATGGCATCATCCCTAACAAAGGGCATCTTTGCAGTTCTTTAGAAGTTGTAGCTTTCTTCTTTAGTTTGAATAAATTGTTAGGAGTCATCACTTCTGTTGGCCCACCATCTTCATCACCTTTGCAACTGTTCTCTATCAGTCTTCATAGGATCTTGGATTGACATCATCACTTTCTGACATGTGGACACATGAGCAGTTTTCAGAGGCACACATCATCTGGATTTGGATTCCAAAATCACCCATTCTTTTGGTTTGGCTTCTCCTATCACCAGTGGATCCTTTTCTTCCTAAGGGGAGAAATATTATTTGTAGGCATTAGATCATATTTTGTCTTTAGGCATTCATCATTGGCACGAGAGCTCTTTCATTTTGGGGGGGATCCATATCTTCTTTTCCTCTCTCCTCTTTCCTCTTTTCTATCTCCTTAGCTATACTTAAGGTGGGGTGTTAGCATTAGATTCTCTCAGTTAACAACAAATGTTTAAGCTCACTAAGTCAATTTCTATCTATTAACAATGGATATGGTTGGCATGCATGTTTCCATCAATTTCTATGTTAACAATTAGTTTGCTTGAGTTTCTCTACCTCTTATCACCTTAATTTCTTCTCCTATGGTGGTTATAAATCTGTTAATATTTTTATTTGATTCAATCAATGAAAATAAAGTCTAATGTGCAAATTCTATTTTCTATGTGCTGATCATTAATCTTCATAGATCTTCAGTAATTTTATAAACTTCTGATGCTTTAACTCTAACTACTTGAAGTCCACTCAAAGTCTACTTCATTCTTCGGTCACACAAAAGTCCTGTACAATGACTTGAAATCTATACCATTAAATCAACATTAATTAGTTAGCTAATTTTAATCAATTTAAGAAATACAGATTTATACATCATTTCATAAAAAGTAGAGAATTATTGATCCTAAAAATAAACAATTGGTAGGGCTAAAGTGATTGGTAAGAACAACGAAGGGTATTTAGCTTATTATAATCATGAGGCTATTCATACCTCATCACCTTCCCCTTTCTAAACCTAAGTAGGTCCTCCTACTCTTTGATGTATCCTCTACCTTTCTACCTCCCTATTCCTATTTAGTTCATTGTATTTATAACTGAGATCATATGGATGGACTCTGCTTCTCTATCCCAATCACCAGGACTTTTAAGAAAGCCCTTGTTATATTTAACCCTTCCTTTCCATGCATGTAATTCCTTAGGGATTTTCTCTATAGTGATAAGTACTATAGGGGGTGGCTAAAGAAGCAATGGAGGTCTATACCTCATTCCTATCCACTTAGTTTTAAGTTGTTTTAATATATCTACTAAGACCTCAGCTCTCTGTAGGACCATTTGAGATTAGTGGGGGAAATCACCTCCCTCCTTTTTAGATACATGGATAGAGGAGTGTATCATTCATCACAGGCATTCCATGCCCTCTCTATTATCTGTGGCCCCTGAACTGTAAAATTCTCAAAAAAAATGTGAAGATTATCATTATATTTTCTTCTCACAACTTCATAGCTCTTAATGCCTCAAAATCAATCTTTAAAGGTAAAGGGTTTTCTATTGGGACCATATCTCATGTGAAGTCCCACTGTTCTTTCTTCCTACAAATATTCTTTAGTCATCTCCTACCACTGAATCTAATTCTGCATAATGGACATGAATGTTCTAAGTTGTACTTCTCCCACAAAAAGATTAATAAAGAAATCAGTGTTTTTAAATTCTAAAAACAGATTATGTACAAAGAATTCACATAGCAAGTTTTGCTGAGAAAGGTTTGCCTCTCTGAATTCATTTAAAAATTGTTCAACATCTGGATCATGGGGCAGATTGCAAGAAATTCTCAACAACTTCCATCTTAGCAATTTCTCATTCAAAAACATAGAGTATAACCGGCATGGTTTCCTACAGGATAACAACAACTCCCCAATTTGACATGCGTCAATCTTAGCTTGATAAAGGCTATCATAAGATTCTTTTAATAATACCATTTCCTTCTTAAGTCTAGCATTTTCTGCCCGTGCTTGTTTTAGGAAATAACATCTCTCCATCCATTTTGTCAACATTGGGGGAATGTGGACTTGAAACCATTCCATCTTGGTTGGCTTACTTTGTACTTCCTTTTATTCTATTTTTAGCTGAATCTTGATTTCTTGCAAATCTTGTTCTAGTCAACAGTTTTACTCAAAGTTCCATTGAGTTCATCTTTCTATTTTTCTTGTATTTCTGCAAATGCTTGGAGAGTCTACACTAGATTATCAGTTAAACCTTTAATTTGTTAATTCTTTTTAGAAATTTTTTCCAAATACTATTTACCTTCCTCATTAGTTTGTTGCACCTGAAATTGCAATTCTCCAATAATTTTATCTTTTTGCTCCAGTTAAGCCTTCAAAGCTATGATTTCTTGATCTCTTTTCTTCAAAAGTTTAGTTTGTATATCTATGTTTTGTTTTTGTTGATTCATTTCTTCATTTTTCTATAGGCTAAATCTTAGCTAAACAATTTCTGTTTTCAACTCATCTAATTCTGATTTTATGTTATCAAAACTTTCAATTTGTACATTACAACAAAGAGGAGAAATGGAAACTTTTGCATTATCATCAATCACATTTTCTTTATCATGTACGTCTAGTGGGTCTGGTTATGCATCACTAGCAATTGGGGTAGACAATTTTTCACTTAGATGGGTCACATCACTTCATGTGTTTCCATTGATTGGTGAAAAGTAGAAAATGATTCCAAAGGCTCATCTTCAATAAGTACATAATTTGGAAGTTGTTCTTCTATTTCTTTTTTTCTTGTCTAAAAGGTAAATGCAAGAAGATGAGTCCACAAAACATGGAAGTTTTTACCTTAGAAAAAAACCTGAAATTGGTTTCAACAAAATGGGATCCCATTTTTTAATAAACGTGATCTTGTTTAGGTTCGGGACCTTGAGCCAAAAATGATATCTCGTTTAGGTTTGAGACCTCAAGCCAAAAATGAGATCCCGTTTTATAAAAAATGGGATCACATTCTAAAACGAGATTCTGCTTTTAAAAAAATGGGATCTAGTTATCATGTTCTAAACTGGGATCCTGTTTCATAAGATTTTTTTTTATGTTTTTTTGAAATGGGATCCCGATTTTAAAATGTGATCCCATTTTTTAAAAAGTGGGATCCAATTTTGAAAATGGGATCCTATTTCAAGAAAACATCATTTTTATTTTTTTTAATGATTTTAATAAACGAGATCCATTTTTAAAAAAATGTGATCATGTTTTGAAATGGGATCCCATTTCTTAAATTCATAATTTTTTATTTTTTTTTATGAAACAAGATCCCGTTTCCAAAACAGGATCTAGTTTTTTAAAATTTATTTTTTTGGTCAAATTTCTGCTTTGTTTTTCGGTTTGGGAAAAGGCTTGGGGACCCAAACCTAAGCTTTGGACTTGGTTTGACCTGCAAGTTGAAGGTCCTAGCAATGTCACAAGAAAATAGTGACTTTGGGCATATGTCTAAAGACTTTTTTTGTAGATTTTTTTGACGAAATTAAAACCCATTATAGATGAGATAGTTTAGATTCTAAATATGTAAACAAATTTACAATTGGATTATTTTTCTATTTTTCAATTAATTTCTGATGAAATTGGTCCATAAACTTGAAATATCAGGGGTTTTTACTATTTTAATAACTTTTTATTAAAATATTTTTTATAAAACAAATTGCATGAAAATGCACCTTATACAATTTTTTTCAATTTCAAAAAAAAATTCAAAAAATGATACTTGTTTAGGTCATCTTATGTGTGACATACACGATGATTTTTCAAAATGACAAATATGGCTAATAAAAATTTTAACAAAAAAAAATTAATTAAAAAGTTACAAAAAAATATCAAAAATGTGCTTCAGTGAGTTACAAATCCTTTCCCAAAAGGATTTAGAAAATTATGATAATTTAGGTCAAAATATGGATGACATACACATGCATGGTATGGTAAAAAATAGTGACTTTTAAATAGTGGTTTTTAGAAATGCCCATTGAAAATCAATTTGTAGCATCTGGGTATTGAAATAAATTACATATTTGGAAACTAGACTCCAAGTACTACATTTTATGATTTGTGATTTTTGTTCAAGATTCCATCTCTAAGTGCTTCAAATTTTAAGGTCAAATGTGTCAAATTCTGAAAATCAGGCAAAACAATTCCACTTTTTGGCCAAAAATTGGACTCAACTTCTTGCCAACACCCTCAAGTGAAACATTTTCCTTTCTAGATTCACTTGGCTAGGTTGTTTCTACACATGGTTGGGCCTCTTTTTCACATGATTGTGCTATAGTTCCATGGGGCTATCTATTCTATCATTTCTTTTTAGGGATATGCAGCTGATCAGAAGCTACAACACAACTAATCTCAAAAGATAATCACTTGTTTCTTCTCAAAGGGGAAGGCCTGTGTTCTTCTATTTTAGGTCCCCTTCCATTTTTACGGGGATGAGCATTCTCATCTTCTAACTTTTCTAGGTCCATATCCCCTTGTTTTTTTGGAGCTTCTGATACATTTTGTGGACTTGGTCTTTCTTGAGGGTCTAAAGGGTTTATTGGATTTTTTGGCGCCTCTCTGTTAAGAGATCCTTCAACATTTTGAAGTTCAGGAGAAGGGTCTTTCAAATTTGAGCCGCCAGACTAGATGGCTCACCTTCCTCTAAATGTCTTATGGGCACAGGGTTCTAAAATTTTTGAATTTTTTTTTGCCATTTTTGTTTCGTTCTTCCCTTCTTCAAGAAATGATATTTATAAATTAAATGTATGAGGTCATGATGTTTTAATGGACCCAACCCAATTTTAAACCTTTTAATCATATTAACATAAGAATCACAAAGAAAGGTAGGAAGGTTGACTTTGAATTCAAGATTTTTGGTGCCATGGCACAAATGAGTTAGTAATCAAAGGCAAGACCAACTATTTGGCACATTTCCCTTCACATGTGAAATATTTGATTATCTAGGCAAATCCCATTCTCCATGGCTCTAGAATTGATATTCTTTGAAACCCTTTGTTTTTCCCTTGGGTAATTACAACTAATAGAGGTTGAGGTTCCCCTTCCCTACTGAAAAGAACTACCATTTTTTGATAGGAAATATTTGTAGTTTCAAATAAATTTACACCCTCATTTATAATACCGAATAAATGAAAAATGACTCGAGGGATTACCTTGAATTTCTTCCCATGCACTATTGATTGTCCATATGAGAAGTTTTCTATAAATTCTTTAACCAGCAGCTCATTATGCCCTTCAAACTTCTTCATAAACTTAAGCCACCGAATCTTTTGAAATAGTTCTAAAATTTTACCCAATGCCAACAACTTATCTAGAGAAGTCAGCTTTGATTTCTACTTAGCTCCACCCATGTTGTCTATTATGCTCAATTCTACTCAATGTTGTGGTGTTCAAAAGGTGAAAAATGTTTAAAAAGAACTATGATGCAGATTAAAGAAAACGTAAGCTTTTCAACCACTTGTACTTGATGCTATCAATGGAACATGAACTAATTATTGCATTTAAATTCACTGCATGAGAATAATTACTTTGCATGG
Organism: Sequoia sempervirens; assembly: GCA_007258455.2. NCBI lineage: Eukaryota > Viridiplantae > Streptophyta > Pinopsida > Cupressales > Cupressaceae > Sequoia > Sequoia sempervirens. The sequence continues at coordinate 1,301,871 of VDFB02128519.1, read as the reverse complement.
AAAAGAGTGCATGAACTACCCCTTTTAAGTGAGGGTACAATCTGCCAATTTATTTATTTCTATTCACAATAATTTACCTAATTTAAATAAAAGTTGTACATAACTTATATATCATGTCATTGATTTGAAATTCAATTACCTTTACTGACGTAACAATATCATTGGATGGGATGGCGAGGGGTTATAATGAATTTATTATAGATGAAGGTGGAATGGCTAGGGATTTGTAATTATTATGTCTAAAGTGGTCACAATATTTTGATTTATTATGGTAAAAGATGGTAGTGTAGGGAGTGAATTTCAGAAGTGATGGAAAAATTTAATGACAATCATGTGTATGTCATTGGAAATATCAAAGCATTTGGAGAGGAAGGGAATTTACAAAATTCTGGAGCATCACTGGAAAATGCAGCCAGGATGAAGAACAAAAATTCTAGAGCATCATTGGAAGATGCAGCCGGGACAAAAGAAGCAAAATTTTGGAGCATCACTGGAAGATGTAGTCGAAGTGGAGAAGAAAATTTCAGAGCATTGCTGAAAAATGCAGCCAAATGAAAAAAGAAATTTTTTAGAGCATTGCTGAAAGATACAGTTGGAATGCAACAATAAAGTTATGGAGCATCGCTAGAAGATGCTGCCAGAATACGAGAGTGAAGTTCCAGAGCATTGCTGAGAGATGCCGCCAGAATGTAGGAACAAAGTTCCAAAGCATCACCAAAAGATGCTACTGGAATGCAAGAACAAAGTTGCAATGAAAGAATTTTTTTTTGGAGCATCACTGAAAGATGCCACCAGAGTGAAGGAACAAAAGTCTGGAGAATCGCTGAAAGATGCCGCTAGATGGAAAAAGTAAAATTCTAGAGCATTGTTGAAAGATGCAGTTGGAATCCAACAACAAAATTCTGGAGAATCATTGAAAGATGTTGCCAGAATGCAGGAAGGAACAAAAATGAAACATGTTGGACTTAAAAAAAATTGAAGCACCATTCAAAGATGCACCAGACTACAGGAACAAACTGAGAAACAAAACTAACTACATGAACAAGTTCTAAAGCATCGTTGCAAGACGCACCATAACTTGTATTCAATTAAAAATAAAGTCCTACAAAATGGAAATGAAATTTAGCCAAGTCCAAGAGATGAAAAATACAAAAGAAATTCCCTTAAGTAATTGTAAATACATACACATGCAATGAGTTTTTTTTATACGAGGTGACTATTAATTTGAACATTCCATTGGCTCTGCCATAGCAGAGTTAATGCATTATATTTATCCTTGTATTTCTACCATCCTTGTAAATTCCTCCTTGTTAATTGGTTTATGGTAGATGCATAATCGACGTTCATTGACTAAGAGAGTTTGGGTGTCACCATCAATGGGTTTGAGCTGCACTGCTCCATTTGGAAATATTTTAGAAATTTCATATGGACCCAATCAATGAGTTCTTAGTTTCCCTTGGTGATCTTTATATTAGAAATCAAATAACAACACCCAATCCCCATTATGGAACTCTCTTTCTTTTATGTGTTTATCATGCCAGGCCATTCATTGTTGTTGAACTAACTCAATTTGGTGTCCACAACATCTAAATGAAGTTCATCCAACTCACTAAGTTGTAGGAATCTTTCAACCTGGGCTCATTTGAGGTCTAAGCCCAACTCCATTGTTGTTCTCATAGTTTGAAGTTAAAATTCGATGGGTAAAAGAGGTTTCTTCCCAAAAATTAACTTGTATAGACTATAACCAGTGGTTGACTTCCAAGTTGTATTATAAGCCCAAATGACTTTGGGGAATTTTCTGGTCTAGTCTTTCCTTCCTGATGAAATCATTTTTGTTAAGATATTCTCAAGTTCCCTGTTAGTGACCTCTACTTGACAATTTGCTTGTGGGTGATAGGGTGACAAATTTTTATGGCTTACCTAGAAACAATCAGTAAAGGCCAACAAAACTTTAGACATAAATTGAGGTCCTTGATTTGTGACAATTATTCTAGGGGCTCCAAATTTGAGAAAAATATTGTTATACAGGAAGTCAACAACTTGTTCTTCTCTAGCAAATTTTAGGGGTTGGAATTCTACCCATTTAGTTAGATAGTTAGTACAAACCAAAATGTATTCTTTTTCCTATGAAGGGGGGTCTATAGGGCCAATAAAATCCAATCCCCACATTTCAAATGGTTCAAGAACTACTTGAGGTTGGAATTTCATTGGATGTAGTGGGTCTTCCTACTCTTTGGCATTCATCATAGTGGCAAACATATTTTTTTACATCTTTATGCATAGAGGGCCAATAATATCCTACACCCAAGATCTTATGGGACATCCTCTTTGAAAATTAATGGCCTCTAAAGGGGTCATGATGGTAGGCCTTAAGGATGTTGTATGTTTCATCTTATCTAACACAACGTCATAAAATCAGATCAGGGCCACATCAAAATAGTATTTCATTAATCCATTTGAATGGAGCACTTTATCGAATGAGATGTTTCTTTTATTTTGATGTAAAAATCTGGTGGGAACTCTAAAGTGGCCAAGTAGTTAGCTATGTCAGCAAATCAAGGGGCTTTAATGGAGATGGAAAATAAATTTTCATCTAGGAATTCATCTTGCACAGGAGCACAATCTCCATTGTCTTGTTTAATTCAGGATAAGAAATTTGCAACTACATTGAAATTCTTAGGTTTATCAATAATGGTCACATTGAATTCTTGTAGAAGCAATAACCACCTAATTATTCTTCCATTCACTACAAGTTTGTTCATTAGGTACTTGATAGATGAATTGTATGTGAACACAGTTACTTTGTACCATGTGATGTAATGTCAAAATTTCTTGATTTCATAAACCACATCTAGAATTATTTCTCTGTAGTGGCATAATTTCATTTAGTGGGAATTAAATTCTTACTAATGAAATAGATGGAATATTTTCCTCCATTCTCATCTTCCTAACCTAAAACTGCTCTGATAGAACCATTGGAAGCATTTGCATAAATATGGAACGAAAGGGTCTAGTTAGGTCCACGTAGGATAGGAGCGGAGATGAGTTTTTCCTTAATGATCTCAAATGATGCTTGACATTCTGTTGTCCAGGTAAAATCTACATTCTTTTGGAGGAGGGAAAACATAGGGGCTACAATCTTGTTGAAATTTTCTATGAATCTATGGTAGTATCCAACATGTCCTAAGAAACTTCTAACATCAGTTTGATTCTTTGGAGTCTCTAGTTGTTGTATCACCTCAATTTTCGTAGGATCCACTTTTATCCCTTCAGCTAGAATTCGGTGTCCCAATACTATCCCTTGTTCCACCATTATGAGGCATTGTTCATGACTCATGGATAGCTGATGGTCCTCACATTTCTTCAATACTTTGTCCAAATTTTGAAGTCCATCATAATTTGACCCATACATGGTGAAGTCATCCATGTATACTTCCACACATTCATTCACTAGCTCAACAAATATGGCTAGGATAGCTCTTTGAAATGTTGCAAGAGTGTTGCATAGCTCAAAGGAAAGGACTCAAAATGTGAATGTTACCCAGGGGCAAGTAATTTTTTTTTCTTGGTCTTCTGCTACCTATATCTGGTTATATCAACTGAATCCATCTAGGAATGAGAAATACTTCCTTCTAGCCAAATTATCCAAGACTTGGTCTACAAAATATAAAGGGAAGTAATCTATATGGGTAGCTTTATTGAGTTCCTTATAATCAACACACACTCTCCAATTCCCATTTTTATTTGGAACAACTACCATAGGAAAAACCCATTTACTGGCAGAAATGGGATAGATGAATCCTACTTGTAGGAGTTTTTCAATTTTTGTTTTAACAATGTCTTTCAAAGCAGGATTGAGTCTTCTTTGTGGTTGAAGAATAGGTCTAACATCCTCAGTATATATGTGATGGGTACAAAAACTTGGGTGTATTCCTCTCATTTATGTATAGTCCCAAGAAAAATCTTTAGATCTATTCACCAAAACATCAAACAATCTATGCTCTTCTGACTTTGTCAACCAAATGTTGATATTCAACATTTTCTTTGGTAGTAACTATGACCAATGACATAGTATAGGTTAACTAAACCTGATCCATATGAATTTGAGGTATATTTAACCCACTAAGCATTAATCCCAATAAGATCATTCACTATAAACAAAGACAAAGAAGCCATTAAAACTAACATTCTAAATCATGAAATCTTGACAAACCTCTAGTCTAAGACATTGAAAATTATCCTATTGAGGAAGTGGTGTCACATTGATGTGGAATGGTGACCCTTACCCAATCCCTTCGATAATGATCGTGTTTCAATCAATTTTATTTAAAAAAACTGATTAAACCATTGATAGATGTGTATGAAAACACGATTTAAAGTTAAATGAACATGATGCAAACTATTTTAACATGATCTATACTAAGATGACCAATATGGGTGTATGCAAATCTACTCTAAATGTATGCAAGATTCAAAAGATTAAAATCTTAATTAACAAATAAGCTAAATGTATGCATCTATGTTATCATGGAAGCCATTAATGGAAGCTAAGCTAATATGCAAGTAAATAAAGCTAAAATGGTGTTAAATATGAGTGCAAGTGCAAATGATTTTAATAGCATAAGTTTTTTGTTAAAAGATGGATCCATTTGTCTCCAAGTAATGTTTTATTTATAGGAAAGAAAATGAAAAAAGAAGGGCTAAGATTGAAAAAGCTAATCAATGGTCAAAAAGGAAAGAAGATGGAGGCATGGATCATGGATTCTTATCAAGGGTTGAAAATGTAAGTTGATATTTAATCAAGGGCTAAGAATATTCCCTATTTTCCAAATGAGTGAAGAAAGAGAATATTCTTTGGAATATTATCATGGGTGAGGGAAATAGATATTTAGCAAATTAAAAAAAAGTTTTAATGTGCAAAAGGGGAAGGATATTCCATGGCAATATTCCTTTTGGAGGAGTGTGAAAAGGAGGAATATTTCCTTGGATTATTCCCTTGCAAGTGGGGGGAATTAGATTTATTAGTAATTTGATAATTAAACAAAGTTTAAATTATGCAAATTAGGGGATTTAGACAATATTCATTAAATAAAATGATTTAATGAAAAGGGGAAGGTGATATGACATTTAATTAAATAACTTAGGGTTATCTAATTTTAAATAAGAGGACTTAGGGATATAAATTAAATAACTTGATGTATTTAATTTAATAAGATGAAATGTTAGCATGGAAAGGCTCGATTAAATTAATTAGGCCAATAGATGCAAATTACATAATTAATTAAATAGCTAGGATAATTTAATCAATTAAGTGAAAAGAGGATGGGTTTCAAGAAAAAATGATGTTAGTTAGCCAATGTGATCCATCAAGACATTTTTTAGGTGTCTACATTTTTCCCCTCTTTGAAGCAATGTACTCGTTGCATTGGTTCAAAGACTAACGCTGATTTTGATGTTGATGATGATATAGAAACATATATCACTGATCTCTTTAAGATTTTGATAGCCAAGATAAAGTTGATTGATCTGATTGAGTGATTGATAACATTGTTGAGGATTCACAACAATGCAAGGATTGTGTTAAATAACACAAGGATTGATAGGGAATGATATATCCCAATCATGGTTGATTTGATAGATTGATCAAGATTTTCTAGCAAGGTTAGGAATAAAATTTGTTAGATGATTTAATATCGATAATGATTGAAAGATGGTTGGTTGACCCCTCGATAGATTGATTGGGGAATAAAGTGTTTTGATTGGGCTCGCGATAGGTGAAAATCAGACTTATGCTTGAGATGCTTGAGATTTCAGGTTTCTTTTGAATCAAAGAGCCACAACTTTTTAGATTGTTGAGATAAAGATGATATAGATTCCCCACTATGCCCCAGTGGAAGGGGGATTGTTGGCGTTCTAGCTCAGATATTGATTTAGACAGATTTCAGGATGTTTAGATAGTCATCGGCTATGGGTAGCCTCACATATATTTTGATATATCACACATATTTGATACTTGGATAGAATTGTTAGTAAAGATAGAAGAAATAAGATGATTTGGCCATTAATTTTGAGATTGATTCAAAAATTCTAACAAGTCCATGATCCATCGAGACTTTATTAGAGATGGTGATGATAAATGCATGATGATGATGATTTTTCTCATATCTTGGGATTGGAATTTTCTGTCATTCCTTTTTTTTGATATAACACATAGATACAATGCATCAAGGTATTAATAACTAGGATGGCGTTGTATCTAGTGTAATGGAATTTGAATATGCAAATAGATAGGATAGTTCTTGTTCACACCTTGACATATAGAAACCTCATTGGAATGTAATTTAGAAGCTTAGAATATATCAGACCAAAGCATACACAATAGTCAACAATGTACTCCAAACAACTTCCCTACACACAACTAAGCAAGTATGTGCCAATATTATTTTACAAGAATACCCAAAAGTACAAAAATGAAAGATAATGATCGATGCACCATTCCATTCTCTCTATATCATTGAGACATCATCGAGAGGTCCTCAGAATGGGTCAATAAGATAAATAATAAGAAAATATTAAAAACAAACAGTTAGTGTTATCTATATCTCTTGCCAGCTTAACTTAGCTAAGGTGATTTTTGATGTTGATGCCCATCACATGAAGGATTCATCCTAGGACATGTTGATAAGATATTTTGATTAGGATGAGGTGTTTGATAAGTAGTTGATACAAACTTCACTGACTTGTTTACCTATGATCTAGACTTTAGATTTTGACACTTAGGTTCTCACTTTACAACTTGTGATACTTTCTTTCTATTTGTTTTTCCAAAGGTTGAAGGTGACACTTGATTTATTATGGATGGAGGTTTATTGTGGGTGAAAGCAAAATGAGATGGATGGTTTTGAAATTTCTAGAATATTTCAATGTTTTTGGTATTTTGAAAATGTTTTGAGGTTGTTTTTGGCCTTTTCGAAAATTTATGTGGATGTTTTGGTTTTCAATTATTTAAGGTTGTTTAGGGTTTTCTCTAAGATATTTGATGTTGTTTAGGTCTTTTGAATTTTTTCTAATGTTTTTTGTGTTTTTCTAATTTTCAAATGTTTTGGGTTTTTTTTAATTTTTTGAATGTTTAAGGCTTTTCTGATATTTGAATGTTTAGGGAATTTATGAGTTTTGAACAAGAACCTAACCTAAAAGACCTATCCTAGGGGCCTCAGGGGTTGATCAAAGATGAGCCTTTCCTACGTTATACATGCAGAGACCATGTAGTTCGACAAACTTGACTTATTGACGATGAGATATAAATATTTGATGGAATGTCAGCTTATTATGATAGACTCCTAAAGGACTGACCTAGGTTGTCTCAAGGGAACATCAATGATGGCCTTGCCTACATTCAAGCTCAGAGACTCATAGTTCAACATAGTTTTATTTTTGGATTTTTTATGTTTTTCCCTTTTTAGGGATTTTTGATGTGTTTTTGATGTTTTAGATTTTTCTGTTACAATTTGTGAATGTTTTTGGATTTTGATGGTATTTACAAGTGTTTTTGGATTTTTCACATGACCTTGATGAGTGTATGGATATGCGATGATTTTAGTGATCTATTTCAGGATTTTGTTGAAAACCAAACTAGGACTAATTGATCTAATTGATGGATTGATGATGATAACATTGTTGAAGATACACAACAATGCAAGGATAGTGTTAAGCAACATGAGGATTAGGAAGGATTTCCTGAGATGATGATGGATTGATTGGATAAGATTGATCAAGATTTTCAAGCTAGGCTTGGAAAAAGATATGTTTGAATGATTTTATGTAATGTTGAAGTGCAAGATAGATTCAATTGATATGGATTGTTTGGATTTATGTTTGAAAAAATATAAAGCTTGATAAGGAACATCTTCTCGTCAAAATGTGCCTTGGGCTAGTGATTTGGATTTTTTCTTACAAATGATTTGACCAATTTGATTTTTTGTTTTTAAAATGTTTAGATTACCACATAAGTTATAGGATATAGCTCAAGATTTATTCCCGAAACAAGATGTACATATCTACCCCCAATGTCTAGCAATGTAGGGAATGATATGGGTGGATGTATGGATAAATGAATGGATGGATGGATATGATTATCTTGTGATAGGATAACATGTTTGGATAGAGTATGCCTCTTTGGACAATGCCTCATGGCTGAGATAATGCTGGTTAGGACAAGATCAACGATAGTGACCCATGTCAAGATGTTTACCATAAGCAAGTGTGAAGTAAATACCAAACCTTTGCCAAGATTAAGATGATTTAGATGGGATGAAAATGGATTGGATAATGAAGTGTTCCTAGATTTATTATGGATAAGATGAATGGAATGTGCGATTTATTATGGATAGGATGAGATGCTTCCTCCTAAAATGGTGCACATAGATGTTCAATTCTACTCATGACACCTGTTTGCCAGGATTTCATTATGGTACTTGTCCAAAGCACCACCAAAGTGGTTTTCACTAGAGGAGAATTTTTTTCTTGACTATTTTCTTGATTTTTTGAAAACTTATGCCCAAGTTGAACCACTTGGTGATGCTGGTGTAGATGTTGTTGGTGTTGATATAGATTTTTTTTCATGATGTGCCAATGATATCTTGTTTGGAGGATTTTTTTTGCTAAGATACTGACAATTAAATGTAACCCATGGATCTTTTCATCTTCTTTATCGATACCAGAGTGAACCTTACTTAGATGTGCGCATTGTGATAGAGTGCCCTTAGATTCCTTATGATAAAGAGTTGCTGCCAACACACGGTCAATACGAGAGTTGGATATTATGGATGTTGAAGTGGATGGTGGAATGCATTGAGGGATACAAGATGCAGATGGGTTGGTCAATAGTTTGGAATTTTTGATTCTCCCAACATGGGATGATGAGCAATGATGAGTGGATATGGAGATTCGATTGGGGCCAACTTCTTCATATAATTTGTAGGTCACTCTTGAAGCTTTCTTTTGTATTTACAGACACTTTTTATGGATGAACTTCCCTTTTTTATTTTTCCCCATAGTTTCTTTGACTAATGGAGTGTGATAGGGATGATTTTCTTTATTTTTCTTTGGTATCCATTCAATTTTTTCTTGTCCATTTTTCTTTGTTGTTTCTTTTGCTTCAATAATTTTCTCTTTTCTTTGATATAGACCTCTTTCTTGTGGTTGGTCCCAATTAGTGGGTGGAAAGATGTATGGACGATGATTCATGATATGAATGGTTGGAGTGTTGGTAGCCATTTCATCATAAGGACTCTTTGTGCTCCCCATGTTGGTGTTTGCACTAGATAAAGTTGCCCCTAGTATTATGTGATTATTATTGACATTCTTTGATTTTTCTATTGACAAACCATTTCCTTGTTGTTCAAGATGCTTTAGCTTTATTGATTCTTGATAATTCTTGACATCCTCATACTCACTTTCTTCAATCAGTATGGAGGATGTGTCCGATTTTGACGTTTCTTCAAAAGGTGTTAATGATTTGCAATCCATATAGGAGTCTTCCTTATGATCTCTTTTTGCTTGCTCTTGAAATGATGTTTCTAATTTACCATCCATGTAGAGGTCTTCAACATGATCAATTTTTGATATGTCTATGGATTCTGCTATGCCTTGATCATGTGTAAAGATATTAAGAGTAGAAAACTCTTGCTCCTTGGTAATGATATCAAGAGTATGAGACTCTTTATTTGGATGAAGATCATCTACATGTCCATTATGAGTAAGCATCTCATGGGTAGATGGAGGAGTATGTGATATATGGATATGCTCATTATTTGCAACATCTTATAGGGATTGGAGAATACCCATTAGATCATGGTAGTATCTTGGAGATATGGATTCTTGATCTTGATTAATTTTGGAATTGCTTTCAACATGCTTTGGATCAAGCTCTTGACATGGTTCATTTTCAAAGGATGGATTTTTCACAAAGGGTTTTTGAATGTCTACATTAATTATGGGTATTGGCTCATTATTTTCTTGATCTTTGAGTGGATTTTGATCAAGTGTTGAATTAAGGATTCCTTCAATATCTGCAACCATGAGGTCAAAGGATTCCAATATGTCTAGGAAAGGACCGTTGCTAGAATTTGATGAAAGATGTTGATCATTCTTTGAAATAAATTCTTGAGATATGTCCTCTAACTCGTTAGGTGATGTAGAGTCATTGTCAACACAATCATTAGCAGACGAATCTTGAATTTTTTCCTCAAGCATGGTGGTGGGCATATTGTCAATGTTTTCAATCATAGGATCAAATGATGTTAATGCTTCTTGAAATGGATTGTTGTTGGATATTGTTGACGGGTCTTGATCATGATTAAAAACTAACTCTTGATGTATGTTGATTTGATCGTTGGATGTGGTAGAATCATCTTCAAGGTGCTCATTGATGGATAGATCTTGATCATTATTTTCAACAATTGTGATGGAGAGATTATCACTGCTATCATTAGTGGTTGAATCTTGGTCATTTTCCTCAACAGTTATTTTTCTTTGATCAAGAAGGTCTTGGATGAGATCTTTGAGTTCAATACAATCTAACGTGTCATGACCTTTTGTGCTATGGTATTCACAATACAAATTATCATCATACCATGGGAACTTGATGGTAGGTGCACCCCCATTTAATGATTCTAGAAGATTGAAAAGTTTAGCATGGACTAACATGTTTAATGTTGATTCAATTGGATCCCCTAAAGGAGTGTATTCACATTTGGTAGTGGTGTTGTTGTCTTGTGAAGCTTTTGCTTGTTGTGTTTGATCTTGTTGTGATTCATCTTGGAGATGTGGTGATTGATCTTGTTGAGGTTGTTGATTTTGACATCCAACTTCTTGATATTGAGGATGTTGTTTTTGATATGGTTGTGGACACAACTCTATGTTTTGATGACATGGTTTAACCAATAGGGGAGCGTATCAATTTTTGGGTGGAGATGTCTCTTCATGATATGAATCAACAAATTTTCTAAGTATAACAATTTGATTTTGCATAATTTGATCTTGACTTTGATTTTGATACCCTTGGTGTAGTTGATTTGGTTCTTGGTCAAGCATATTTTGAATATACACTTGTGGTATTTGTATGGGATCATGCAAAAATTGATTTTGGACAATGTTCTAATTTGGGATGATGTTTAGATTTTTCATTACTAGTTGGCATTGAACATTTTTGTGGTTGAGAAACACATTGCTTTGATTTAGGTAACCTTGATTTTGCATGGTGTTACCTTGATTTGGATCAATACATTGAGTTTCTAGTATATTATTTTGATTTTGAACAACATTGGTGTGATTTGTAAATGCATCTATCCCATAGTTCACCAAGTGTGCATTTGATATGTTCATGTTTGGTAAGTTTGTATTTGGTATGTTCACATTTGGTTGTACTGATTTGATGGGATAATTTTGTTTTGTTGAAGACTCATGTATTGATCATTTGGCTAATAGATTTGTAGGTTTTGAATTTGATTTAGATCTACCATAGGGAAAGGTGTTCCAAAATTTAGAGTGGGAATACCTACATTTGTTGTAGCATTGAGGTTTGTAGGATATAATGATCCTATGTGTGAATTGTATAAATGTGAGTTTTGATAATCAATTGGAATTGTAAGGTTTTGATAGTTTGGTTGATTTAGACCTTGGATCATGATGTATGAATTAAGTTTATATTCCATATTTTTCTTGTGTTTTGACCTTGTTGCAAAAGTGAACCTCTAAGGTATTTTGGACCAATGATGTGAGTTGATGATGAAAGGGGTGAATGATAAGGGGGATGAACTTTCTAAACTTTTGGACAACACTTTAGACTTAAAGGTTTGATGTTTTGATGCCATGGATAAAGGCGTCAATAAACTTGTAAATATTTAAGGTAGACTTGTGACCTTTAAGATAAACTTGTTCACAAAATGTGATAACCAACTCAACTAAGTGCATGAAAGAGGATCCATTTCACACACAAGTAGCTAATTTAGGGTTTGGTTGGATAGATGTTCAAGTATAAAGTCTTTCTTGTGTTCAAGAGTTTGCAAAGTTTGGTGAAGGATGAAATTTGACAAAGGGATGGATAAAATGTTTGACCCAATGTTGACCTAGAGTGAGCCTTTATTTTTCAAGACCAAGGTGGTGAGAAACATGCTATACCTCTAAAGTGATCAAACCCTAAGGGCTCAATGGTAGAACTGAAAATATTTTGGAAAGAGGACTCAATGATTTTGACAATAGAATCTAGACTCAATGTTTTGCAATGTTTTTCTTATCTCAATTTGCTTATTTTGGGGAGTCAAAGTTTGAACATAAATAAATGTGGGGTGTTCATTTTATTTAATATTGGATTAATGAAGTTATTTTTACCACAAACACTTGTCTTGCTTAAGTTTCAAACTAAATGTCTGTCAAAAACATCATAAATTTCACGTGGTCCATTTTGTGAAAATTATGAGGGTTCAAGCCATAGTTGCATATGTTAACTTTGGGAAGTATGGATTGAGATGTAAACCAAAATATTTAGAAGTCTTTAAGAATAAATCCTTAGGACAAGCATTAATATCAAGGCTATTTCATAGGGTATCCATAATTTGACCAAAGGGTTTGAAATTTTGAGGAAGATTGTGATTGTTTGTTTGTAATGTTTTGGAACCAAGCAAGGTTTTAAACTGACTCACAAGCATTTACCACCTTAGGTTTAGAAGATACTACTTGTTGAATACCCATTTGGATTTCTCCAAACACTAAGACAATGTGAAGAGCTAGATATTTGGCAACATTGGCTCCCCTCCATGACACACACTTCTCGGGACCACCAAATCTCAAATCCTTAAGATCCAAATATCCAGGATTTTTTTGTTTCAATAATGAATAGTAAAATGTGGGGTGGCTTCAGAACAACTGTTCCTGCATCAACAAGCATAAATTTTTTTCACTTCTCAATAATTGGTTTGTAATAGGGGCTTTCATTCAAGGTGTCCATACACATGGAAAGATTAGCTCAAGATTATTTCAATCAAGAGGCCTCCCAGTCTCTTCCTAGGAAGATATTTAAACGTATCATTCAGATACTAAGGGTGACACTTTTCGGTATGACACATCCACACCTATTGTTAATGAATTTCATGATAAACACATTTTTATATAATGACTTGAAAGAGCTTGGTTTTAGCTCATTACCACTTGGGTCATTCCCTCCTTTCGAAGTAGGGAGGCAAGCCCTCTAAAGATAAATAAAAGAAAGGAAGTACATTTGTAGTTTGATCTCCCAGTTCACATGAAGCAATAAGAGAACACACACCACGCCTTTTCCCTACACTAGCATGGGGTTCATTTTAATCCAAATTGAAATATGTGTGTGATTATACAAAATTTCAAGGAAATGTTTTTGATTCTCAAGATTGTTGAGTGGTGTGAGAGAAGTGCTTATGCATTCAATGACATAAATGTAAATCACAAAACATATTAAACACTTGTTTATTTTAATCCCAAAAACAAAGGCGAGTTTATTTTAAGCACCAAATGAAGTGTTAAGTTATAGTGTTTAATTTTAAACCCAAAGTAAAGTGATGTGAGGGTTTAATTTTAACCAGTTTGAGTGTTCATTTTAAAACCCAATTGAAATCTAGTGTGGTCCTAAAGCATGAAATAAAAAAAGCATTACAAATGGGTTATAATTTCCCCAAAAGTGTCAAAAAACTTGTTACAATTATAGTTTAAATGATAATAGTATGCTTCTTTTCTTCAAGTTGTATTGTCCAAACCTACAAAACCCAGTTAGTCTATAAACCAAAACAAGAAGTTAGAGACATGTTAGAAATTAGATGAAATCAAAAATTTAAAGAAAATGTGAGGTTTTTTGGTTCAATTTTATCCAACTTTGAAAGCTAATTCATTTTATCCTTTCAAGTGTTTGAGAAATATTTTTAGAAAATTAGATTATAACAACTTGAGATAATGACAACTTCCTCAAATCTTGATCAATTTTGAAATCGTAAAATGTTTTGGAAAGCTAAACAATGAGATCTTCAAAACCCAACAACCTTTTTGCAAGATTAGTCATATAGAATCCATTAAAAATTAAGGAAAATCATGCATTTTAGAGATTAAACCTAGAGTTTAAAAAAATAGCAAAATTAATGATGGACAAAAACTTGAGATAATGACAACTTCCTAAAATCTTGATCAATTTTTAAATCGTAAAATGTTTTGGAAAGCTAAACATGAGATCTTCAAAGCCCAACCACCTTTCTATAAGATTAGTCATATAAAATTCATGAAAAATTAAGGAAAATCATGCATTTAAGAGATTAAACCCAAAATTTCTCCAAAAAACACACGAAACATTAAATTTCACCCTCCTAGCGCAAAAATGTGACCAATGACAGTATAGGTTAACTACACCCGATCCATACAAATTCGAGGTATATTTAACCCACTAAGCATTAATCCCAATAAGATTATTCATTGTAAACAAAGATAAATAATCCATAAAACTAACATTGTAAATCATGAAAGCTTGACAAACCTCTAATCTAAGAGATTGAAACTTATCCTATTGGGGGAGTGGTGTTGCATTGATGTGGAATGGTGACCCTTTTCCAATCCCTTAGCTAATGAGCTTGTTTCAATTAGTCTTATTGAAGAAAATTGATGAAACCATTGATAGATGTGTATGAAAACATGATTTAAAGCTAAATGACATGATGTAAGATATTTTAACATGATCTATGGTAAGATGATTGATATGGGTGTATGCAAATCTACTCTAAATTTATGCAAGCTTCAAAAGATTAAAATCCTAATTAACAAATAAGCTAAATATATGCATCTATGTTATCATGGAAGCCATTAATGGAAGCTAAGCGAATATGCAAGTAAATAAAGATAAAATGATGTTAAATGTGAGTGCAAGTGAAAATGATTTTAACAACATAAGTTTGTTGTTAAAAGATGGATCCATTTGTCTCCAAATAGTGCTTTATTTATAGGAAAGCAAATGAAAAATGAAGGGCTAAGATTGAAAAAACTAATCAATAGTCAAAAAGAAAAGAAGATGGAGGCATGGATCATGGATTCTCATCAAGGGTTGAAAATGCAAGTTGATATTTAATAAAGGGCTTACATTCATCCAAAAAAACACTCTTTCAAAACTTGCACAAGAAGTCTCATAAGAATATTCCCTTTTTCCAAATGAGTGAAGAAAGAGAATATTCTCATGGGTGGGAAATAAATATTTAGCAAATTAAAACAAAGTTTTAATTCGCAAAAGGGGAAGGAATATTCCATGGGAATATTCCTTTTGGAGGAGTGCATGCAAAGGAGGAATATTCTCTTGCAAGTTGGGGGAATTAGATTTATTAGTAATTTGATAATTGAATAATGTTTCAATTATGTAAATTAGGCGGTTTAGATAATATTCATTAAATAAAATGATTTAATGAAAAGAGGAAGGTGAGATGACATTTAATTAAATAACTTAGGGTTATTTATTTAAATAAGAGGACTTAGGGATTTAAATTAAATAACTTGATGTATTTAATTTAATAAGATAAAATTTAGCATGGAAGGGGGTGAATTAACTTGATTAAATTAATTAGGCTAATAGATGCAAATGGAATAATTAATTAAATATCTAGGATAATTTAATCAATTAAGCGAAAAGAGGATGGGTTTCAAGATGAAATGATGTTAGTTAGCTAATGTGATCCATCAAGAAATTTTAATGTGTCTATAGTAACATGATGGTTTTGACTCCTAGATAGTTGGAGGTGATGATATAAACTTCCCTGGTTAAGGTATTTAGAGGAAAACTATGTGGTATAGTTGTGTGGAGTTTGGAAATATCTTCAAAGAAGTGATCCATTTTTAGAATGATATTAGCCACGGGAGAAGGTAACCCTATGAAGATGGTGTAATGAAATTCGGTGTGATCAACGTTGACTGGATACCCTAAAATCTCTTCCACATCTAACATTTCTTCATCACTTGAGTCTACTGTAAGGTTTTGCATATTGTTTTCTAGTTCATCTTCCAACTCTTCAACATGTTGTTTTATGACTACCATAGAAAGTCACGCTAGATTCTCTTATTTTTTGACACTATCTAGTTCATCAACCCAAACTTTGTTATGTTCAACAAGTCGAGTGGGGGGATATAAGAATAAGTGTTTGTTGTTGTGGCCATGTGAAATGGTCATTCCTCCCTCTCTACATTCAATCTTGGATGCAACTGTAGCTACCCATGATCTTCCTAATATTATCAGATAATTTTCCTTTGGTGTGAGGGACTGGATTATTTGGAAGTCTACTGGATATTCCCAACTATCAACTTTAACAAGAACTTTTTTATGACAGCTTTGGGAATAGAAATGGATTGATTTTCCATTTGCAATACTAGAGTTGTGGGGCACAAATCAATGAGTCCCAAATTTTCCATAACATCCACCATCATGACATTAATGGCTACTCCTAAGTCCATAAGTGCATTAGGTATTGATACCTCGTTGATTGTTGTTGTTATGAGTGGACTACCTAGGTCATCATATTTTGGAGCTATGGTTTTTCTAGCTAGAAGGTTAGTTAGATATCTGTTTATGTGAACAGTGTTAATCCATTTCTTTTTGCTTCCTGGTGTTTTGATGCACAACTTTTTGATTAGTTGGTTTAGTTCAGGGATCTCTTTAATTTCTTGTAACAAAGGAACTTCAATTTGAAGTTGCTTAATTTCTTGTATTAGTGCGGTTTCACCAGATAAGGTCATTTCGAGAGTGTTATTCAAGGCGATTGCTTTAAGGCGCTCAATAAAGGGCACTCGAGTTTTTTCTTCAAGGTAGGATCCTCCTTAGGAAGATCTATTGAACCCTCACCATCCTCTTCTTGAGATAAATCATAAGTTCTAGGTGAGGATTGTGGGAGAGGATTTTCTTGAGTACTCACTAGGTTTTTCTCTGAAGGTATGGAAGGATCTCAGTCCTTTCAATAGATTTTTCATTTGGTTCATACATAATATCAACTCTGGTAGGTTGAAGGAGTGTTTTTCCTGACCTTAACTGTAGGTTTCCATAATGGATAGCATTAAGTCTAGTCACATTTTCTTGTTCTATTGAATACAATAGGTATTTTGATGATTATTCTTTGGATTAGGAACAAGTTGTACCAAGAGTTGTGTTTGGTTGACCTACTCGTTTTGTTGAGGATTTTGAGGATCTGGTAAAAGATTCTACTATGGATTAGGCATCCTTCTTGGGACATTATAAAATTGATTTTGAGTTTGATTCCATTGCTCGACATGAGATTTTGAGAGTACCATTGTTGTTGATTCTAGTTTGGCCATTGGGGGTTTCCCCAAGATTGGGTCACCCATTCAGGTGGTCCCCAAGGATAGGGTCCCTAATTAGGTGGTGCTTGAGGCCAAGGTGCCACCCATTGATTATTATTCCAATTGTTTGGGGATTGCTAGGCAGAATTTGAGTTATGGCCATAAGAGAAATTCCCTCCAGGTCTTTGATTCACAAAATTGATCTCCTCTTCAACCTGAGATGTCCTTTTCTTGGAATTTTTGATTTCATTTAGAATATCACATTGATCAGTGGCATGACTCTTCTCACAAACTTGGAAGTGTCAATTTTTCCAAAGGACATTCTCCTAATAGATGTTTGTTTTGACACCTAAGACAATAGTTGGATAAGGTCTTAGGATTATGTGTTTTAGCTTGTATTCCATTTAGCTTGGTGTTTAACTGAACAAGAATGTTGGTTTTGAGATTTTCTATTTCCTCTCGTAGTTTACCTATTTTATTAGAACCTCTAAAAAGAGTAGATTTATGAATACCTCCTCGAGTATGGGAGAAATTTTGGCATAGCTCAGTGATATCATCGAGTTGAAGTTGGGACACATCTCCTTTTCCCATCAAATCTAGACTTCTTCTAGCATCTTCATCATGTCCTTTAAGAAATATGGTCTTTAGAATTTCTAGATGTATGGCTTCTTCACCACATTGTTTAGATAAGAAGATGAACCTATCTAGGTAATCTTCTAGGCTTTCATTTTCATTTTGCCTCAGTTCGAACAACTCTTCCTTCCTATCACTGAATCTACAGTAAATTTAGTATTTGTCCAAAAAAGAAGACTCCATATCACCCCAGGTGGATATCAATCCTGAAGTTAATCCCATGAACCAATGTATTATAGCACCCTTCAGAGTGGAGGGGAAGAGCTTCAACTTTTGAATATAATTTTTGTAGGCATACGTCTAACACAACACTTTAAACTAAAAAAGGAACTAGTAAAGGTCTTTAGAGGATTAACCTATGAAGGTTGGTAAGATGGATGGTGAAATGTTTTTCATAGGTGTATCATCATCTTGGTCAAGAGCAATAGGATAGGTGAATGTTTGCGCTCCCCCTCTTGGGTTAGCGCCATTTCTATGGTTATCACCCATGATGTTGAAAATAATACGTTCCTCTTCAAAGGTTTTCTCTAATGGTTGAGGCTATGGGGTGTGCGAAGGAATTATTTCCTTGAAAAAGGTTTGTTCTAATGGCCGAGGTTATGAGGTATACTAGGAGGTCTCAGGTTGATCTTGCTTATGGTTGGAATGTCTTTTGGGGGGTTTTTAGTACAAATATTTTGTGTGGACCTCATTTCCTGACCATGTAGAAAAAAAAACTTGGTAACTATTTTTCCTAAAAGAGGTATCCAAGCAATCTCCTATTAACACTAGAAAAGAAATGTCCCCGACAATGACACCAAAAAGTGACAAGCTTTCGTAAGGTCCTAACACTTTAGTTAGAAATATATTAACTATGTCAACCTGGTAGTGTTCAACGGTTGTATGCAATAAGGGATTTCTTGGCCATCTCTCTTATATTTTTTGAATGTTTAAAATGGTTGTAAACAAAATTTAAACTAGAAAGCCACTAAACTAAAAAACATGAGATTGTCTAAACTAGAAATTATTCAAATTCTTATTCTAGAAAGCATGTGAATTACCTAGGAATTAATACTTGTAGTTAAACTGTAAAATTTAAATGAAAGCAACTAACACTAATTACTATCTGCTAACAACAAATACACTTAATGACTTGTAACTAACAACAAGAGTAGGTTCTCTAGAATTTCAAAGTAACATAACTTAAAGATTACAAACTTGAAACTACAACCTGTAGGAGTACACAGCTCAACACAAAATAACATTCATCTAAATTTAACATGTACAAAATGAAAGTATCATTATTAATAAAAGAAGTGCTTATCTACTCTACGAGATACCTTGAGTGGCTAGCTCTCGGGTGCTCCTAAGATTAACTCAAATCATGCATGGTATTTTCACATCTTCAAAATAAATTCATCCATGGTACTTCCATTACATAGAACTATCAACTTAGAATAAGTCTAGAAAAGTTTATTTTATTCATATCATAAAAGTGTAACACAGAGACATAGTTCAAAGCATATCATAACACTATAACGGTAACCTCTTGTCTTGGTAGTTACACATATTTATACTAGTTACAAAATCCTATATTTTAGATGGCAATAAATCACCATTGAAAATTTATTTTGATAGAATTACAACTGACTAACTTATCAAACATTTGTGACATTAAAAACATAATAAAGGCTCGGGATGGAGCCATAAAGTCTTAAATAGAAAGTTGAACAATTTTTTTTAAAGGAGATGGTTGCACTTTGCATGCCTAAACTTTCGGTGCTTTAACTCCAACTACTTGAAGTCCATTCAAATTCCACTTCATTCTTTGTTCGTGCAAAATTCTTATACAATGACTTGAAATATATACCATTACATCAACATTAGTTAGCTAATTTCAATCGATTTAAGAAATAAATATTTATACATCATTTCATAAAAAGTAGACAATTATTGATCTTAAAAATAAACAATTGGTAGGGCTAAAGTGATTGGTAAGAACAACGAAGGGTATTTAGCTTATTATAATCATGAGGTTATTCATACATCATCAGTGTGTGATATATCTTTCTTCCTACCTCATTCAAGAACGAAATAGGGCACAATATAATTAATTTCTTACTTCATATAACTTATATTCTTCTCCTTCATAATTTCAACTATATTTTAAGTGATTAACTTAATGGGTTATATAGACCCCATTGGTTTTACTTGCAAGGGCATTGAGAAGAAGATATGTTCAAGAACTAGAGGAACATATGAAGGTCAAAGCCTTGAAATAATTTAATGGGACCCACAAGTGAAACCTTACCTTTGTATTATTTAAAAACATGATCTACCATGAATTAAAACATGACATGAAAAGGTTAAAATTGATGATAAATATAAACGGTGCAACCATCCCTCATGAAGCTAATATGATTAGAAAATAAGGTTATAATAGAAAATAAATGACGCATGACACAATTAATGTTTTATTTTTTGACATGAATTGAACTCTAAGTACTTCATAATTTCACTAAATTATCTTGACATTGAAAATTTACAAAAAGTAGGAAATTCTACTCATAAGAGTTATGGTTGGATGTAACTCATTTTTGGATTTCGTAAGCTATAACTCATCCCTAATGAAGTTGATGGAGTCATTTGTAACTCAGATTTAATTTCTTGAACAAAAGAATCATGGAAATACTTGAAAGCTAAAAATATTTAAATTTTTTGGAAAAAATGTAGCTCCCATTTTTACAATGTAATGAAAGGGATTGTAGATGGTGTTTAATCTTGATAGAAAATGTTGAGAAATGTTGAACATCTAGTTAAATATAGCAACTATTATGGGTCCCATTTCTAATGCCATTTTCTATGAAGCATACTCTCATGATTTATCAAGCATGCTAATTTGTATGCTATAATGTCTAAGGAATAAAGCTAGTGTTAGAGTCTTAGGGATTCTATTTTGTGGTTTATGGTGAGAAATATAATGGTTAGAACATTTAGGGATCTTATAGTATTGTGATGTGGGAAAAGTGAATCCTAGGGTTTTACTAGGATTAGCCACCTTTCACTACAAAACATTAAAATTTAAATTGACAAGGGAATTAGATTAACTTGCAACCTTGAAGGTGAGCCAATTAGCCTTGGATCTGAATTTCTTTTGGACTAGTTTGAAGTGGATTTTCAATGAAAATGCAATGATGTAACTAAATGACTATGAAAATACATTGGTCTGATGCAAATATAGATAAGTTGGACACTGCAAGTCAAATTCTGAGATCATATCTAGAAAGGGCAAAGTATTGTGCATTTGTGGCTCAAATTTGAGCCTAATTTTGGAGGACTAAGTTGCCTAGGGTGAATATGTCCTTGTTTACCAATTTTAAAGATCTATTTTCATAGTCCTCTAGAGCCTACTCAAAGCCTTATTCCTTCTTGTGCTTATTGTTGGTTCTTTGTCAAATGGTGAGACAACTAAGTCTCCATATGTTGTCAAGTTATAGGGTTTGAATGCAACAGTGAACAAATGATCTTTGATATTCCTCTAAACTTCTCATATCTAAAAGATATGAATTCAAAGAGATAGGAAGGTTTGTGCCTTATAGATTTCTACCTTAATCAAACCATGTGTTAGTGTTTCTGTTGGAATGAAGCAACACTCAGAGGGGGGGTGAATCAGTGTTGTGTAATTTTTAACTTTATTAATCTGATCATTAAAGTGCTGATAACATTCAACCAAAATAAAAATTCATGTACATAAGATAAATAACCACAACACCATAACATAGGAATTTGGAAAACTTGTTAGGGGAAAAACCACGATGGAGGTTAATCCATAATATTGTTCTGAGTATACTAGAAAAAAGATTACAAATGGGAATGCACTTGCATTTAGGCATACTACCTAGAGCTCACTGCTCAAAAACTGAAAGGCTCACTACCTTACAAAAGTTTGGAATACTTCCAAAGAGTTTGAATTGATAAAGTAGCATCTACCAATTCTTGATTACAGTTCTAGTTAGGCTCAACAATCAAATTTAGGACCTTCTGACTAATTCTGCTCTTCTACTTTGTTCTACTTCAATTAGCACCAAAAATCCTTAATGCACAAGTGAAACTGTGCATAATCACTCTACTGACCTTCTGACATTCACAACATACATCAACTCACATTGAACACACCAAAATGATATAATCAATCACTTATATATATCTTCCACTAAGAATTCAATAGCTACATGTCAGCTTCAACAAAATAAGAAAATAATCACAAACAGTCAGCTCAAATCATCCATAATATGCAATGTGTATCCACAAGAGTTGGCCACAACATAGTGAGGACCCAAAACAAAATGTTCGAACACAAAAATACTTAAACAATAACTCCTCAAACATCTGCGACACAACATATTCACCAAGTCGACCTCCAAATATTGATGAATAGAAAATTATTTCACCATACCTTCTAACTTCCACCCAAATTGATACGAGGCACCAATATTTATAGATAACACATATTATCCATCGAAAAATACTCCTTGAGATCCACAACATAAAATAATAACAAAAAATCTGCATATGAATTGAAGAACACGAAGTTATTAGATGCTCTATTCTAACTAAACAAATAACTACTAATCTTTAATTTGTTTGCCAGTATGAGAAAATTGCAATGTGCGGATCGACTAATTGACAAGGGTTTCCATCAATGACAACACCAGAAAACATGTGCAGTGTCTCTTTCCAATAATCTCCTTCTTTGGCATTGATGGCAACACTTAGTGAAAAATGACTAAGTGTCGGATCAGTACCAAAAAATACAATGCCACCCAAAACTCCAAAAATATTTTCATCCACAACTCAATTTTACAACTCCCCCTTAGATGAATATACATTTTTCACTATTATATTCTCCCCCTTTGAAATCAATGGCAAAGATGGGGAATCTGCATACAAAACTCCTATAAACAAACAAAAACTTCAAACTTCATATGTACAAACTTTGTTTCAAACAACTTACACAAACTTGAAAATATCTACAAAATTTGTCTTTAACAAGTTCAAGCTTGTGTCCCAACACTTCTTGAGAATTTCCAAAATAGTTATGTGATAAAAGAGTAAGATTACACTTCTACAGCTTCAAGGCTCACTAGGTCACTAACTGCCATAACATCTTGTTCTTCTTTGAAAGCATTCAACATGGTTTCCATCTTTGGAACAATTATCCCTCTAAGTTCACTAGCTATTTCCACAACTCTATCATTATCACGCTTCAGACTCTTTATTTTGTCAAGTAAGGATATAACTTGACCTTCTTGTTCCCCAATAGAAACAGTTAAAGGGTCAAAAACATCATAATAGCAGCTAACTCTTTCTCATGATCCTTAACCTTCTCATTTTCCTCAGTAAGTTTTGACAAAGACAAACATGACTTATAAATCCTTCCATCTTCTGACAATGCACTTTGAACATTTTTCACACAGGTAGCTACCATATATTTTTCATTTACTATCAATCCTTTCAACCTACTAATCTTCCTATCATCAAATTCCTTATGAACTTTGACCAAAGTTGACTTCTCAAGTGATTCAAAATGAGTACTTACCAAATTTATAAGTTTCTTTAGCTCACTAGAGGAAGAACTAGATGGAACCTTAACATAAGTAGGAATGATCCTTTCCAAAATTCTAGATGCCAGATTCAATAACTCACTATCCTCAATGTGAGACTTTAGAATTTCTTCCCTAGCCTTAGCTTGTGCAGATGATGCGACTTTCATTTTCTAAATTGGGGACAAGGTAGACAAATGAATAGGAGCATCTCTCAACTCAATCTAAAATTCTTCCTTTTTCTCTTCTAGAAACTTCTTCACTGCCTCTACAATGTCTCTTGCTTCCACCAGAACTCCCTTGACTTCAACCTTCTTTTCCTCAACTACTATTTCCACAACCACAAATTTTTGCTTGTCATTTGGAGCTTCAATTTCTTCAACTAATATCTCCTTTTCTCCAGCTGAAACAATTTTGGGAGCTTCAATCTCTATAGGTTCTGATTGAGCCTCAAATTTAAGTCCTTGGTTTCCTTTTATTATTAGTTTGTCTTTATTATTTGGAAGGTACCTGGAGGTGGAATTTTGCTTTGATTTCATGAAACCTTGGTGTTCTATATTTGGGTTGGGTCTTCTTTGTCGTTACCTTTTGGGAGGGGTTTTAAAAACAACTTATGCCCCATTGAATTGTCTAGGCCTGGCCCCTTTTAATAAAAATGCTAAATATTTCGCTGGCCCCTTTTTATTTACTAAGGTTTGGGTCAGTCCATGCCCTATGCTTTTAAAACAACACTAAGTCATCGACTGTTGTTACACTAGGTGGTGTCCCCTTCCCCTTATTTTCTTCTAAGTAACTTTAATGTTTTGTAGGGGTTATTTTGATGACCGTCGATTTCCCTGTGGTTGATCCTGACTGTTCCCCACGATCTCACGATGACACCACCGCTGGCTATTTGGTGATTGCGATATCGCGGGTAGGAACCACATGTCCCAGGTTGCCGATGCTGAAAAGAGTGAATGAAGTGTTTAATATGTATATCAGACTTTAATGCATTATAGAGCAGGTTACTAAACCACATGTGAGATGAACGTGCTCATGATCAATGATGATGTTTTAACCTTGGTGAAAGGGTTGCTTGAAGGATAGGTATTGATGTTGCTTCATGTTATGTATGATCGTGATCACCGATGAAGGGAATCAACGATTGCCCGCCATCGCGTGATCCTACATTGAAGGGAGTTTAGTGTTCGTGATATTGCGGGTGGGTGCCACATGTATTCTTTTGATGATGTGTATTATGGTGGGCCCTTGATAATGACGTGGAGATGAAGTTAGCTTTTTTGAAGATGACCGTTCAATGATCTAATAGCAACAAGAGACCGATGACAAAGATTTAAATTTGCATCAAATACAATTGAGGCCATTGGCATGGCATGCAAGTAAGCTTTAATGGCGGACAAGATGTCTACAGGCTATTTTTCATAAATTCTAAGTTTTTAATTTCAGGCTATCTTTAGGAAAAAGGAATTCAAGTGTTTTCAAAGTGGTCCAAAGCTGAAGTAGAGTTTTTCCAAAGCAATTATAGCAGGGTTTAATTATTTGCGGGGCATGAAATTATGGCACAAAATTCTGTGAGTTACTTTCTTTATCACTGCTTCTATTTAAATGTAATTCTTGTGGAGGGATGTGTTGTGTTGGTCAAGGGTCTTCTTGATTAAGGTTCTAGGGTTATTGGTTCTTTTGAATTGTGGGAAATTGCAAAATTCTACTTTAATTTCATTTTGGATAGCCCTAGTTTGTGCACAAATTTGATATTAGGAGAAGCCTTGGTTGTTTGAAATGGTGCCACTAAAGCAACATTCTAGCCTTATTGATTATTTGCAAAGGAATCTATACGACGATTTCCTTGACCAATTCCCTTTGTCAAAAAATGACAAGAAGAGGGGTTTGATCTTAATGAAGGGCATAGCCTTAGGTGATGGATTAAGATATAAAACCTATAACATTTCCGATGCTAGGGTACCAATGACAGGCTTGGAAATTTTTAGATGATATGGGTAGCAAAATGTGTCTCATCCTTTTTCAAATGGTTGGAGATATGATATGGGAAAAGTTGTGGTACCGAATGTATTTCCTGATGTTGACCTACTCAAGGAAATGGCTACACGATATGATCCTATCACAAGGATTATCGGGGATAATGATGGTGGGGTTTTACTGAATATAAATGCAGATGAGATTTGGTAGGTTTTTGATTTAAGTTAATATAGCTCATTCTTGGTCTGGATAGACTTTGAGGAAATAAATTAGGAGTATGCCAAGTCACAACCTCTTTTTAGATCAAAATTGCTTCCTCCTCATCTAGCCAGAGCGGGTAGTTCAACGATTCACATCAGCCCAACTGACCAAGAACCACTCAGGTTGAATTGTTTTGCTAATCATTTCTTTTAAACTTTTTATTCACTTTTCCAAATTTTAGGTTTTATCCCTAATACCGTGATGCTCATTTCTTATATGTTCATGGGGGCTCAAATTCAGCATCCTGACTTTTCTATAGTGTACGACTATGCTTCTTTCCTTGCTAAAAGGATACATGAGTGTTTGTTGAAGTTGCATGAAGGGGACACTCGTACTCCTTTCTCTTGGTACTCCTTATTGATGCATATGTTTTTGTATAAGAATGCTGACTTCTTCTCAGAGAAAATGGAGTTGAGGCAGGAGGTGAATGGAGAAAAATTACCGGTGCAGGCTTGGAGTGTAGACTTGTCTTACAATAAGGGAGGTGCCAGCTTTGTGCAGGTTGATAACTGCTTTGCTTCCAGGCTTAGAGCTAGATTGATGGTGAATGTGCCCAGAATTCTTGAGGATTTGTATGATTTCCTCAGACCCAAGGTGAGGAGGCCTGATTTGAAGGTGTGTAATAATTGGGGTGACATTATTCTATACCCTATAAGCACTACCCTAAGGGTTTATGGTTTCCAGGGAGCTCCTCATATTCTGCCATATAATGTACCATCAAGGATGGGATTTGCAGAGGTCATGTGGCAACTAGGTTGCATTCATGAAGATAATTTGACAGGAAGAGAAAAAGCGACTTTGTTCCCTGATTACACTGTTGTTTCAGATTTTGTATTTTCCATGGGAGGATGGGTTCACTTTGAAAGATATTTTGATGATTACCATTTGAAGAGTGGATCTTGGAGCTAGAATGACCCTGAGGGATTCTTTTCCATATTCAAGCAAAGAATTAAGGGTGGAAGGTTTGCTCATATTTTCACTTTTCTTGAGGATTTGATTAGAAATGAGTTTGATTTGAGCCAGTACGAATTAAATAAAGAGAAATGGATTGCTTATGAGAAAATGCTAGCCATGGTGCATAAACTAGATCCAAAATATGATCCACTAATGGAGTTCACTCCATTTCAAAAAAGAATTGATTTCTTGATGAATAATTTCAAAGAAATCATGAGTACCCTGAGAACCAAGAAAGTCAATTTGGAAATGGACTCAAGATGTCAAGGATTGGAGGAAAGGCCAACTTATCAGCCACCAATGGACAAGCCTTTATAGAGGAGGAAGAGAGATGATAGTAGTGATGAAGAGGCAGAAAATAAAAAGGGGAAAAAATAATGAAAACACCATCACAACTGGGTCATGGGATCAGGAATCTTGGAGGGATAATGATTATTGATCTAGATTCACCACCTAGAAATGACCCTGTAGAGCTCCCATTAGAGCCAAGCCTTAAGAGGCGAAGAGTTGAGGAGTCACAAGAGGCTCTGGAGGATGAAATAATCATAATTGATCAGGACATACAGATTGGTATCCCATCCCCTCCAAGATTAGCACAATTGGTGCTAATTGATATGGATATAAAGGGGGAGTGTGTACAGGACACCAGGATGGTGGCTTGCAAGGCATTCCTAGATGATGATGCCTTCATGAAAACTCTTGTGTTCTTGCAATTAATTTGAAGGATGAAATTTGAAGAATATTAGGATAAATGCAAGAGAAAAATGGAATCAAGACCTGATAGGTCTTACCAGGAGAATAATGTTGAAGTGAAAGCAAAGTTAATGGAGCAATTCAAGAACATCACTCCTGATGAAGGGAGGAAACTTGTAACTCAGGCTGGTGTCTTACTTCTCCCTGAGTGGGACATAGCTGATGCTATAACATTCAATGCTATTATATAGTCCAAGCATCCTATGCAAAATAGTGAAGAACAAGTCAAGGCAGCCCTACAAGACTCTGTCTTTAGTGAGGAATATGAGACTTTGTTCATATGGGCATCGACACCTTAGGGTAGAAAACCAAATGTGGCTGATATTAGCCAAAATCTAAGGGGTGGGCTTATTATCAAGAGAGCTTCTGAAACCTCAACAACATAAGCCACAAGCCTGACATTGAATGTGGCCAAATTGGCCAAGAAGACAGCTGAAAGAGAGGAAGCTGAAAGGAAAGGCTTGAAGGAAAAGTACAATGCAATAATTGGGGAGTATAGTAGAATGCAACAGAAAAATATTGAGCTGCAATCTGAAGTAGATAGATTAAGATACAGGTAGATGGGAGAATCCTCTAGTGCTGCTGCTATCAAAGCATTACCTACTACTTCAAGGTCATTACCCCTTATTATCCAAAACATTTCTACTCCTAGATCCCCAATTTAGACACCTGCTGATAGCCCTGCACCAGGGCCAGTTGAAGAGGAAGTTGAGTACTCTGTAGAGCCTACCAAAAGGTAGATGATGAATAAAATCATAAAATTATAGGCTTCCCTAAGGGTGAGTGAAGATGGTGTTGTAGCTAAACACAATGAGGTGGTTGACACCATTTTGAGGTATTTAAATGAGAAGGTTGATTCTAGGTTGCCAACTATACAATCTCTATATTCTTTATTCTTGGGTGGAATACAAAACATTAATAGAGATCGGGAAATGGTTCTACCTCTGATTGAGAAGTGGATCCCTCAGGGCACTGATTTAGATGTTATGTTTAAGGCTTCTAGATTTGATGCAAATAACATGCCCCAGTCATTAAAGCCTACTCAAATTTTTGTGAAATCATTGAAGAGATTCCAGGCCCTGCTTGATGATTTGAGTAAGAAAATTAGAGAACTAGTAAAGAGTTTTGATGATTGGAATGATACTTTTCTACCAGAGATAATAGATGTATAGGGAAATATTAAGACATTGCATCTGTGGAAAAATAGGGCAGAAGAGATTATTAATGCACAAATCAAATTGATTTGTGATGACTCGGACCATGACTTGTTGGTGAGCAACATGGATAAAATAATTAATGCAAGCATGTTCTTAGGGTCATTTGAGAGGGATGCCAACCAGGTTGCGGTGAAATTCACACCTTACAATACCAAGGTGATGGAGGTGGTGAATTTTAATTAGCCAACAAATGAGGAATATCAAAATTGGGTGGACAAGTACTTAACCGAAGAGGATTGAAACGGTGTCTATTACTAGTAACTGATAGTTCAACGGTTATATTATAACTGATTTTGGTTTTGTTTCCATGGCAGCTTTGGGTGAAAATTTTGAGGTGTAACAAATGTTGTGGCTATTGTGTAATGAGTAGAATCAACAAAAAGATGCTTTGGGACTTGTTGGTTTTGATCATAGTTTTGAATTGGCACATAGCGGTCCAATTGACTGGTGACATGTGTAAATTCTAGCCCGATGCTTGTTTGCTCCTTCGTTTTATATAAGAAGGATTTCAAGGCCAAAAAGGTGGGTTGGCAAGTCAGATATTTTGAAGGTCGAGTCTAGGTATAGTTGCAGAGCAGATTGTAAGAATTTTGGTTTTTTGAATCTTAAGGCAATTTAGGTTTGGGGTTATCTTGTAGTGGGTTTTAAAACTTATGAAGATTGGATGTTTCATAACAGTACTAGCATTTAAGCTATGATGTTTTATCTCGAGCTCAAGTCTTTTCTCTATACAAATATATCATAATTTTGAATAGAATAATCAAGGATTATGATGTTCATCTCATTGCTCTAATGTGTGTGTTTTCCGTTTTGGCTTTAATTCAAAGAATTAATTAAAGTGCTTGGATGGAATCATGGATGGGTATATTTTTAGAGGGATTTAGTAAGAAGTATTGGGCTGGGACAGGAATTGAAATTATTGTAATACAATATTGCTAGGGATCATGTGTGCTAAGTATTTCAATCTGTCGATGAATCGTGAATGTTTATGAGTTTGACTCCCCAATGGTTTATGGCACTGATCTAAATTGTATAAGTTTGCGAAACTCTGTGTCAGTATGTCTTTGCTTAGGGCTTGCCTCCAAATTGCAAATAAAATGACCATCATAAGTTATGAAATAGTGTTGTAATCATCTCATGCTCCAAGTAGTTGATATTACTGGTGAAAGGCCAATTGATTTTAGTGGTATCGTATTTTGTTGAGCTATTTGTGGGATTATATGTGAATTGTTAATGATTGTTTATGAATTCGGTGTAGAGATCATAAACACATTATAGGGACCACCCTCCTGGGTCTTGTAGAGCCCAAAGATTAGGAGACAAACCTGGTTTACAGGAAAAAAACACCAACAAAATGGCAACTCTACTGGGGAATTAGCTTGAATGTTTCTTGTCAGTGGGTCGGTTATCCATTTTGCATAGAGTCTACCATAGTATTTCTGTGATTTGAAGGTTGAACCTTGGGTGTTGTGTTTCTTTATCCAATTAAGTGTGTTCGTTCAAAAGTTGCATAAACCTTGTGCAATGTGTCTTGTGTATTGTCAGTATGATAAGTTCTGAGGATATTTTAAGGTATTATCATGTGTTTTTGAATAGTGGATATTCCCAAGATAATTGGGTGGCGACTTTGATAGTCTTTGGACCAGTGTGCACTTTATTTGAAGTTTTATACAAGTTGAAAGATCATTCAACAAGCATAGAGAAATGAAAAGTACCAGGTCATTCATGAAGAATCACCCAGAATCCAAGTTGGAAGATGAACTTCCTAAAACAAAGAAGAGAGACTAGATAAAGAAGAAACTAGAAACCAGCAATGCCGCTCCCGCATCCCAAAATCCTATACATCAAGGTACAAGTAAGCCTCTACATCCTATCCCTGATACTTTTGAGCGTGTGTCTAGACACTCTAAATTAGATAGCTGTGGATTTTTTGATGCATTGTTTAATACACTTGTTCAAGAGGATGTAACATGTCATAATAAAGGGCCTGTTAATGTCCAATATATTAAGAGAAGAAGTAGGATTAGAAGTCGAGGCCATCACAAAGAATGCACCAGTGATGTGCCTCCTCCTCCTGCTGATGATGATGGAACCCCTTTATTATTTAGACAAGAGGGAATAGATTTGATAGATTTAAGCGAGAAATCAAGTTTTGATATAACTTTGGCTAACCCCGAAGATTTTTTTGGGGATATTAGTTCTTTGAGATAAGAAATCCAAAAGCAAGTTGAGCTTAGGATAAAGAAGGACAAAGAGAAGGAAGCAGAATTAGTGAGTGCTATTATTGAAAGGGATAGGTTAATTAGACAGTTGGAAACTATGAAACTCTTGAACCAAAGTAGACCAGACCCAGAAGAAAATGGTACTGTTGTAGAACAAATTGTTGATAAGGAAGTGAAGCCAATGTCCAAAGTGGGTCCGGAGGGTCAAGCTAAGGTCCAACCAAAGCCAATAGATTCGAAACCCTTGAACCTTATTATGTCACAATCAGACAATCCAAATCTTAAACCTATTGCAAACAAGGGAAAACAGAAGGCTAAAGGGATCAAGATAAATGAAAGGATGGTTTCCTACCAGCCTAAAAAATATCCCCTCCCACATGTACCATCACAAGTAGAGACTGCCTTAGAAAAGGCTAGAGGGGAAGGGGAAGCTTTAGCACAAGAATTAGAAAGGACTGAAATTGAGGCTGCAAATGGAGAAAAGAGAAGAAAAATAAGTTTCCTAAAAATGGCAAGTCTGGATGAAGTTGCACAAGCCACAACTTCATCAGGTCATTAGGAGATTTTAAAAAATGATCCTAAACCTATTCAGGAGAATATCACAAATAATTCTGACCCAAAGGTTCAGGCAACCCAATTTGTTAATTCACATCAAGGTGGTTCTAAACCTCAAAATAGAGTTGTGGGTGATGACCCTGAGAAAGTTGATGGACTACTATAAAGGAGACCTATACAATTGGAAAGATATAGGCAACTATTTTTTGATGGTATTCTCGAGTACCCAAACCCTATCCCTAATGAGTTAAGGGAAAAGATGAACAAATTTGCTAGGAATAATGCCTTTTTAGTAGAGGAGCATTTGAAAGGTTTCATGGATATGTTAAATGATTATGAGGTAGAACATGAAGATGTAGTGATGAAATTGTTTTTCCAATCCTTGACAAAAGATGCAAGGGATTGGTACAAGGGTTTACCGAATGCTAGTATTGGTTCATGGGAGGAGTTTGAAAAATTATTTAAAGAACAATATGGCAACAAGACAAATGCTAGTTTTATGTTGAATGAGTTCAATACTATAAAAAGATCAGCTAATGAGCCTGCAACAAAGTTTAACCTTAGATTTCAAAAGGCAATGTATAAGTTGTTTCAAGTGATGAAGCTTGAGGAGAATGTTTGTTTAACTACTTATTTCAATGCTTTTGATGCTAAAATGGCATATCTTCTCTGAGACAAGGACCCTCAAACCATGAGGGATGCTTTTATAGCAGCTATTAATATTGAAAGCAATAGGAGAGCTTCTGGAAAGTATGGTAGGAGGGAAGAACCTACTCTTTTGAAGAATCCTAGAGATAAAACTGAGAAAGTCTCTACTACAGGAATTAAAGATGATGAGAAGTAAGATAAGGTCCTTAGCACTTTGAAGGATATAAAATATACTATTTCTAAGCAAGAGAAGGGTCTTGGAGGTGATAAGAAGCAGTATAATAGAAGTGACAAACCTCCTAGATTGCAGAATTATCCCTACAATACAAATTGGAAGGATGGAAAACCAATACTGCCTGTCCAGAAGCCTAAAATTGATTAACAGATACCAGATCCTTTGCATAAGTGTTCTATAAATTTGGCACAAGATAGACCATGGTGTGTGGTGTGTGAACACCCACATGATCAGAATTATTGTGGTGTTGCTCAGCTGATTACTGCTGAAGGAAAAGAAGAGAATGTTCTTCAGCAGACTCCTAATTTCAAGCAAGATGATGTAGGTTGTTGTATGGCCCGATCATATATTGATGAGGTTGAGTTTTCTTTTGATGAGGAATTACAAGAGGTTGATGTGAATAGTCAATGACAGAAAAGTGAATTATACCATCAACAATTTTTTTCTGATGAAGGTGAGTGTAGCCACCATGCCTGTAATATGGAACAGGCAGAAGATCCAGTATCCTTAAGAAGACCATCAGAAGATGAGATTTCCCGGTTGACTGAAGAGATGGCTGCTCAGATGAGAAATACATTACAGTTAAGAAATAGGACTGTGGGCAGTGAGCAGGGCAAACCAGTTGGCCTTTTTATTAAGGAACACAAGGGTAAGAGCAAGGATGCTAAAGAAGATAACAAAAATGATGTCAAAATCAAGGATGTCAAGAATGACAAGATATGGGCAAAAAGGACTGAGATCCAAAATCCCAGTGAAGATGCTACTCCTCTATTGGTAAAAACCAAAGTGATCACCAAATCTGCTGAGTCAATTCCAGAGGAAAAGCAAAGGAAAATTGAAGGAAAACAACAGTTGGAGAAGAAAGAAACTAATGATGGTATGATTCCAAACCTATCTAAATACACACACGTGGATATTTTTCAAGTGTTGTCTCAAGTTAAAGTTACTATACCCTGGCTCGAGATGATGAGAATAGAGGAGCATAGAGAAAATACAATAGCCGTGATTACTGGAATTCCTACCAGTAAAGTTGAACAAGGGAATTGTAAAGAAAGCAGGGAAAAAGAAGAAATAAAAGTGAAAGAGTTGGAGGGAATTGTAACTCAAATTCCCCCTGTGTACCTAGGGAATTCTATCAATATGTACTTGGAGAACATCACCCCTTTTTTCTTGAGTATTGATATAAATGGGAGAACTTTGAGGATTTGCATGATAGACTCAGGAGCATCAAATAATGTTATGCCAGTAAAGATTATGGAAGCAATGGCCTTGATAGTTGATACTACTCAAGGTAAATGTTATGCATTGGATTTGAGAGAGGTGCCTATTAGTGGGACCATCAAGGCCTTGCCTTATGTACTGACCCAATATCCTGATAAGGTTCTAGCCATGACTGTTTTAGTTGCAGACATTCCCCCTCATTTTGGAATGGTATTATCAAGAAAGTGGAGTGCATCAATGGGAGGCAACATACAATGTGATTTGTCATTTGCTACCTTTTGCATTGATGGAAAAGATGTCAAAATTGAAAGAGAATCAAAGGTGCCTCATATGATTGAGCATGGTTTGATTGAAGATTTGACATGTTTTATTGACTGTGTCATAAATGAGTTCAGGGTCAAAGAATCCCCTAGTAATTGTGATAAGCCTATTGCACCAATTGATGCAGAAGTTGAAAATTTGTCAGAATCTGATGATGTGTGGACTATGTTTTTGATGGTGCTAATTCAAAGGAGGGATCTAGTGTAGGTGTGTTGTTGAGGTCACCAGGTGGAAAAAATTTCAAATTTTCTTTCACCCTGTTATTTGAATGCCTAACAATGTAGCCGAATATGAAGCATTGTTGTTAGGGTTAAGATTGGCTCAAAAACATGGGATCAAGAAGCTCAAAGTGATTGGAGATTCTAAGCTTGTGATTTCCCAAGTCAAGTCCCTATATGTGTCAAAGAATAAAAGGTTGAAACAGTATAGAAATGTTGTTTGGGATGAATTGGAAAGCTTTGATGCTTTTGGGATAAATTGGATGGAGAGAGGTCACAATAAGGTGGCAGATTTGTTAGCAAATATCACATTGAGGTTGGATGACATGACTTATGCTGGAATTTCAAAGGTTGAAGTGCAAACCAGACCATATGTTCCTAATAATATTAAGCAGTGGTAGGTTTTTTATAGTGATGATGATATATTAAGATTTTTAAATTATTTGGATGAGTATGAAAATCAAGAAATAGATTTTGGAGCCTTCGTTGAAAATATTGATGGTAAAGATACTGTGTTTGGAAATGAAGTTATTCAGCTAAAAACTAACACCATTCCTAAGGGTTTAGTTGTTCTTGAAAGAGTGTTTGACAACCAGGATAGGACTAAGGCTAATTGTGCTGCTTCCCATCCTGATGACTTGGAGGAAATAAACCTAGGGATAGATGCATTACCAAAAAAGGTGTATATTGGAAAGAAATTGTCACCAAGGGTGAAAAAGATGCTGGTTGATTTGTTAAGAAAGTTCAGACATGTGTTTCCTTGGTCTTATGATGATCTTAAGGCTTATAGGCAGGATTTGTTTCAACATGAGATTCCTTTGAGTAGTGATGCCAAGCCTTTTAGGTAAAAGCAGAGACCTATTAATCCCACCTTGGCTCCAAAAATGCAAGAAGAACTTACTAAGTTAAGAGATGCTGGAATCATCAAACCAATTAAACATTCATCTTGGGTAGCTAATTTGGTGCCCGTGAGAAAAAAGAATGGAGAATTAGATTATGTTTGGATTTCAGAAATTTGAATGTGTCTTCATTAAAGGATAACTATCCATTGCCGAATATGGAGGCCATGTTGCAAAAAGTGACAGGTTGTGAGTTAATGTCCATGATGGATGGGTTTTCTAGTTATAACCAAGTCATGGTTAAGGAATCTGAACAATTTAAGACAACTTTCACTACACCTTGGGGGACTTATGTATATGTGAGAATGCCTTTTGGTCTAACAAATGTAGGGGCTACTTTCTAGAGAGCCATGGATGTGGCATTCTCAAATTTCATTAATTTGTTCCTGGTGATTTATCAGGATCATTTAATGGCATATTCCAAGAAGGAAGATGATCATTGTGAGCATCTTGAGAAAATATTCATTAGGGCATTGGAATATGGTATTTCCCTAAATCCTAGGAAGTGCACTTTTGGAGTAAGGGAAGGAAAGTTGTTGGGACATATTGTTTCTAAGAATGGAGTTAAAATTGATCCAGAGAGGGTAATGGAAATAGATAAGGTCTTGCAACCCCGAAATGTCAAGGGAATCCAGTCTTTCTTTGGGCAAATAAATTTTTTAAGAAGATTTATTACAAATTTTGTTGAAATGGTTCACCCTATTTCTAAGATGCTTAAGAAAGGGGCCAAGGTCAAATGGGAAGAAGCATCAGTACGAGCTTTCCATGATATCAAGAAAGCTATTAAGGAAGCACCTGTGCTGAGGACCCCTGATTTTTCCAAACCTTTGTAGATTTTCTCATTTGCTTCTTTCCACACAATTGCAGCTGTGTTATTACAAAAGAATGCCGAAGGCTTTGAACAACCCATATCTTTTTTCAGCAAATCCTTGCAAGCTGCAGAACTCAAGTATGACATAAATGAAAAATAGGCATATGCATTAGTAAAACCAGTCAAAGATTTTAGGACCTACTTGATGGGAGCTACCATAATTGCTTATGTGCCTAGTGTTGCTGTGAAGGACATTTTTACACAACAAGAAGTGTCAGGAAGAAGATGTAGATGGATTAATAGGATCCAAGAATTCAACATTGAAATTCAAATTACCAAGTTAGTGAGGGGACAAGGATTGGCCAAACTTATGACCCAAAGTAATCTTGAAGCAAATTAGATAAATTTGCTTGAAGAAGAGGAGAGACCATACATATGTGACATGGAACATTATTATTGGTACAAGGGTGTGATCTATTACTTGCAAAAGATGAAATGTCCTAATGATTTGAGTGAGAATGAAAAGAGGACATTGAAGTTACATGCTATCAAGTATGTTATCATAACAGGAAAAATCTGGTGGAGAAATGGAGAGGGTGTTATACTGAAATGTGTAGACTAGGAGCAAGCAAAGGAACTTTTGAATGAAATGCATAGTGGAGTTTGTGGAGGGCATTATATGGACAAAACTACTGCACACAAAATAATGCGGACTAGGTTCTGGTGGCCTACTATTTTCAAGGATGCACATCAATTAGTGAAGACATGTAATGCTTGTCAGTGTTTCTCCGGTAACTTACCCTTAAACCCGGTTGTAGTTCAATCTCCATTCCAGCAATGGGGTATTGATTTTGTAGGAGAGATAGCATGCAAATCAAGTGGGGGCCATTCATGGATATTGGTGGCCACTGATTACTTTACCAACTGGGTGGAAGCGATTCCAACAAAGAAAGCAACTAGTAAGGTGGTAATTGATTTATTAATGAATAATATAGTGACCAGATTCAAATGTCCTAAAAGGATTGTGTCAGACAATGCAATGTGTTTAAGATATGAGGAATATATGGAATTTTGTGAAAAATATGGCATCCAAGTCTCTTATTCATCACCTTACCACCCACAAGGGAATGTACAAGTGGAATCAAGCAATAAAAGCTTAATGAAGATTATCAAGAGGATCTTAGATCAAAATAAGAAGGCATGGGATTCTAAATTAAAATTAGCAGTCTGGGCAGACAGGGTGACTGTGAATAAGGCAATAGGATGTGCCCCATTTGATTTAGTCTATGGGATAAATGCAAGGTTGCCCTAGAATAACCTCATGGAAATGTATAGATTTGTCTAGATGTATGATAATGAGATAGAAGATGAAATGCAATTGAGAGTGGAAGCTCTCATAGAGCTGGATGAAACTAGGAGGGAAGGTCAAATAAGAAATTCCAAATTATAGTTGCAAGTGAAAAATTTGTATGACAAGAGGACAATTGCAAGAACTTTTCAGAATGGAGATATGGTTTTGATGTGGAATGCCAGGTTGGAAGACAAGGGGAAACTTGGTAAATTTGATGCAATTTGGCTAGGTCCATTCTTGATAATTGACAAGTGGGGGGAGGATTCATATTTCCTTCAAGAAATGACAGGTGATATTCTTGAATTGCCAGTTCATGGACAATTCTTGAAGTTATACTTCAATTGAGGTATTGTTTTCCATGAATAGTAGGTTTAGGTTTGTATATAAGTTTTTCTTGGTTTCTCTTTTGTTGTGGGATTTCTTTTCTGGATAATCCTTTTGGTTGTCCCTGCAACTAGTCCTCTGAGATTCTGTTATTCTCGCTTCATTCTATTGGTCCCCAACTGGAGCCACTGATGGAGCCTCAAATTTAAGTCTTTTTCCTGTTTGTCTTGATTATCCTTTCTGTCGGTGTTCTAGGGGTTTTAAAAACAACTTATGTCCCATTGAATTGTCTAGGCCTGGCCCCTTTTAATAAAAATGCTAAATATTTCACTGGCCCCTTTTTATTTACTAAGGTTTGGGTCGGTCCATGCCCTATGCTTTTAAAACAACATTGAGTCATCGACTGTCATTTCCCTAGGCGGTGTCCCCTTCCCCTTATTTTCTTCCAAGTAACTTTAATGTTTTGCAGGGGTTATTTTGATGACTGTCGATTTCCCTACAGTTGATCCTGACCGTTCCCCACGATCTCGCGATGACACCACTGTTGGCTATTTGGTGATTGCGATATCGTGGGCGGGTGCCATGTGTTCTAGGTTTTCAGTGCTAAAAAGAGTGAATGAAGTGTTTAATATGTATATTGGACATTAATGCATTATAGAGCGGGTTACTAAACTACATGTGAGATGCACATTCTCATGATCAACAACGATGGTTTAACCTTGGTGAAAGGGCTACTTGACGGATAGGTATTGATGTTGCTTCTTGTTATGTATGATCGTGATCACTGATGAAGGGAATCAATGGTTGCCCACCATTGTGTGATCCTAAACTGAAGAGAGTTTAGTGTTTGCGATATCGCGGGTGGGCACCACGTGTATTCTTTTGACGCTGTGTATTATGGTGGGCCCTTGATAATGACATGGAGATGAAGTCAACTTTTTTGAAGATGACCAGTTGATGATCTGACAGAAACAAGAGATCGATGGTGAAGATTTAAATTTTCATCAAATACAATTGAGGCCATTGGCGCGGCATGCAAGTAAGCTTTAATGGTGGACAAGACATCTACAAGCCATTTTTCATAAATTCTAAGTTTTTAATTTCAGGCTATCTTCACCACAAAGGCATTCAAGTGTTTCTGAAGTGGTCCAGAGCTGAAGTAGAGTTTTTTCAAAGCAATTACAATAGGGTTTTATTTTCTATGGGGCACAAAATTCTGTGAGTTACTTTCTTTATCACTGCTTTTGTTTGAATGTAATTCTTGTGGAGGGTTGTGTTGTGTTGGTCAGGGGTCTTCTTGATTAAGGTTCTAGGGTTATTAGTTCTTTTGAATTGTGGGAAATTGCAAAATTCTACTGTAATTTTGTTTAGGGTAGCCCTAGTTTGTGCACAAATTTGATATTAGGAGAAGCCTTGGTTGTTTGAAATGGTGCCACTAAAGCAACATTTTGGCCTTATTGATTATTTGCAAAGGAATCTATACAATGATTTCCTTGACCAATTCCCTTTGTCAAAAAATGACAAGAAGAGGGGTTTGATCTTAGTGAAGGGCACAACCTTAGGTGATGGATTAAGATATAAAACCTATAACATTGCGGATGCTAGGGTACCAATGACGGGCTTGGAAATGTTTAGGAGATGGTATGGGAATCAAAATGCATCTCATCCTTTTTCAAATGGTTGGAGATATGATATTGGAAAATTTGTGGTACCGAATGTATTTCCTGATGTTGACCTACTCAGGGTAGTGGCTACATGACATGATCCTGTCACAAGGATTATCAGGGATAATGATGGCAGAGTTTTACTAAATATAAATGCAAATGAGATTCGACAGGTTTTTGATTTAAGTGAATATAGCTCATTCTTGGTTTGGATAGACTTTGAGGAAATGAAGCAGGAGTATGCGAAGTCACAACCTCTTTTCAGATCAAAATTGCTTCCTCCTCATCTAGCCAGAGTAGGTAGTTCAACGATTCACATTAGCTCAACTGGTCGAGAACCTTTTAGGTTGAATTTATTTGCTAATCATTTCTTGGAAACTTTTTATTTAGTTTTCCAATTTTAGGTTTTAGCCCTAATACCATGATGCCCATTTCTTATATGTTCATGGGGGCTCAAATTCAACATCCTAACTTTTTTGTAGCGTACGACTATGCTTCTATCCTTGCTGAAAGGATACATGAGGGTTTGCTGAAGTTGCATGAAGGGGAAACTGGTACTCCTTTGTTTTGGTACTCCTTATTGATGCATATGTTCTTGTATAAGAATGCTGACTTCTTCTTAGAGAAAATGGAGTTGAGGCAGGAGGTGAATGGAGAAAAATTACCAATGCAGGCTTGGAGTGTAGACTTGTCTTACAATAAGGGAGGTGCCAACTTTGTGCAGTTTGATAACTGCTTTGCTTCTAGCCTTATAGCTAGATTGATGGTGAATGTGTGAAGAATTCTTGAGGATTTGCATGATTTCCTCAGACCCAAAGTAAGGAGGCCTGATTTGAAGGTGTGTCATAATTGGGGTGACATTATTCTATACCCTAAAAGCACTATCCTAAGGGTTTATGGTTTCTAGGGAGCTCCTCATATTCTCTCATATAATGTACCATCAAGAATGGGATTTGCAGAGGTCATGTGGCAACTAGGTTGCATTCATGAAGATAATTTGACAGGAAGAGGAAAAGGGACTTTGTTCCTTGATTACACTGTTGTTTCAGACTTTGTATTTTCCAAGGGAGGATGGGTTCACTTTGACAGATATTTTGAATATTACCATTTGAAGAGTGGATCTAGGAGGCAGCATGGATCTGGGGGATTCTTTACCCTATTTAGGCAAAGAATTAAGGGTGGCAAGTTTGCTCATATTTTCAAATTTCTTGAGGATTTGATTAGAAATGAGTTTGATTTGAGCAAGCAGGAATTAAATAAAGAGAAATGGATTGCTTATGAGAAAATGCTGGCCATGGTGCATAAACTGGATCCAAAATATGATCCATTGATGGAGTTCACTCCATTTCATAAAAGAATTGATTTCTTGATGAATAATTTCAAAGAAATCATGAGTACCCTAAGAACCAGGAAAGTCAATTTGGAAATGGACTCAAGATGTCAAGGACTGGAGGAAAGGCCAACTTATCAGCCACCAGTGGAAAGGCCTCTATACAGGAGGAAGAGAGATGATAGTAGTGATGAAGAGGCAGAATATAAAAAGGGCAAACAAATAATGAAAACATCATCACAACTGGGTCATGGGATCAGGAAACCTGGAGGGATAATGATTGTTGATCTGGATTCACCACCTAGAAATGACCCTGTAGAGCTGCCATCAGAGCCAAGCCTTAAGAGGCAAAGAGTTGAGGAGTCACAAGAGGCTCTAGAGGATGAAATAATCATAACTGATTAGGACATGCAGATTGGTATCCCATCCCCTCCAAGATCAGCACAATTGGTGCTAACTAATATGGATATAAAGGGGGAGTGTGTACAGGATGCCAGGATGGTGGCCTGTAAGGCATTCCTAGATGATGATGCCTTCGTGAAAACTCATGTATTCTTGCAGTTAATTTAGAGGATAAAATTTGAAGAATATCAGGATAAATGCAAAAGAAGAAGGGAATTAAGACCTGATAGGTCTGACCAGGAGAATAATGTTGAAGTGAAAGCTGAGTTAATGGAGCAATTCAAGAACATCACTCCTGATGAAGGGAGGAAACTTGTAACTCAGGCTGGTGTCTTACTTCCCTGAGTGGGACATAGTTGATGCTGTAGCATTCAATGCTATTATGCAGTCCAAGAATCCTATGCAAAATAGTGAAGAAGATGTCAAGGTAGCCCTACAAGACTCTGCCTTTAGTGAGGAATATGAGACTTTTGCCATATGGGCATTGGCACCTCAGGGTAGAAAGCCAAATGTGGCTGATATTAGCCAAAATCTAAGGGGCAGGCTTAGTATCAAGAGAGCTTCTAAAACCTCAACAATAGAAGCCACAAGCCTGACATTGAATGTGGCCAAATTGGCCGAGAAGATAGCTAAAAGAGAGGAAGCTGAAAGGAAAAGCTTGATGGAAAAGTATAATGCAATAATTGGGGAGTATAGTAGAATGCAGTAGAAAAATATTGAGCTACAATTTGAAGTAGATAGATTAAGATACAGGTAGATGGGAGAATCCTCCAGTGCCCCTACTATCAAAGCTATCAAAGCATTACCTACTACTTCAGGGTCATTACCCCTTATTATGCAAAACATTTCTACTCCTAGATCCCCAATTTAGACACCTGCTAATAGCCCTGCACCAGGGCTAGTTGAAGAGGAAGTTGAGTACTCTGTAGAGCCTACCAAAAGGTAGATGATGAATAAAATCATAAAATTACAGGCTTCCCTAAGGGTGAGTGAAGATGGTGTTGTAGCTAAACACAATGAGGTGGTTGACACCATTTTGAGGTATTTAAATGAGAAGGTTGATTCTAGGTTGCCAACTATACATTCTCTATATTCTTTATTCTTGGGTGGAATACAAAACATTAATAGAGATCGGGAAATGGTTCTACCTCTGATTGAGAAGTGGATCCCTCGGGCCACTGATTTAGATGTTATGTTTAAGGCTTCTAGATTTGATGCAAATAACATGCCCCAGTCATTAAAGCCTACTCAATTTTTTGTGAAATCATTGAAGAGATTCCAGGCCCTGCTTGATGATTTGAGTAGGAAAATTAGAGAACTAGTAAAGAGTTTTGATGATTGGAATGATACTTTTCTACCAGAGATAATAGATGCATAGGGAAATATTAAGACATTGCATCTGTGGAAAAATAGGGTAGAAGAGATTATTAATGCACAAATCAAATTGATTTGTGATGACTCGGACCATGACTTGTTGGTGAGCAGCATGGATAAAATAATTAATGCAAGCATGTTCTTAGAGTCATTTGAGAAGGATGCCAACCAGGTTGCGGTGAAATTCACACCTTACAATACCAAGGTGATGGAGGTGGTGAATTTTAATTGGCCAACGGATGAGGAATATCAGAATTGGGTGGACAAGTACTTAACCGAAGAGGAGTGAAACGGTGTCTATTACTAGTAACTGATAGTTCAGTGGTTATATTATAACCGATTTTGGTTTTGTTTCCATGGCGGCTTTGGGTGCAAGTTTTGAGGTGTAACAAATGTTGTGGCTATTATGTAATGAGTAGAATCAATGGAAAGATGCTCCGGGACTTGTTGGTTTTGATCATAGTTTTGAATTGGCACATAGCGGTCCAATTGACTGGTGACATGTGTAAATTCTGGCCCGATGCTTGTTTGCTCCTTCGTTTTCTATAAGTAGGATTTCAAGGCCGGAAAGGTCTGTTGGCAAGTCAGATATTTTGAAGGTCGAGTCTAGGTATAGTTGCAGAGCAGATTGTAAGAATTTTGGTTTTTTGAATGTTAAGGAAATTTAGGTTTGGGGTTATCTTGTAGTGGGTTTTAAAACTTATGAAGATTGGATGTTTCGTAACAGTACTAGCATTTAAACTATGATGTTATATCTTGAGCTCAAGTCTCTTCTCTATACAAATATATCATAATTTTGAATAGAATAATCAAGGATTATGATGTTCATCTCATTGCTCTAATGTGTGTGTTTTCCATTTTGGCTTTAATTCAAAGAATTAATTAAAGTGCTTGGATGGAATCATGGATGGGTATGGTTTTTGAGGGATTTAGTAAGAAGTATTTGGCTTGGATAGGAATTGACATTATTGTAATGCAATATTGCCAGGGATCATGTGTGTTGAGTATTTCAATATGTCGATGAATCGTGAATGTTTGTGAGTTTGACTCCCCAATGGTATATGGCACTGATCTAAATTGTATAAGTTTGTGAAACTCTGTGTCAATATGTCTTTTCTTAGGGCTTTCCTCCAAATTGCAAATAAAATGACCATCATAAGTTATGAAATAATGTTGTAATCATCTCATGCTCCAAGTAGTTGATATTACTGGTGAAAGGCCAATTGATTTTAGTGGTATCCTATTATGTTGAGCTATTTGTGG
Organism: Sequoia sempervirens; assembly: GCA_007258455.2. Classification (NCBI taxonomy): domain Eukaryota; kingdom Viridiplantae; phylum Streptophyta; class Pinopsida; order Cupressales; family Cupressaceae; genus Sequoia; species Sequoia sempervirens. The sequence goes on along the minus strand of VDFB02128519.1, from coordinate 1,258,313 downwards.
GATTATATGTGAATTGTTAATGATTGTTTATGAATTCGGTGTAGAGATCATAAACACATTATAGGGACCACCCTCCTGGGTCTTGCAAAGCCCAAAGTGTAGGAGGTTATTATTAAAATCCTCATCAGTTGGTCCAGGTCTTCCGAGTTGTCCTTTATTGGAATTAGCAATTCCATAGGTAGATTAGGAGACAAAGCTGGTTTATAGGAAAAAACACCAACAGGTTCTTCTATAGTATGTACATCAGGAGGAATCTGAGTGTCCTCTATCTTCATTTACTGGACCAAATGAGATATCTTCCACATGCTCCTCTTCAGGAACAACATCAATTTTGTTCTTTAATAGAATTTTCTTTAGAATTCTTTCTATTTCTTTTTCTACTTCTTTAATTTTACCCAACATAAGCTTGTTTATTCTTGTTTTTCTTTTGAACTCTCTTTTTGCTTCTTTTAGAATTTCTTTCATTTCTTCAATAGACATTACCGAAATTAAATTTGCAAGAACCTATTCTCTTAGCTGCTCTTCTTTAGTTCTAGCATTAACTCTCCTCATCTCCAAAATTTCATATAATTCCTTAGGCAACTGTGTCATTATGTCAACAAGAGTCATATTGAAATTATTCAAATATTTTATTGTAGCCTCTTCAAGGACTCTTTGACCAACAGTATAAAAGGTACCATACACTTCACATAGGGGGTTAAGATTCCCATCCTTAATTATCCCTCTTTCAACTTACTCTATTGACATACCTAGTTTGTTAGGCTTCATATTCTTCTTTGCTTTCTCCTCTTCGCCAGAGGGCTTGACTGTTGTTGCTGCAAGGGTGTTCATATGCTTTATTTCTCTAACTTCATCAGATTTTGTCTCTTCATCATATGAAATGACTTTATACACTCTTGTGCTCTTATCCTTCTTCCTTTTACCAGATACCTTAACCTGAGCTTTTGCAGGGGCTGACTTCTTTGCATGAATGGATAGGGGTGCTAAGCTCCTTGTTAATCTAGTTCGAGCAGAGGATGTTGCCAGACTAGTAGATTTAGTTTTAGTAGGATCTTTTCCTTTTTCACTTTCAACTTGTTCTCTCTTCCTTTTGGCTTCTCTTAAAACTTCTTTAGATATGCCCATGCTCTCTGCAAAAAATTCCACTTCCTCACTTTCTGGACTATCATTGGTTTCTTCAATTGGTCATGGACTTGCATATTTTTATCTGAATATGTTACAAACCTTTCTCCTGACGAATCCATAGGCTTACTCAATAGATGTGCGTATAGCTCCAATATTCTCTCCTCAACTTCATAACCCATAGGCATAATCCAAACGGTTCTAAGTTATGCTGCTTCCATCAAGCTTTGATCAATATCCACCATAAAACAAATTTTATCCTTATAATTCTCCACAATAGAAGTGGGAATTATTTCCCTTGCCTACATTTCATTCTGAAAGTTTATGATATATCCCTAGATTGCAATTTCCTAGCTTGCAAATCACCAAGGCCGAATAACATATCTCTAATTTGAACAACAATAGGCTTATCACTTTTCCAATGCACCTTCCCTACTTTTGAACTTTACCCATGAAATAAAAGAGAAAACATAGCAACAAATTACCATATTTAAAGGAATTTTTCTTGTCTTTCTTAATCTTACCAAGATTTTCCATAAGATGACTTCGAAGCAATTCACACAAATCATACTCTGCATTCTCCTTTACCATTTGATAGACTGCATAAATGGCTATACCAGATACAAAATTTTCTTGGCTAGAGTGATATATCTTATAACCAGTGACCATCGAGGAAAATTTCACACCCACATCATTGATGCTATCAATTGTCATCGCTCTTCTATCAAATATAGAGGCAGTTGCATCAATGATTGTTTGATTTTTCATAGACTTGAAAATCGGCAATCCACCAGAGGAATTTAAACCTGTAACAACACTTATAGCCTCTTTTGTAATCTTGAAGGGTTGATTCAACCACATGAATTCAGCTTGAACTCGACTTAAGATGTACCAGACCCATTCGTTTTCATCAAACACGAGAAATTTCAAAATCTATGTAAATTTATTTTCCTCTAGGGTTTTGAGTTTAGGCTTAACACATAAATCCTCTCCAACAATGTGTTTGGAATACATATTTAGCAACTGTGAGCTTCCTAACTCCTCAATATTGGCATGAATCCATGCCCTAATATCTTCAATGTGCAAAACACCGTATGGAATAGATGAAAATGCATCTAAGGGCTCGGTCTCAACTGTCTTGAAAGGATGCCATTTAAACTTCAGATGAGGTCTATCCTTGACTTCAACTACCAATGGAGTAGCCATTTTCACAAATTCACAGTTTTACAAGTTTTCCCAAAAAATACCGTTTAGCCAGATTAAGGTTTGAACTTCAAATTGCCTTTACACTTGAATTCTCGCCAAATTTTGCCAAATTTTGCTTCAGAGCTCTTCAAACTTCTTCTCAAAATGCTAAGTGAAAAATGAAGGATAGAAATAACCTTTTATGATTCGCACACCTAATCTTTTTGATGCAATAAATTATTTTTCCCTAACACATCCGGATACCCTATTTCCATATACTATAAAAGATAACTCTTATGCGAACCTTCATTTCTGCATAAATTTGTTCAATAGCATATGTAGATCATCAATACAATCACTGAACTAATCCACATCCTCATGTTGATTTCCTGTAGGGGGTTTGAAATATTTTCTTGACAATTCCACCTAGGCCAGAAGCCTTAACCTAATTCTTAGAGGAATTACCAGAAGTTGATTATGGTGCTGGCTCATTTCCTACAACAAAGGGACACTTCTTTACCCATTTCTTCTTCATCTGCTTCTTGATCTGATCTATAGTGACTTTCCCTCTTCCTTTTTCATCCTTTTGCACATGTTTATTCTCTGATTTAGTGGACCTCTTCTGCAAAATCTAGCAATATGACCAGTTTTGTTGCAATTGTAGCACAACATATTTCTTTGTCTAGACCAGTTGTTCCATTGTCTTTCTTTTGATTTGCACTGGTTAGAAATATGTCCAAATCTATTACATGTATAACACCTAACATTCCTATAAAAAAATTCATCACATTTCTACATTCATTTGACTTTATGACCATACTTGTTATAATTAAAGCACTGAACAGAGAATGATGGACCATTTAAATTCATTTTACTTCTGAATTGAGCTACCACATGACCAAATTTATTGAAAACATAACATATACCATTAAACCTTTGAGAATTAGGTTGTCTTACCGAATACCTTCTAGTGTTGTTCATCTGTTTTCCTTGTCTAAACCTCCTTTGTTCAAATTTCCTTTGTCCTTGTCCAAATCTGAAACTTTCTCCTTCTTCATATCCAAGACCTCGCTTGTCACCATTAGTCCTCTGAATTTCAATTAATTCATCAAGCTTGGCTAAGCTAATCTTGAACTTCTCCTTGAATTCATTTTTTGTAGCAAGTTCATCTCTCAGATCAACAATGTGCTTTTCAAGATCTTCCTCATTATGTTTGGATTGTTTTAACTCAAGCTCCAATTGAATGAATCCATCAGTAATTCAACTGCATTCTTTAGATTTCTCTTTCAGGGATTGGGAAAGATTTCCTTCATTTTTCTTCTTGTCTTCAATTTCCTTAGTCATCCTCATCATAATAGATTTCATCTCATGCTTTTGAACTGCATTATCCCTGACAAGCTTTTCACATTCTTCTATCTTTTCCTTTAGGGTTTGACTCAGCTATTCATCTACAATGCATTTACTATCTTCCTACTTGATTTGATCATAGAGTTACCTTCTCTTCTCTCTAGACTTATTGATTTTCTCTTTCAATGACTCAATGAATTTCTCAACATTCATGATATTTGCTTGTAATTCCTGGACTTCAGATTTTGCCTGATCAAGATCATCTAGGGCCATTGTAAGTTGTTGTTGAAGACTACTTGAATCCATTGAAACACTTTAAAGATCTTCCCCAATATTTTAAGCTTCTTCTGAGGAACTGAGCTCTGGTACCAATTATTGGAATCAAGTAACACTAAGAGGGGGGGTGAATCAGTGTTGTGCAATTTTTAACTTTATTAATCTAATCATTAAAGTGCTAATAACATTCAACCAAAATAAAAATGCATGCACATAAGACAAATAACCACAACACCATAACACAAGAATTTTTACGTGGAAACCCTATTAGGGGAAAAACCACGGTGGAGGTTAATCCACAATATTGTTCTAAGTATGGGTATGTGCAGGATCATCATGGAAAAAACAGGCCCTTAAGTGGCAAAAAATTTAGAAAAATCAGAGTTAGGTAACTTGACGTAAAAAATTGAATAAGTTATCTATATTATTTCAAAAATATGTAAGAATAGAATATGTAGAAAATTGAATGTAGTTTCTAAACTACTAGGTTTATTTAAAAAAATAAAAAATCTATTTGGTGAAAATTTGAAATTTCAATGCAATAGTACTTAAATTTCGGGAAAAATAAGAAGTAGGTGTCTATCGACCACCCTAACCACAATAAAATGATAATATTTTTTTATAAGATTTTAGATATAAGTAGAGGGCTCATGCACCATGCGATGCATATTTTTTGTAATTTTTTTCCAAGTAAATAATTAATTATGAATTTTTTATTACAACTTTTAAAAAATATAAATACTCATATGTCTAACCACCTTAACTTGTTCAAAACTTCATGAAATTCAATTTTTTTTTTAACCCTATAGTATGTGAAGCATGTTTTGGATTGAAAGAATGTGATACTATTTGAAATCTATACATGTTTTTCAATCAACCTATCAACTAGGACTTTAGTCGTAATTCAAAAAGAAAATGAATAATAATTATTTATTAAATTCAAAGTAAAGCATAATTTATATTGGTGGAATGTTGAGAATCTCATTTAAAAACCCTTTTTATTTCATCAATTTTGGGTTAAAAAAAAGTCGTTAGCCACATACCCTACAAATACCCATCATATTGCCACTTTTTGGCCCATGATGATCCTGCACATACCCGTATACTAAAAAAAAGATTGCAAATGGGAATGCACTTGCATTCATGCACACTGCCTAGAGTTCACTACTCCAAAACTAAAAGGCTCAATACCTTACAAAATTTTGGAATACTTCCAAAGAGTTTGAATTAATTAAGTAGCATCTACCAATGCTTGATTACAGTTCTGATTAGGCTCAACAATCGAATTCAGGACCTTCTAACTAATTCTACTCTTTTGCTCTATTCTGCTTCAATTCACACCAAAAATCCTTAATGCACAAGTGAAACTGTGCATAAATGCCCTATTGACCTTCTGACATTTGCAACATACATCAACTCACATTGAACACACAACAAAGTGATATAATTGATCACTTATATATATCTGCCACCAAGAATTCAATCGCTACATGTTGGCTTCAACAAAATAAGAAAATATTCGGAAATAGTCGGCTCAAATCATCCATAATATTCAATGCGTATCCACAAGAGTTGACCACAACATAGTGAGGACCCAAACAAAAATGTTTGTACACAAAAATACTTAAACAATAACTCCTCAAACATCCGTGACACACCATATTCACCAAGTCAGCCTCCAAATACTGATGAACAAAAAATTAGTTCAATAGACCTTCTAACTTCCACCCAAATTGATACGAGGAACCAAGATTTACAGATAAAAAATATTATCCATCGAACAATACTCGAGATCCATAACATAAAATAATAACAAAAAATATGCATATGAATCGAAGAACACAAAGTTACTGAATGCTCTATTCTAACTAAACATATAACTACTAATCTTCAATCTGTCTACTAGTATGAGAAAATTGCAATGCGTGGATCAACTAGCTGACAAGGGTTGCCATCGATGACAACATCAAAAAACATGTGCAGTGTATCTTGCCAACAGTTTCCACCTCTATAATGGAAAATTTGATAAAAGAGAGCATATCATTTTGATGGATAGAGGCTAAATGATAAATAATGACGAATCACCAATGGACTAGAACTCATCACTTAGATATGATTTTATTAAAGGATTGAATTCATGCACATCTCCTCAAGGCTTGATTATTGTTTGGCTTGATTTTCTTGAAAGAATTGTAAGGGTTAGTACAAAAAAATGATAACATAAATGTGAACAAACTCACATGAAACTTGACATAATGCTTCAATGTTGAAATGTTGTAATAAATGTACTCTTGAATTCCCTTGACTTGATAATATTTTCTTGATAATGATCTTTCTTCCAAAATTGCCTCTTAGATTTGAAATGATGAAATGACTAGGTATTTATGTGCAATTAATACAATTTTCTGAAAATTAAGTCTCGATAGTTGATATTTGACATTTGAAATTTAAATAATAAAATGCCAACTTTGACACATTGAAATTTAGAGGTAAAATAGGGGGACCAAGACACCTAGGGAAACTTAGTCCTAGCCCTATTTTGTGGGATGTAAGGTGTTAGGAGGAAAATATTAAATGTTTGCATTGGTCTTATAAATAGGTTTTCTTGGTAAATATCTAAATGGGCCATGGAATGAATAATTTATAACATTAGATGTACAATTAGGTCCATACACTTAAGAGGGAGAAAAATCTAGTGTGAAATTATCAAGGGTGACAATTTACGATACTACATTTAGCCTCCACTTTAGTGAGAGTATGAACTTACGCTCAGACTCACACTAAAGTTGAAAAAATGTCAAGAGGGGTCTGATTATCCAAATGTTGAAGAGATAGGATGACAATAAATATAGGGGATGCACAAGCTCCCAGGGTTCAAGATCCTATGACAAGAAAACATAAAGATAAGGGAAGACACATGCATGTAATGCAGTGAGACAACATAATACACTACAAAATACACAACACAATACAAACATAATGCCAAAATGGTATGAACATAAGTAAACATATACAAACACAAAAAAAGGGTTAGTACTAAAAGGATTTGGGTTGGTAAGGCAAAGAGATCCCAATATTAATTTTTTCTCAAATATCGAACACCAAACCTCAAATAAATGTTAGTCAAAATGATGCTCTCACAAGGATGTAAGATCACTCATGAGCTACATGGATCTAGTGACTAGCAAGCTACATTGTGGTAGTTGTCCATGTAATATGATGGGTTCCACAAGGCTAGAAGGTTGTGTTTGTTGGGATTAAGGTGTCTCAACCTTAGAGTCTCAACATGGTGAATTATTTTTAATTAACTGTCACATAATTATTTTTATCCTAAGTTATTAACTTCCTAATTTGTCATTCATATTTGTGGGACCTCTTTGTGAGGTGGTATCCTACATGGAAGGTGATGAGATGGAATAATCCCTACTTTTTAGCAAGTTGGAACTCACTTGGAAGATACTATATTTTGGGGAGATGTTATATATTTCCATTTTCGAGTGGAAATTTCCTTTGTTGACTAAATATTCTTGGTTTGCAAATTCTATTATGGATTAGAGTTGTATTTTAGCAGTTGGAATTTATGGAGGAGCTCACATTTGTTAAGTGGTGTGAGGTAAGGAAAGCACCTGTTCTTTCATTATTGTAGTTTCTATGTTAAACTTACATTGTATTTGGCAAGATGACCATTATAGATGAGATAGGTGTTGTTTCTTTTGAAGGTTGCTATGTGCAACGTTTAATGGATTAGCAAGTTTTTTTTTTTGACACAACTTACCTCTTGGGCTTTGAAGTTGGTTTTGGAAACCATGGGAGCCTACCTTTTCATGTTGAGCTCTATTTATATGTTGGTGCCTTATCACATTTTATGAGATAGGTTGAAGATTTTCAGAGACGTCGTTATGTTGTCGGAACTATTCCAAAATCCTATAATAGTGTGAAAACTCCTTAAAAGCATAGCTCTGAGATTGTATTGTAACTATTGTTGTTGTTGATTAATACAATTGAGCTGAGTGTTTGGAGTGTGGGTTTTTTCTTGAAAGGGTTTTCCCACGTATATGTTGTGTTATGAGTTTATTCTATTTTGAATATTTGTTTATGTGTTTTTAGGTGTGCTTCTGAATCTATAAATGTTAATTGGTTTAGAATTTTTTGCAACTCTCTCCTGATAGATTTAGTGTAGGAAACTATTTCCACCACCCGTGTTTCCTTTTAGTTGGTATCAGAGTCTGATCACCTTTGATCTCAGTTGTGGGGTTTGTTGGGTTTTTTGTACTAATTAATCTAAGTTTTAGTGGGATTTTTTTAGAAGTGATTTTCTTGATATTTTGTTTCTGAAAAAGATGGCAAGCACATCTAGAAGGATTGAGATGGATAATGATTATTTCGGTGAAGCATTGGTTGCAGCTTTGGCAACACAAGCATCAAAAGATGTTTGGTTAATTGATTATGGGGAATCTTTTCACATGACATCACATAGAGATTGGTTCTCAAAATATGAAGAATACGATGGTGAAAAGGTGTATCTCGGTGATGATTCTCATCTGAAAATAGTTGGTCGTGGAAGAGTCGGGATACAATTCCTAGATGGTAGAGTGAAGGGAATTGATGGTGTGTTACATATCTCGATTTTGGCAAGAAACCTACTTTCAGTGAGTAAATTGAATGATGCGGGTGTGCAAGTTGTCTTCTCGAGTGGAGGATGTAAGATGACTAGAGGAGCTATGGTTTTGGATAGAGGAGTTTGGATAGGAACCCTATAAAAGCTAGATGCATGCATGGTACAATGCAATAATTCTTTTGACAAGTCAAAGAATAAAATTTCAGATTATTCATCCTCATTGTCGATAAAGCAGTGAAGAAATCTGTTGCATCTACTTCCAATGGTTGTGCATTCTAGGTATCAAAGGGTGCTAACTCTTTGGAGATGAAGCTACCAGCAAAGAAGAAGATGTTATGGCACCAGAGACTTGGCCATATTGGTGAGAAGGGTCTCAGAACCTTTAAATCTAAGAGCCTTGTAGAAGGCCTTGAAGATTGCAATCTTGAGTTTGACTTTTGTGAACATTGTATCTTTGGTAAACAAAACTATGTGCATTTTTATAAAAGTTCTCATAAGTCTTCTAGGCTTTTGGACTATGTGCCTTCTAATTTTTTTAGTCCTGTGAATGTTCCTTTGTTATCAAAATATGTATATTTTGTTTCTTTCATAGATGATTATAGTAGAAGGAAATTTATTTATTTTCTCATAAGCAAATATGAAGTCTTCATTCAGTTTAATGAGTTTAAGGCCTTGGTAGAAAATTAGACTAGTAGAAAGATAAAGTGTTTGAGGACTGACAACAGTGGTGAGTTTTGTTCTGCACAATTTGATAAGTTATGTAATGAACATGTGATTGAATGGCATACGACAACCCCATATATCCCTTAGTATAATGGAGTTGCAAAGAGAATGAACATGATTTTGATGGAGAGGGCTAGGAGTATGCTAAGTGTAGCTGGCCTTGAAAAAAGTTTTGGTCTAAAGTTGTTGCCACTACATTTTATTTGGTAAACAGATCTCCTACATTATCTCTTGTTGATAAGGCACCTATGGATGCGTGGTCAGGAAAGAATCCCTCATTGAGACATCTTCATGTGTTTGTTTGCAAGGCATATGCTCATGTGTCAAGGGAGAAAAGGTCGAAGATGGAAAACAAGGTTATCAAGTGTATCTTCATCGAATATGGTATTGGTGTGAAAGGGTACAAGCTTTGGGATCTAGTGGACAAAAAGGTTCTCTATAGTTGAAGTCTTATCTTCAGAGAGATGAAACCTTCTTCCACAATTTTGTAGCCTATAGAAGAACAAAAGAAAGATGTGGTTTAGCTTCCTATTGACTCTGAGAAAGTTGAAGCTGCAGCCTAGAATGGACCTGATGATGAGGAGAACTTGAGAAGCTCAAAAATTTATGAAGAAGATGAAGAACCTCAACCTCAGCTAGTGAGGAGTTCTACACATGAGAAGCAACAATCGAATAGATTTGGGTATTCACCAAAGAGGTTTGGATATTCATTGTTGGATTCAAATTGTGTTTTTGCTTTGATTGCTAACATTGATGAGCCTAGGAATGTTAGAGAGGTTGTGGGTATGGATGATGTAGATTCCTAGTTGAAATCCATGGACAAAGAAATGGCTAAATTTAATAAAAAACAATACTTGGGATCTGGTACCTTTGCTTGAAGGAATTGAAACCATAGGTTGTAAATGGGTGTTCAAGAAGAAATTGGGTCCTAATGGTAGTGTTGAGTAGCATAACCCACGGTTGGTCATGAAGGGGTATTCTCAGAAGGAGAGAATTGAATTTGGTGAGATTTTCTCCTATAGTGAAGCTGACATCCATTCATTTTTTGTTATCACTTGCTATAGCATATGATTTAGAGATTGAGCAAATGGATGTGAAGACATCGTTCCTTCATGGTGACTTGCAGGAAGAGATTTATATGTCACAGCCAGAGCACTTTGTGGTTGAAGGTAAAGAATAACTGGTATGTAAGTTGAAGAAATCTCTATATGGTTTGAAACAATCTCCTAGGATGTGGTACCAAAAATTTGATACCTATGTGTTGAGTTTGGGGTTTCATAGATCTAAATTTGACCATTATGTGTATTTCAAAATTGAAAATGGTTGCATTCTCATTATTGCATTGTATGTAGATGATATGCTATTTTTTTGGGAATGGTAGTATGATTTTAGTTTTGAATTTCTAGTTGTCAACACAATTTGATATGAACGATCTAGGTGCAACAAGGTATATTCTAGGGATGGAGATCAAAAGAGATAGATCTAGTAGAAAGCTTTGGTTAAGCTAAAGCAAGTATGTGAACTTGGTGTTGGAGAGATTCACCATGCCATAGATTACAGATCCTTGGTAGTTCCATTTTTGCAAGGGATGAAGGGGTATGTGTAGGATCATCATAGAAAAAATAGGCCCTTAAGTGGGAAAAAAATCAGAAAAATCAAAGTTAGGCAACTTGACGTAAAATTTTGAATAAGTTATCTATATTATTTAAAAAATATGTAAGAATAGAATTTGTAGCAAATTGAATGTAGTTTCTAAACTACTAGGTTTATTTAAAAAAAAAAATCTATTTGGTGAAAATTTGAAATTTTCATGCAGTAGTACTTAAATTTTAGGGAAAAAAATAAGTAGGTGTCTATTTGACCGCCCTAACCACTATAAAATGATAATATTTTTTTATAATATTTTAGATATATGTAGATGACTCATGTCCTGATGTGATGCATATTTTTTTATAATTTTTTTCCAAGTAAATAATTAATTATGATTTTTTTATTACAACTTTTAAAAAATATAAAAACTCGTATGTCTAACCACCTTAACTTGATCAAAACTTCATGAAATTCAATTGTTTTTTTTTTAATCCTATGGTATGCGAAACATAGAATGTAATGCATGTTTCAGATTCAAAAAATGTGATATTGTTTGAAAGCTATAGATTTTTTTTCAATCAGCCTATCAATTAGGACTTTGGTCATAATTCAAATAGAAAATGAATAATAATTATTTATTAAATTCAAAGTAAAGCATAATTTATATTGTTGGAAAGCTGAGAATATCCTTTAAAAACCCTTTTCGTTTCATCAATTTTGGGTTAAAAAAAGTCATCAGCGACATACCCTACACATACCCATCATATCACCTCTTTTTGGCCCAACATGATCCTGTAATTACCCAAAGTTATTGGTTGAGGATTGTCCAAAATACCCTATTTAGATTGAGGACATGACCAGAGTACTGTATGTGAGTGTTGTAGGAAGCTTGATGTATGTTATGGTCTGTAGAAGGCTAGACATTGCCCAAGTAGTGGGAGTCCTAAGTCAATTTATGGCTAATCTTGGATGAGCGCATTGGGATGTGGTGAAGAGAGTGTTTAGATATTTGTGGGGTACTTTCGAGTATTCCTTATGTTTTCATGGTTATCCTAATAGACCTCAAAATTTAATTTATATTCATGGGTTTGTGGATGCATATTGGGCAAGTGACATTGATAGCAGGAGATCCACTAGTGGATATGTTTTCATGATGTTTGGTGGTGCTATTAGTTGGATGAGTAAGCGGTAAGTTGTAGTCACTTTGTCCATGACAAAAGTAGAGTATATGGCATCCACTCATGCTTGTAAGGAATCCATTTGGATTAAATGATTGTGTTTTGATATTGGTTTTGGTGCTAGAAAAATTACGATCTATTGTGATAGTCAAAGTGCCATTAGCTTAGCCAAGAATCCTACTTTCCATTTTAGAACAAAGCACATTGATGTACAGTTTCATTTTGTTCGTGATATGGTAAAAGATGGAAAGGTGAAGTTGGAAAAGGTTGATACTTTGGCGAATGTCGTAGATGCATTGATGAAGCTAGTGAGCATTGAGAAGTTCAGATGGTGTGCTAGTTCCATGGGCCTTGATCAGTTGATGTTGTAGTCTCTTGACAAGTCTTCCACAAGTGGTAGAATGTTGGGATTAAGGTGTCTCAACCTTAGAGTCTCAACATGGTGAATTATTTTTAATTAATTATTGCATAATTATTTTTATCCTAAGTTATTAACTTCCTATGTTGTCATTCATCTTTGTGGGACCTCTTTGTGAGGTGGCATCCTACATGGCAAGTGATGAGATGGCATAATCCCTATGTTTAAGGAAGTTGGAACTCACTTGGAAGATACTATATTTTGGGGAGATGCCATATATTTCCATTTTCGAATGAAAATTGATTTGGAAATTTCCTTTGTTGACTAAAGAGTCTTGGTTTGAAAATTCTATTATGGATTGGAGTTGTATTTCAGTAGAAAGAATTGATGGTGGAGTTCATATTTGTTAAGTGGTTTGAGGTAAGGAAAGCACCTATTCTTGGTTATTTTAGTTTCTATGTTGAACTTACATTGTATTTGGAAAGATGACCATTATAGATGAGATAGGTGTTGTTGCTTTTGGAAGTTGCTATGTGCAACGTTTCATGGATCAAAAAGTTATTGTTTCTTGAAATAACTTACCTCTTAGGATTTGAAGTTGGTTTTGGAAACCATGGGAGCCTACCTTTTCATGTTGAGCTCTATTTATATGTTGGTACCCTAACACATTTTATGAGATAGGTTGAAGATTTTCCGAGACGTTATGCTGCCAGAATTATTCTAGAATCTTGTAATAGTGTGAAAACTCATGAAAAGCATAGCTCTAAGATTGTATTCTAATTTTTGTTGTTGTTGATTAATACAATTGAGTTGAGTGTTTGGAGTGTGGGTTTTTTCCTGAAAGGGTTTTCCCACATATATGTTGCGTTATGAGTTTATTATGTTTTGAATATCTATTTATGTGTTTTTAGATGTGCATCTAAATCTGTAAATACTAATTGGTTTAGAATTTTTTGCAACTCTCTCTTGATAGATTCAATGTAGGAAACTGTTTCCACCATCTGTGTTTCCTTTTTTTGCTATGCTAAGACACTCATGAAACACATGGCTCCACTGGAAAGTAAGTCATGTTATGCTAGGTGTCCCTATTAAAAGGATGCTTAAATTCATGAACCAAAAAGTTGTATTATGCTGAATCCATGGAATATCTTGCAAAATCTCACATTTTAACATCCAAGGGGATGAATAAAAAAAATCTCAAGGGGTGCACAAAATTTTAATGTCCAAGGGGATGAACGAAAATCACCTCAGGTATAAAATGTTATCATCCAAGGGGAAAAATTGATAACCACACCTCAGGGAGTGTTATAAACAACACCACCACCAAGGGGGTATGCCAAGAAGTCAAATATCACAAGATGTTATGGATAGGGGTAATATATGCCCCCCTTAAAAATTCAACATACTTGCTATGCTGGTATTTTAAGGAGAAAATAATGCACACCTTTGAAACTAGTTATCTTTCCCCCCAAGTGTGGAGACAAGAAAATTCACACAAGAGACTATCATGTTGTTTCCATGTAAAATATGGTTGCACTTAAGTTTTTACCACCATGCATGGCAGTGAGCAAACATATAAAGCTAAAAATGCCACATAGTGAGGAGAAACACTATAGAATAAAGATCATTATTGTTTAGAGTGATTAGGTGCATCAACACATGGGAGAGAACCACAATCACAAAGTTTTTTTATTTATTACTCAAGGCCTAACATTCATTGGTAGAATGACCATGCAATTAATGATATGCACAAAATGAGATCAAATTTCTTTCATGTTTTTGGAGGAAGACTAATCAAGCGATATTTTAGAAGCCTTAACAAAATATGCTCTTTCTCAATAGTAGGGGACATGTCTTTCTCTTGTAAAGAAAATATTTCCCACTTACCATAAGATTCCATACATATAGTAGATGATAAAGCATTCAATGAAGATGGGGAAAAAGGTTGGAAATGTAGACCCTGTTTGGAAACATATGGTATAGACTTCACCTGATCCTTATATTTTTGTTCCAAGTTTTTATTTATTGATTTTTAGAAATATTTTTTTTATCTAAGCCCATAACATTCTTCCAACTCAAATGAAGAAATCGTATCTACATGCCCCTAAGAAGAATCAAAATTTTCTCGAGTGCACAAATCCTTTTTTATTTTTTAAAGTTAGGCATCTTACACTCATGAGGGACAAAAGTTAAAGAGCTCCCATCACCATCATGGGATGATGTTTTTGAATATATTAATATAGAACCAAATAAAACACAAGACTCCTAGGTTTAGATTCTAAAACTTTTACTCTCCCATAAAGGGGAGTGTAAAATCTAATAAAATCCAATCATCATCTTAGAGTTTTGTTACAAATGATATACAATCAAGATTATCATCAATTTTTATAGGTTATATTTTTGAAGTTGGAATCAAAGTATTAAGTGAGTTGGAAGGGTCATATTCTACTTTGGCTTGTAAATTATAACTCTGTTTTGTGTGCTTGAATTGTGTAGATATTATTATTATATTCATACTTCATCTCATGATGGAGAGTAGATGAGACTCTCTTCATGGTGTGAATGTTGGCAACACAAGAGTAGACAACTGAGAGGGGGGGTGAATTATTTGTCACATAAACTATACTTATTAAACTTATTCTTAGATCTGATAAATAAACATGAAATCATAAACCATCACCACATAAAAAACACACATAACACCAAATTTTTTTACATGGAAACCTTGTTAGGGGAAAAACCACAGTGGAGGTTAATCCACAAGATTATACTCTATTAAAAGTATTAAAAATTGGGAATGCACATGCATTCAAGCACTCTACCTAGAGCTCACTGCTCAAATACAAAAGGCTTAATGCAAAAAAGAAGACTCACTGTCTTACAGTCACATTTGGATTACATCCAGAAGATTTTGAACTGAGAAAATAACATCTTCTAATGCCTGATTATAGTTTTGGTTAAGCACATAAACACTTTCATATTCTAACTCTTCTTCACACTATGCTTCTTCCTTCGAAATATTGGAACATTATTCACACTTAGCACACAACATACATTACACACCTTGCCATGAAATGGTATAAACAATAGATCATATATATCCACAACTAAGGATAACACCAACTACATGTCAGCCCAACAAAATATGAAATGTGTACAAACTATTGGCAAAAACATAGTAAGGACCCAAAACAACATCCTCAAATACAAAACACCTTCAAAAATTATTCCTCAAAGATCTGTAACATGCTACAATCACTCTGTTGGCCATGATCATGAAAAACATGAACTCATAGAAGAAAATAGCTAATCACGAGCACAATGATCAATGCAGACCAACAACATAGATAGAGCATGATATAGAAACATCCAAAAGCATCATGAATCACCAAAGAAGCATTAGAAACAACTCAAATTACTAGAATCACATCATCTTCTTTCAAGAACACCAACTAAAGAGACAAAACAGCTGTTAGAACACAAATACTCATAACTCAATCAAATCTTCATGCAAACCTCTAAAAATTCATGTGGATAAACTAGATATACTTGTAAACAAACTCTTTAATCTACAACCTCTTATCATCAATAGACTGAGCTAGCCACCATACTGAACTTCACTGCATCACCGACAACTTGCAACTTATTTTATTACAATTTTCTCAATATCCTCAACATATAAAACCTTAAAGACATTAATGCCAATAGTTTTGACATCAATGACAACCACATATCAAAAATATCCAAAAGTGAATCCATAGTCTACCTACGAGAATATTATATGTAAGAGTTCCTAGTATGATATGGACAAGTGTTTGTAAGATCATGGGTCCTACCTTGATGGGTATTGTGACCACTCCTAATGGTTGCTTACTATTGTCAAAGCAATGAATGATAACATCATTAGGTTATATAAGATTCTTGTCCACATGAATTTTATCTAGAATATCAATGCTAAAACTATTAAGGCTTGATCCATTATCTATGAGGATACGCATAATTCTAGTTTTGTTAGCGACCACCATTATCATTAAGGCTTCATTTTTATTTTGGATCTCAAATTAGGGAAATTCATGTTAAGGGAATGTAATATCCAAATTTGTCACTTGTATATAAAAAACAAGGCTGCTACATCATTTGCTTTAATTGAAATTGGGACATCAATCTTCTGTAGAGCCTCTTGGAGCATCTGTGGCATGTAGGTGATGTTAAATCCCAAAGGGATATTTTTTTGGAGTGTTATAAAGTTTCTCAAAATGATAATATTCTTTACCACTATGTTGAGGAATATTAGGTGTGGGTGGAAGGTATAGTTGAGGCAATGGGATGGATTTCGATGTTTTTTGTGCTTGCTTATTAGTTCTAGTATTATATGTGTGAGAAATTATGTGATAGCTCAGTTGCTGCAACACATGATTACTAGTGAGTTGTTTTTCAAAGTATAGGATATGGCCATGAGGTTTAGGAGATCCTATAATGAGAGGTAACTTAGCGGGTCCAATAGTTAGAGGATTCTTAAGAGATCCAATAATTAAAGGATATTTAAATGTTACTTGTGCGTTCATAACCTTAATGAAGATAACTACTTGTTGATGATATTCTATTGATGGAGGATCTAATGTCATCTTAGCATCTTCATCTATGAAATCCATCTTACTTTATTTTGAAAGAAATGTATCAATTATCTCATCCTCTTGTCCCAAATATCTTCCAAAGTAGGAGAGGTATTGAGAGAGAAACAAACAAGATTCTCATGACACTCAATGATTGGTTCTTCTAGTACAAAGATATCTTCTTCACAAGTAGGAAAGATATCAGGAGAATAACAAACATGATTGTCATGGTTTTCAATGATTTCATTCTCTTGCACCAAGCTAACCTCACACATAGGAGAGATAGTGGGAAAGGATCAACGAAAAATAGTATTTAAAGAGGTGAAATAAACTCATTTTGACATGCTTGTAGCAAAAATTATTTGAAATTATTAACAATATCTGACACAAGAACTTGGATTATGACAACATAATATTTTTTAAATGAGAACATTGTGTTATGTCCTATGGATCAAGCAAGAATTTTTTTTAGCAAAATAGACAATTACAGGATTGATGTTCTGAGACTAAGGGAAGATTTGGTAAGATATTAGATAAGATTCTACACATAAAATTTGGGCTTATTTTGGCTCGACAAGGGTGCCCAACGTGACTATTTCCTACACATTTTTTGTAAACTTTAAAATTTGGGAATGATGTACAGTGTCTTAGGGTCCTGTGTGTCTCTATTTCAAGTTTGAAAGTCAACAAATTTCTAGAAATGCACCAAAACCTAAATTTTCTACATGTTTCACATACATTCATGCAATTTTAGATATTTTTAGAGAAATTGAATATGTTCAAATGATAATTTCTAAAAATTAAATGCCATAATTGACTGGTTTTTCTAAAAATTATAGAAAAGTAATGGTTTTTGATCTTTTGGAATGAAAATACTATGTGTGATCAAGTGTTTGTACCTATTATAAATCATGCAAAATAGAATGTAAATGAAGGGAAACACTTAACACCTCAATGATTAGCCTAAGTTAAGCTCAAACAACATAGAGATAAAAAAATTGATTTTACCTTGTTCAAGCTACTTCTTGGTTGGCCCTTGGATCTTTGATGTTTTGTGTGCTCGTTTGATGGCAAGGTGTGATGAAAATGGATTCAAAATTCTCTAAATGAGATGGTGGCAAGGTGTGATTAAAATGGATTAAAAATTCTCTAAATGAGATGGTGGATGCAATAAGCTATGTGGGTAGTTGAATGGGTGAGTGCAAATGCAAGAGATTGAAGCTAGAATATATGGAACAATGGAGGTTTGAAAGTTTTTGAATGCAAGAGAGCTAGAATGAAAGTGTATGAATTCCTAATTGAATGAGAATGAATGAAAATTTCTCCTTTTAAGAGAGGAATTCTCTAGAGAAATGGACGGTTGAGATTGAGACAACATAGCCAAGATGAAGGGCTATGGTGAGTTGAGGACTCACAAGCCCTCACATCTTTCCATGTGGAAATGAGATGGACAAAGGACATGGTGAGGTGGAGAGGGTATGAGTGAGGTGGAGGTACTTTCAAGTACCTTGGGATGAGGAGAATATTTCCTCAAAAGGGAAATTCTTGTTCCCATATGAGAGGAAAGTGACATATGAGAAATTTTAGTATTCCTCAAAAATCTCCATGGGGAAGAGAAAAGTGGTTGGGGAAATAAATGTGAATTTTAAATTCACATGATTGGAAGGGATAAGGTGGTTGGGAGAATAAACATGAATTTTAAATTCATATGAGGAGCACCTTGTGGATAAGACAAGGTTCTTATGAAGGAGGCTGAAAAGTACATTGTGGATAAGACAAGGTCCTTATAATAGAAGGTTCTAGGTTTCATGTGATTGATGTGACTTTACAATGATCACATGGGGAAGAGGAGAGTCCTTGGAGGAATAAAAAGTGAATTTTAAATTCACATGGGGAAGAGGGTCTAAGGTAGATGTGGAAAATGTGAAGGTTGACCAAAAATATATGCTAAATGTAGCAAGGGGATTAGATTAAGGTTGTGCAAACATGTGATTAAAAAACTTAATGAGGGATTAGAAGCAAGTGGGAGAATATGAAGGATGTCGCATTAATCAATATTAAGGTGTGCACATCCTAATCAAGGATTAATTAAATTAATCCATATTATAAGGGGGTTATGGAGGATGTGACAAGGAGAGAGAAAAAGAAGAATTTAAAATTGTTTTAATTCAAAAAGGTCAAATGACTAAATTAAATAAATTGATATGATTATTTAATTTAGAGAGGAGAAGATGAAAGGTAAAGTATTTAATTGTTAAATTAAATAATTTATGAACCTTAGGGGAAGGGGAGATATTAATTAAATAAATCATTTAATTAATATTGATGAAGTAGATAGATAAGGGAGACAAATTTGACCATATGGAAGTGGTCAAATTTGGATGTGTACACTATGCAATTTTGTCACTTTTTCAATGTTTTTCACCAAAATATGCATGCATAAATGATAGAAAAAAATTGTAATTAATTTTATGAATGAAAATAATTCAAATCTAAGCCCTAAACATAGAAAATTAGATCTGAATTTTTTTGCAATTTTTTTCATATTATTTTTCAATTTTTATGATGAAAAACTAATGAAAATGGATAGTTTTTTAAAATAAATGCAAATTATCACCAAAATATTTAAATAACATAGGTTTTAAATTCAATTATTAGATTCATGCAATGAAAAATATAAAAACCTACAAGTGTAAGATACGTCATGTTCACCAAAATGTGATGTGGGAAAAGTGAATCCTAGGGTTTAACTAGGATTAGCCACCTTTCACTACAAAGCATTAGAATTCAGATTGGCAAGGGAATTACATTGACTTGCAACTTTGAAGGTGAGCCAATTAGCCTTGTATCTAAATTGCTATTTGGGTTTGAAATGGATCTTAAATAAAAATGCAATGATGTAACTAAATGACTATGACCATGCATGTTCTGATGCAAATACATAGAAGTTGGAAACTATGTAAGTCAAATTTTGAGATCAGATCTAGAAAGGGTGGAGTAATGTGCACCTATGGTTCAAATACAAGCCTAATTTTGGAGGACTAAGTTTCCTAGGGAGAATATGTCCTTGTTGACAAATTTTAGATCAATTTTCACTATCCTCAGGAGCTTGCTCAAAGCCTTCTTCCTTTGGGCACTTACTGTCAGATCTTTGTCGAATACTAAAATAACTGAGTTTTTGTATGTTGTCAAGTTGTAGGGTTTGAATGCAACAATGAACACATGATCTTCAATCTCCCACTAAACTCTTCAAATATAAAACCTTCACATTCAAGGAGAGAGGAAGGGTTGTGCCATATAGGGGCTTACCTCAGTGAAACCCTGTGTTGGTGTTTCCACCTCCACAATAGAAAAGTCTCATCATTTTGAGGGATAGAGGCTAAATGATAAATGAATGATGAATCACCAATGGATTGCAACTCACCACTCAAATTTGATTTCCTTGAAGGATTGAAGTCATGCACATCTCCTCAAGGCTTGATTGTTGTTTGGTTTGATCTTCTTGAAAGACCTACAAGTGTTAATACAAATAAAATGATAGCATAAATATGAACAAACTCACATGAAACTTGACACGATGCTTCAATGTTGAAGTGTTGTAATAAATCTACTCTTGAATGCTCTTGACTAGATAATAATTTCTTGATAAAAATATTACTTCCAAAATTGCCTCTTAGATTTGAAATTTGATGAAATGACTAAGTATTTATATGTAATTAATTTAATTTACCTAAAAATTAAATCCCGATAGTCAACATTTGGCATTTGAAATTCAAGTAATAAAATGCTAGCTAACTCTGACATATTAAAATTTGGAGGAAAAATAGGGAGACTAAGTCAACTAGGGCAACTTATTCTTCACCCTATTTTGTAGGATGTAAGGTGTCGGGAGTAAACTATTAAATGTTTGCAATAGTCTTGTAAATGGGTTTTCTTGGTAAATGTCCAAATAGGTCATGAAACACATAATTTAGGACATTAGATGTAAAATTAGGTCCATGCACTTAGGAGGGTCCAAAATCTAGTGTGAAATTGTCAAGGGTGATAATTTACAATGTTGCAAGTATTAAAAATGTTACACGACTTACCAAGGCATTGTAGGGTAGTGAGCTGCATTGATCAACACTACTAGCCCATCGAGGAGACAAGATTTAGAGTCCTTCCGAAGTCACAAGGTCCCACCGATGAAGATACATCTAATAGAATTATCAAGGAGACCTCACTTTGAGTCCCACCAACCGCTACTTTTCTCATCGATGTGGCTTCAATTGGCTTGTCAAAGAGACTGCTCATCTAGCACAGGTGAAGACTACCACTCCCACTGATAAGAGCCTCCATCCTCTCATCGAAATGTTGAAGAGACATGACTCAAAGTCTCAGAAAAAACACAAAGTCTTCACAATACATTTTCATCGGTGTATCAGAGAGACACAAAGAAGCATCCCATCAAAGTAACCAACTCTTTCTGACAGTGAAACTCAGACAGTCTATCTAGGCATCGAGGAGAATCTAAGATGACTCCCTTCGACACCACTCTATCACACCGATGAAGGGTGTTGAATTTGTATCAAGATGTCGAAGAGACAGCTATGAGACTCTTTTCGAAAATACCATCTCCCACTGGTAGAAGACTTAACACCCAACCATAAAGAAATATTGGTCCATCGAGGGGATAGTGAATAAGGTCTCACCAATAATGAATAGTTAGGCCAATCCTCACATTATTACAATGTTAGGTCTTGCCGATATTGTTGCAATTATACATAGCAATGGTGGTACAAAGTAGTTTTGGCTACACACTCAAGCATATAGGGGTGGCATGAGTGAAGGGAAAATTTTATGCAAATGATGTGCTTTGTGTTTTGCAGCTGAATAGGAGGGATTTGGGATATGCGAAAAGGGATATGAATTTTGTTTTTTGGGAAAATGTACTCAATGGAAACTTGGCTATGAAGTGCTTGTCAAACTGATATGTACACATTATTTTATATATAATATAAATATATATGAGCAATATGCTCTTTGGCTAAAAAGAAATGTTATATTCTAAGGATGCTATTTTCAAAGGGATAAGAGAATTTTATGATTATGAATAAGAAGCATAAAAAATAGTACATTTTGATATTAAGACTAATAAATAGGAAGATGCATAGATAAACCAACAATAAGATGGAAAAAATAAAGATGAAGGAGTATCAAATGAGAGTTCTAATGAGAAATATTAGTAGCCTCTTGATACACCTCATAGAAGATCCATGAGGAAATGTAATCTAACTGCAATGTATAGTCCTTTTGATTATAGTTGTGGATTAACTTTATCATGCATTGATAATAAAACTATATCTATGGAGGCTTTGTCTTCATATGAGAATGGGTCCTATTTAGAGGCCATGGAAGATGGAATAAAGGATTTGGACAAATCTAACACATGGTATCTAGTTGAGCTACCCAAGGGAAGGAAAACTATTGGATGTAAATTAGTATTTTTAACAACTATGCTATAATGGCACTTGGAAATATTAACAACTACCTACACCATTCAAAGTGTATAACTCATTTATAAAAGTTTTAGAGAAGAACTATAGAAAAGTATATATATTTAAATAATTTATTGTGGTATCACCAATAATTTCATCGCATATTGGTGATTTTTTTTTTTTAAAGTTGTCGTAGAAATATACTTTTACAAACTCATAATATTTTCATGAAAATATTAGGAACCTTGCCATGAAAATATAAATAAGGATATCTTAGATATCTAATTCAAAGGTTGAGGTGCTCAAGAGTTTTTCTACCCCTAGATTTTTGTTGAACAATTTTCCATGAGCATAGTCATATTAATAAATTATAGAGTTGGAACTTTCAAATATATGCAAATTTTAGGCTTTTACATCATTTATTTTAATTTGTGGATGCAAAAATAAGTTCCAAGAAACTCCAACCCCAACCTCACAAGTTGCAATAGAAATCCAAAACACAAGGTTCAACCAACCATAGCTCTTCTAGGTAGGTTTATCTACTCTATACCAATGTGCATTGTCTACATATTTTATTAAAATTATGAGGAAGTGGATTTTGATTTATCTCATAAAAAAACATGCACTATAACCTTCTTCCTACTAATGAGGTGATAAAAATCAAATAGAGCACATGATTGTGCATCTACCATCCACTTTGTTGTGACAAGGTCAAAATGTGAAAGGTAGTGACTACTATGGGGGTATCTAACATTCTCCATAAAAATGCATGTGTAGATATCATATCATAATTTTAACTTGTGTTAGAAATAATATCCCATGCCATGATTACTTGCTAGCTATATTGATGGAACCCACAACATTTTGTGGGTTTCACATTTAATTGTACCTTAATGAAGAAAATTGGAGGTCGAAATACACAATGTGTATTTCAACTTTCACACACACCCATTTCTTACAAGTGTTAGTGGTAGTTTAGATTGTAAATCAATTGAATTCTCTACTAATAGTTACAATTTATATTCTTATTTATTGAAGAGTGTACCTTGTTTCTTACAAGTGTTAAATTATAAATTAATTGCATTCCCTACTACAAAAAGCTCATTTTAAGTAATTAAAAAATTCAATATATAAATTAATTTATAATTTAAATAATTGCCAGTTCACTTGTAAGTCAATTGATGAGAGTTACAATAACTTATATTTGGTGAAGCCCCTTGAGGTCTCCTCAACCCTCCTTCTAGACCATCCTTGCCTTAATTTTTTGAGCAAGAATCTCTCATTTGTATCAACAAATAGCAAGTAAATTATTAGTGATAGTTTAAATTGGAATTTATATGCATTCCCTACTAAAAAAATTCATTATCCAAATTCACCAATACTCAATATGATGTTATGGGATCTCAAACATGCAATTAATTTGTAAATTAAACTATTATTAACACTTGTAACAAATATTCGACACTATCTACAATAATATCTATCAATTTTCCATTCTATTGAAACTATAAATATGTGGAGGCTAACTCAGATTTATTAAATTCAAAATTTTATGTTAATAGGTGTTAAATTTGTGTTTCTCTAGGTTTTAAGAGGCGACTTGTAAGATTCCTTTCAAATGTTGGTGAAGAAAATTATAGGTTTAAAAACACATGTTTTTAAACTTGAAATTTTCAATTCAAATCCAATAATATTTACACAACACTACAAAACACTTTCTCTTTCCATGTTACATTTTAAGGTTATGGTCAAGTAGGGGAATTGGGTAGGAAGAATGCTATATCACAAAATCAACTTTTTTTTTACACGAATTGAACTCTACTTCACACATTTACAAAATATCTAGACTATGCACATTGCTATAGAAGTAGATAAAATTTCCTATGTGTTATGGTCATATATGCTACTCATTTTTAGCTCTTGATGATCTACAAATAAATTTTAATTTCTTCAATTAAATGAAATGATGAAAGCGCATTGAAATCTCCACATATTTGATATTTGAAATGTGAGTTCCATCATCATAGAAGTTGATGGTCCATCATGACAAAAAGTGGCATGGGGTAAAATATCATTTTAACATCTATTGTGTGTCCCATCACCATAGCTAGCAGCTCATCATGGTATGGTATTATATGTGAGGCATGCTATTTTGTATGTTATGGGGTCTTAGGCATGTTATTTTATATGGAGAATAGTCACTACCATATAAATGAGTTATATGAGCTAGTTGTCTTTCAAGTGCCATGCTCAATTGATTTAAATGAAGAATTTGGGGGGACAATACTTGACATACAACCTATAGTATTGCAAACATTTTAGCATAGAACAAGAAACTCAAAAAGAAATCTATGTCGCTGCAAAATTACTTTATTATCTTCCAAATGAATGTTTTATACATTTGCAAAGGATACCAATAGTTACCATATCCTTTGGAATTCAAAATGAATAGTTAGATATGGAAAAATAACCAACAAAACAAAAAAACTGAAAAAAAAAAGTCTATTTTGGTACCCTAACTTGATAGGGTCATAACTTCTAGCTTGTTGGGAAAAATTCAAATTTCTTGGGATTGTTGGAAAGGTCTTGAAGAGATCTATTTTAGTCCCTTGGAAAACATGCCTTCAACAATCCATTTCAAGGTATCAACGACAACCCTCAAGCCAAATTCTACTCTAAAGACCTCTAAAAATGTAATTTATTAAAACATAAAAAATACTAAAAATTTGGGTTTTCGATATTTTCCATCGTTCACTATGCAAACACCACCCAAATGCTCATGGATTGCTTTAGGATCATCATTTTTTTTAAAGAATGAAGTCGAGATACCTTTGTTGTGACATCCCAACATAAATCAATTTAAAATATTTTATTTTTTAACTTTTTTAATCAATTTTTATTTTTTATTGATCTTTATTATCTCTTTTTTCATTACTTTTAACTATCGCATATTTTTTAAAATTATTTGTTAACAAGAGTCCTCACACGAAATCTGATTCTCTTTAGGTATATTTCTATTTTTTAGTGGACTTTATCTTATGTTAATAAAGTCAACGAAAGATGCCATCAATGCTACTTTCGTAGTGGCGTTTTAAATATCTTTATTATAAACGTGGGTTTTTTGGTGCTATTTGACGTAGGTATTAAGTTGTATTTTAGTTAGATATTTAATTATTAAATAATTTGATCTTTGTGTTTAAAGATGATGTTTACGTTTTTTTTTAATAAATATTTTTAGGTTTGTTTTGATTAGGATGATGCAAATATGATAATTAGTTTATAAAGGGTTATCTAATTATACAAGAAATTGGTTTATGACTTCCCACATCTTAATTTTCTTCATCGATGAGCTTTTGATTCTTAAATCTATTTTCTACCATCCTAGATTAGATCTATAGGTGTAGACTTCACTTTGAAAAATGCATATTTAATCCCCTGAATTTTATAATTTAAAGTTTGTATTTACCTATTGTTGGCCATTTTACTAGCCACTATGAGTTGGCTTAGCATGCAATTATATTGATTTGTACACATGTTTGGTTATTGCACTTAAGAACATTTATTCATTCATTTGAAAATCATTTAAGCCAACCGAAGTGTTGTGGAACATGTCTAGATTTCAGCTTATAAAGGTGGATACAAAAGTTAGCACATAATCAAAGATTGGTTTGTCCTAGACCCATTGCATGATTATTTGTTGTCCTCAATCATTTTTCTCAAAGCCATTAAGTTAGTTGGCCTAAGAGAACATGAACCTTCATATTTCACAGATCCCCAAAGGTGTTTGTAAATGCTACTAGTCATCAAACATCATGCAAGCAAAATGTGACATTTGACATTTTGCTAGATCTGTTTTATTGTTGTGAGCTCACTTTTACATGTAATATTCATTCACACTCTCAAATTTTATCAACACTTATGTAATCATAGATCTAACCTAGCCAACTGAGAATAACCTAATTCAAAATTATCATTCTACTTCCAATGCATCTAAGAAGTCATGATTTTGAGATACAAATCAAAAGTTACAATCAAAATAGTGGACAACTATATATCAACTATTGAAATCATCTAAGTGTTTTTATTTTCTTTTATTTTAAAATTTTTAATTTTAGTTACTTGACCTATCACAACTCTAAATAAGGTTAATTGCTTCTAATATCTAGTAACATGATCTTATTAAAAATAATTATATTTTATTTCTTTAAACATTTTGGTGAACCCTTACTTAGGGTTCTTACCTTCTAAATTATAGTTTTTAGATCTATTTTTTAGTGTTATATCCTATTTTCTCATCTCTTTATGGCTTTGTTCCCCTTTCCTATTATATTATTTATATGATTGTAGTAATTCTCACATACAATTGTAGTCTCTCTTATTTGTTTAGTCTACACACTTGTTGATAGTCAATGCATACTGAGCAACGACGTTACAACTCTATACAATACAATTTCACACACATTTCAATGCCAATTATTTTTATATTTTTATATAATATTATTCACTTACATATTATGACCTTGTGTATAGATTTACATGTCTTAATTTAGGTACACCCAATTTAGAATCATACATGTTTGGCACTTGGCCACACTAACACCCCATATTTTACTAACCATACAAGTTCAACACATATCACACTCTTCTCCACGTGGAAATTGCACCACATGTGCATTCCACCTATTTGACAACTGCTTTGTACAAATAATTATCATGTCTAGGGTAAAAAAGAAGTTCATACCAGTAATTTATTATATACAATATATTGTGTAGATATTCTTTCATGCAATGCAATTAGATTGAAAAGTCTATCACCATATTATTGTTAAAGGCCTATTTCACAACCCCTTTGTATAAATCATTATCATGTTCAAGGTATAAACAAAGAACTTCATACCAATAAGTTGTTACATACATCATATATTGTTTATATCTTCTTTCATGCAATACACTTAGAGGCTACCTTATAATTATTGGTAGTATTTGGTTGTTTAAGGTTCTCTCTAGCTACCAACATTTGCAATTTTCTTTGTTCAACATATCTAATAAAACCATTCTTCTCTTATTGAATATGAATTTGTATGATACTCTAGAGTTTCTTATGCATATTTTATAATTTTTTAGGTTATTACTTTAATTTATGTAATTTCCCTTTGATCCTCTTTGGGTTTAAATCATTAGTATTAGAGATTGAAAAAAATGAACACTTTCATATGACATTTAAATGTGTTCACAACACCAATAGAAGCATCACCCCCTAGTTCAACATCTGAAAAAATCTTGCAAACATTAAGAGTAAATAATTATGATAAATGAAAGCATAACTCTAGTCCTAGTAGAAGTGTAAAAATTGCTCAATGCACATGCAATGCTCATGTATATCCCATTATTTTGAATTACCCCTTCAGTCATCTGGCATATTCTACAACTTTGTACAAACATCCTCACATCTTGCTATAACTGTGGCTAGTAATAATTCTCACTAACAAGAGTAATGATCTTATCTCAACCAAAGTGTCTAGCCAATCTGCCACTATGCTTCTCCTTGATCATTTTCTTTCACATAGAAATCCTCAAAATACACAACTGGATTCCTCTAAACAACATCCCATATTGGATTAGGAAATACAACCATTTTATCTTATCTAAAGTAAAAAGTTTCACGCAAGTTCTACAAGCCTCTACAATGTCTAGGTCTTTAGGATACAAAATCTTAAGCTTATCAAACCCAACAACCTCCACCTTCATCTTTTTCAATAATTTTTTCCTTCTAATTAAGGAGCCCACAACTCTATTTGACATTCCACTCTTATGCTTCAAAACAAAAGTATAACTCTAGAAAAACTCAACTCATTTTATGTGCCTTTGATTTAACTTTCTTTGACTATTAAGATATTGTAAAGCCTGGTTATTATTATATAAAACAAACTCTTTTGGAAAAAAATAGTCTCTCCATTTGTTCAAAGCCTAAACTATAGCATAAAACTCATAATCATAGACAAAATATTTATTTTTAGCATAATTCAACTTCTCACTAAAATAGGCAATGGACTTACCTTCTTGACTTAAAACAACTCCTATGACATTGCCACTAGCATCACAATCTACTTGAAATACATTATTGAATGCTAGAAGCACCAAAATAGGTTTCTCTATGACTTTCTTCTTCAACATGTAAAAACTATTAGCTACTCCTATAGTCAACTTAAAGTCTTTTTTTATGGACCTCTCTCATTGTTTCAGTTAGGGGTGCACAAATACTACTAAAATTCTTAATAAGCATTTTGTAAAAACTTTCTAGACCATGAAATGATCTTACCTCTACAACACTTCTTAATGTAGGCCATTCAATGATAGCCCTCACTTTTTTTGTATCTATTTTAAGACCCTCAACTAAGATAACAGATCCTAGATATACCAACTCTTTCTTCACAAAACTACATTTCTTCAAATTAATCAACAACTACTCCTTCCTTAGCTTCTCAAAAAATATTTAGATATACATTAGTTGCTACTCCAATGTCTTACTGAAAATCAAAATATCATCCACATAAACAATAATAATTTTTCTTAAAAAATATTTCAATACTTCATTCATAAGCCACATAAATGTTCTTGGTGCATTGGTTAGCCCAAATGACATGACTAATTACTCATTTATTCCCTCTTTATTCTTGAATATTGTCTTCCACATATGTCATTCTCTAATATAGATTTGATGATACCCACTCTTCAAGTCAATGTTCGTGAAGTACTTGGCTCCACTCAAACAATCCAAAAGGTCATCCATGCTTGGCATGAAAATATATTTTAATGTAATTTTTAAAATGATTTAAGAGTATATACACATTCTCCATTCTTCATATTTATTTGGTTCTAGTACTGTAGGTATGGAACGTGGATTTAAACTCTCTCAAACCAATCATTTCTTCAATATCTCTTGAACTTGTATTTTCAACTCCTCATTCTATGGGTTGTCTTATTTGGAAAATGGATCTTGTTATCAAATCCATTTGGTGACTAATCTTCCTCATTGGTGGAAAACCCTTAGGTACATTATCTAAAACAATGTCATGAAAATCCTATAACAATTTTGAGACTTCTACTAATATATTTTCACCTTGCTCTTTATTAAATCTAGGAATCAATGCATAACACATATGCTTGTGCTTCATACCATCCAAAACAATTCTACCATCAACTAAAAAAATTATGGTACTAATCCATACCTTTTCATCCACTTCCTTCACGAGCTTCAACTTATGGTGAATCCCATCTTTTTTCAAGGAATAAGTGTTGGCATGTCTATTATGTATTGCATGCCAATCAAATTTCCACAGGATCCCTAATAACATATGAAAAACATCCATAGGAATGATTTCACACAATACTTAATCATTGTAATTCCCAATCTTCAACTTCACTAAACATTTCTCATTGAATAAATCTCTATGGTCCTTCTATAGCCATACAATATGATACAAATGTAGATGTGGATGTCTCCTTCTCTCCAACTGCAATTTGTTAACCATATCCTCTGAAACAAGATTATTAGTGCTACCATTATCAATTATAGTATTACAAACTTTACCTTCACATTTTCAACTTGTCTGAAATAAACTCTTCCTATGAACTGGAGCTCTCTCCTTATTTAGCAAGACTTTCCTTATGATAAGAGCTTCTCCTCTTTCTACATCTTCATCTACACATGCAACTCATATATTACCTTCACATCTTCTACTTGTTCTTCCTTGATGTTGTGGACACATGTATGCTCGATATGCTTCTTCTCCACATTAGAAATAGGTTCCATGGAAGCCTTCTCTTCCAAGAATTCATCTAGACCTTCCTCTTCCTCTTTGTTCATCATTATTTTTCTCATGAGGGTGGTAGGAATTATCTCCTTTTTGGTTCTAATTGTTGCCAACTTCTTCCTATTTCTTTTGGTTTGTATTTCATCCTCCATATGATCTTTTCCCTATCCTTCCACGATGACCTCTTCCTTTTTTTTCATTTCAAATCTTCTATTCAACTTCTCTTCTACCTTCAAGATAAACTGATAAGCATATTCAATAATAGTTATCCTAACCAAACTTAGCTTCTCCTAAATGATTTTATTCATCTCATTTATATAATAGGCTACCTTCTCCCTATTGGCCTCAGAATGGCATGTTCTGATCACAACCCTGTAAAACTCTTTTATGTACTCTTTGACAAACCTAGCTTCTTGCATTAAACCTTGTATCCTTTTTAACAACTCTACCTCATAATCAACATGAATGAACTATCTCTTTAGATTTTCCACCATATAGTCCCATCTTGTTATTTTCTCTTTCCCTCTTCTATTTCTTTTAAATTATATTTTCTTCCATGAAATATTGGCATGAACTTTTATCTTGATCTTCGTAAATTTGACCCTCTCAAGATATTTCACCTTCTCATACTCAAATTACTCCTTATGATTGATCCAATCAATCAACTCTTTTGGGTTAATCTTTATAGAAAATATAGAAACATCAATCTTTGGCCTTTTTCCAATTTCTTGGGGATGATCTTAAATAATCTAATTTTCTCAAGATCTATTGCATTTTTCTATTTTTAAAATTGTTCTTCTTATTTAAATTTATCTTCACTTTTATCTCCTCTTCTTGGTTCAACCCCTCTATGCAACTCCTCTTGTAGTGCTTGAACTTGTCTTTGAAGGGCTCTAAAATCCTCTTTTTGTACAACAATATTCCTTCGACCACAATGGTTTCTTCATGAAGGAATTTTGATCACTTTTATTAGAAACCCACAACACAAGTCCTTGTGTAAACTACCTCACATTCAACAATCTATTTAGATACTAAAAGAAAATCTTTCTCTAATACCCCTTGATGAGGGGACTACTCCAACCAACACCCACACATAACACAACAAAAAATATTAACATAGAAAATGGAAGAAATAAAACAACTTGATTTTGTTTTCTTTCAAAAAATGAATCAAAGATTCAGAAATTACAATGCTATAACCATATGTGCTTGTCTCACTACAAAGAAAATAAAATATCTAAGAAATCTCTACAATTTGGAGCCACAATCTACACTAATAGAGCCACCTCCTATGAGATTTGTTTAACCTTTTATTTGAAACCAATAACTACCTTAGAATATTCTTGAAAGGGTAACTCCCCTTTTTGTTTGGGAATCTAGAGGTCTAGCCATTCGTTTTCTCACCAAGGAAGATATTTTATTGAAATTTACATTTTGGCAGTACAACTTTTTGGAGCCATAACTTTTGACTCAAGGGTGATTTTATATTATACTATATTGTTAGAAATATCTCAAAGATATCTACAACATTGAAATCATTTAAAGATAATTTGGTCCTTATTTTGAGATTTTTTAGGCTTCTAAGAATTTCAAATTCTAGTTGAAGTTGTATTGGAGAAATTTCTTAGGATGAAAACTTTAATATCTCCTAAATGGTACATGATATTGAGATGATTATTTTTCCATTGAATACATTTTTAATTCCTCTTCCTTGGGGTAAATTTTTAGGTCCATATGTGTCTATTTAGGCCAACTTACTAAAATATTAAGTTATTTTTTTTTTACCTCTTCAGACTTTTTACTATCTTACAACCTTTAGGTGTCATCATGAGACTCAAAACAACTTAAGGAAATAAGGAAAACCATTTTTTGAGTGATTCAATACTTCCCATATACCAATAGATTCTCCTCCATCATTTGATAAAATTCCTTCAAAAAGTGTTAGTGAAGATTCAAAATTCTATTACACTTGAAAAAATTTCGTTAGGATTAAGGTGTCATCCACCATATAAATTGCATGCCATGGTTCCAAAATCCTTGGAAAGTGTCACTAGGAACTTAGGGATAATTGGGAAAAATATTTTCTAAAAATAATTCTCACCATTGTTTGTAATATATTCATAAGGGGTGATGACTCCACTAGTAGTGGTTAAGGTGACTTCTAGACATAAATATTTATTATTTTTTCTCCACATGTGGATGCCTAGAATGGGAAAATAAATTTTGATAGGGAAAAGGATAAATGACTATCTGTTTAGATTCTCCAAGTGGTAGCTTGGAATTGTGGCAACATGTCTTTCTTGGTATTTCATTTATTGTATTTAATGTAATGCTTATCTCCCATGTTTGGGCACCAAAGTTGGATGGAAAGTATTGGAGCCAAAATCAATGTCCTTTCAATTTTTTATAAGGTATTTCAAAGGTTGGGGATGTTTGGAATGAAGGGTCATATTTGGGAATCTTGTTTAGGGCTTAAGATGTTTTCACACATCTATAAAGTCAACTTTTTGGATAAAGAAAATATAAGCAATGGTTGAATGTAGAGTTTCATTACAAGAAAAAGGATAGGTTGATGCATAAGGAGGTTTTTCACAGGTACATAGGTGCTACCATGGTTGAGGGAAAGAGGAGAATATAAGTGAATGTATTGTAATCTCATTTATTTGAAGATAATGCATACTTGGCCTCTCTTCTTAGTGGACTTTTTTTCTTGTAAAGTTTTCTCCACATAAATCTTGTGTTATGTGATACTCTTGTGTTATTTATTTGTGCCTCATTGCTACTATCTTATGGTGATTTTATTCTTTATATAGTTTTGCTATAAGTTCACATAAGATGGTATTAATAAACATGTTATGTTGGTTGATTTTTGGCATCATAAAGAACATGTATCTAATCATGGTAATTCCATATTATGAAAACTTAACTTTTAGATTTGAATATAAGTTTAATATTTTCATGTTTTGATTATTTGGTAAAAATAGGTTTTGAAGGGACCCAAAACCCTTTACATCAAAATATTTCCAAAACAAAGGATATCACAGTGAAAACAACAACCCACAAAAACAAATCAACAATAGAAACAAAAGAATAGAACATAAAAAAAAAAAAAAAAACTTCATATTCTTCAAGATGTTAGCCACCTCCAAATTTTGATTGTAGTGCATATTAACTAGATATATTGGCTCATGCTTCTCCTCTTTAAGGGAATTTTCATGCTCTCATGAGTCTTGGCACTCAAACCCTTTCCATCATTCAGTGTCACTACTGGATTTGACACCATTTTCTGATGGTCGTTCATCGGTCGTTTGACAAATCTTTGTCGGAAGAGCGACGCAATGGCGAAAATTTTTCCATCACTATTTTTTCGTCGCAAGGCCGACGATAAATTAAACGTTGAAATAACGGCGAAGAATCGTCGGTCGGCAGCATCGTGAAATACCTCGGGATTGTGTCAGAATATTGATAAAAACTTTGTTTATCCACCAACGAATTACACCAAAAGTTCATCGTCGGTTCGACGAAATGGGCAAGCATTAGCATGGAAACAACATGGAAAGTTCATGGAAATAGCGATGAAATACTAAAGTAGTAGCATTGAAAGAACACCAAAAGTTCGTCGAATGTGCGACGAAATAGGCAAGTAGTAGCGTCGGAAGAACACTAAAAGTTCATCAAAAGTTCGATGAAATTGACAAGGAGTAGTGTGGTGGCAACGCCGAAATATCGTCGGAAGGGTGATGAATGGGTAGGGAGTTACGACGAAATCGTCGTCGCAGCTATAGCAACTTCATTGAGGCTTTCTGTTGATTCATCGGTTGTTAACGTTGAAATTGCGACGAAGAAGCAAAATTTTAAAAAAAAGAAATATTATATATTCATGGAAATGTACCATTGCAGAGACCGACGACTGATCATACATATAGACTGCATATTGGTTTGATGCTTCAAACGATACATTTCTTATATTGAAAAGTGCATTACCTTATTGAGCTTCTCTTTGTTTTGAGTATAGTTTAATATTCTCTACTTAACAAGGCCAACCACATGACGGTGGAAGCTCATTTGGCCCTCCCCCCCCCTCACATCACTCTCAATTCCCCATACCCAATCATATAACATTAATCATTGATTCATGCATTAATAACATATAACATTCATTCATTCATCCATTAATAACATATAACATTCATTGATTCATCCATTAATAACATATAACATTCATTCATTAACATATAACATTCATTAAATAACATATTCACATTCATTCATTAACATATAATAATCATTCTTTCAGTTTTTACATATTATCAAAAATATGGTTGTCATGATATGATTACAATCACTTTTTTTCTTGTTTCTTTTTCAAAGCTACATAAAGCTGAAGTGGAGTATCGTTTTCTAAATCAATATCCATCCCCCCTTTAGTTGTTTTGCCCTCTGCTTGTGATCTTAATGTACGCGTAGTCGTCTGCTCATGACGTGGATGCCGCTTCAAGGGGGGATCTGCTACAATAAGAAAGAAATGTTAAACTGATATGTTTTATTATTATTGTTACAAGTATTTGATTAATTGAAAGAACATTAGAGTGGTTCTCTTTACCTGATGGGTCCACATCATGTTCCTAAACTTTTGTTATAGACTCATGCTCAACATGTTGAACACCCTCTAAATCCTGATCTGCAGTTGAAACATGAAAGGTTACATTAATTAATACACCAATTGAAATTAAATATGTTTAAGAGAACATGAGGGTGGTCCTCTTTACCGGATGGGGCCACATCATGTTCCTGATCTTCTCTAGCCTGATCATGCTCAACACGTTGATCATGGTCTACATGCTCTAAAGTTGAAACACGAAAGGTTACATTAATTAATACACCAATTGCAATTAAATATGTTTAAAAGAACTTTAGAGTGGTCCTCTTTACCTGATGGGGCCACATCATATTCCTGATCTTCTCTAGCCTGATCATGCTCAACATGTTGATCATGCTCTACATGCTCTAAAGTACCAGGATGCACACCATGACCTTCATCTACATGTTCTGCTCCACCCTCACCAGGCTGCATTCCAATGTCATATGCGATATATATTATCATTGCTTGAGTGTTTAAAACAAATAGGCATGTAATTACTTTATGGTGGAAATTAATATTGAATAGATTGCACAAGTATTCAATTTTAATAATAAACTTTATTGAGTTTATTTACACATGTCGGATGCAATGGAAGATTGTGTTT
Organism: Sequoia sempervirens; assembly: GCA_007258455.2. Taxonomy (NCBI): domain Eukaryota; kingdom Viridiplantae; phylum Streptophyta; class Pinopsida; order Cupressales; family Cupressaceae; genus Sequoia; species Sequoia sempervirens. The sequence goes on along the minus strand of VDFB02128519.1, from coordinate 1,222,766 downwards.
GCCAGTCAAGACTCTTAGGCATTCAGCCATAGCTCCATAGCCTTGCTAGAAGGAAATCTTCAGGTCCTCTTCTGTGGGAACTCTGTTGAATTCAGAGCCCTACATTTTTGCAGAAGATCATGAATTTTGCTTCTATGGTGTGATAAAACCAAAATTGTTTTCAAAATATTATAATTTGGATGCAATATTTCATTTATTGATACCCACAATTCATGGGCTAATTTCATATAACCACCAGAGCCAAGTTTGTGTTGCCCATGCTTTTCTAGTCTTGCCTTTGTTGCCTTCGATGTGTCGGCAGCCTATGAAAAGTTTGGAATACATTAGATTATGTAAAAAGAAAGAGTAATCAGTATATAATTACATTGTTGATAGTATCACACATAGCATACTACTTTAAAAAAAAAATTAATGGCATTTCCATAGCATACAGACATTGAGAGCATATAAAATACAGAGTTCAATCCATGAATTATAGAAAATAGATATTTGTTGGTTATATTCATATGCTGATTACATTGCACAAAACATACTACAACTACATAAATATCGATGGTGATAGTTTCTATGCTACTCACATTTTTCATACATGTCTGCAAAGCATTTTTATCAAATAGTTCCTTTTGTTGCTATGGATAAAGCCTAAAAGGTGCTCAAACAAGCTATGGATGCTTGGAAAAAATCTATCAAAGCATAATAGTAAGCAATAGCATAGACAAGGCGTGAACTGTTTCAAAAATGCCTCAAAGAAATGTGGTCTCATGGTGATGGAATGCCATGACAATCCATAGCAATTTGCTTGTCATGGCATTCGTTATGGCATTCCATCACCATGAGACCACATTTTTTTGAAGCATTTTTTCAAATAGTTCACTACCTTTTCTATGCTACCACATTTTTCATACTACTATGGCTAAAAAGTAAAAACCTCAAATAGGTGCTTTTGAACAAGCTATGGATGCTTGGAAAAAATCTACCAAAGCATAATAGTAAGCAATAACATAGACAAGGCAGTGAATTGTTTGAAAAAATTCCTAAAATAAATGTAGTCTCACGGTGATGGAATGCCATGAAAATCCATAGCAATTTTCTTATCATGGCGTTAGTCACTTCAGCATTCATCACCAGCGAGACTACGACTCTTTGGAACCTGTTTTCAAGCGGGTTCAACGCAACGCTATCACTATCTTACATTTTCCTTTATGTCTACCAAAGCATTTTTATCAAAGCGATTCATTGCCTTGCTGCTATGGCTAAAAGTCTAAAAAGCAGTGCTTTTAAACGAAGCTATGGATGCTTGAAAAAATCTATCAAAACATAATAGTAAGCAATAGCATAGACAAGGCAATGAGCTGTTCCATCACCTCAAAAGGAAATAATAATGGTCTCATGGTGATGAAATGCGAAAATCCATAGAAATTTGCTTGTCATGGCATTAGTTATATTCCATCACCATGAGACCACATTTTTTAAAGCATTTTTCAAATAATTCACTCCTTTTCTATTCTACCACATTTTTTCTTTACATGTCTACCAAAGCATTTTATCAAATAGTTCAGCGCCTTCATGCTATGGCTAAAAAGTAAAACCTCAAACAGGTGCTTTCGAACAAGCTATGGATGCTTGGAAAAAGTCTACCAAAGCATAATAGTAAGCAATAACATAGACAAGGCAGTGAATTGTGATGGAGCCTCAAATTTACATCCGGGATTTCTTTTATTATTGGCTAGTCTTGTTTATCTGAGTGGTGCCTAGGGCTGGATTTATTACTTTTCTTTCATAAACCCTTGGTTTTCTGTCTTTGGTATGGGTCTATTCTATCGTTACTTTTTGGAGAAGGTTTTTAAAAAAGAAAACAACCTATGTCTCATTATCTTGTCTAAGGCCTGGCCCCTTTTAATAAAATGATAAATATTTAATTGTTGGCCTCCTTTTATTTACCAAAGTCTAAGTCGGGTTTGTGCCTTATGTTTTTAAAACAACCTTATGTCATCGAACCGTTGTTGCCCTAAGCTGCATCCCCTTCCTCGGGTTTTTCCTCCTAAGTAATGTTTAATGTTTTGCAGGGGTTATTTGATGGATGTTGATCTCCTCGCAGATACATCCTGACCGCTCCCCGCCATATCGCGATCCCAACTTGAGCCATCATGATATCGTGGGCGATCACCACGTGTCCCAGGTTGCTGATGTCCGAAAAGCAAATAAAATGATTTAATAAATGCATAGGACTTTAGTGTGTTATCAAGTGGGTTACTAAATCGCCTGAGCGGTGCATGTGTTTATAATCAACAGTGATGTTTTAATCTTGATGAAAAAGCTGCTCAGCGAATAGGCCTTAAGACTATCCCTTGTTTTACTTGATCGTGGTCACCGATGAAGAGATCAACGGTTTCCCGCTATCATGCAATCCCAACTTGAGAAATCGTGATATCACGGGTGAGCGCCACGTGTATCTTCCTGGCACTGCATATAATGGTGGGCCTTGGGGATGATGTGGAAGGCATTGTCAACATTTTTAAGGAGGACTGTTCGATGATCTGACTGAAACAAGAGATCGACGGTAGAGATTTAAATCTACGTCAAATACAATTGAAGGTGTTGGCGCTGTATTCAAGTAGGCTTTAATGGCGGATGAGACATCTATTGGAAATGTTCATAAAGTTCAAGTGTTTAATTGCAGACTACTTTCACCACTAAGGCATTCAAGCATCTTCAAAGCAGTCCAAAGCCAGAGATAGAGCTTTCAAAAGCAATTTCGGCAAGAGTTTGATTTTTTGCAGAACGTGAATTTCTGTGAGTTATTTTCTTCATCACTGTTCTGTCTGAATGTGTTTCTTGCGAAAAGCTTTGCTATGTTGATCAGGGTTTTTTTGAATTAATATTTTAGTGTTACTATTTCTCTTGAATTGTGGGAAATTGCAAATTCTATTGTGTTTTCATTTTGAGTAGCACTAGTTTGTTCACAATTTGATTTTTTGAGAAGCCCTAGTTGTTTAAAATGGCGCCAACAAAACAACATTCTGGCCATATTGACTACATGCAGAGGAATCTGTATGATGATTTCCTTGACCAATTTCCCCAATCAACAAACGACAAGAAGAGGGGTTTGGTTTTGATGAGAGGGACAACCTTAGGTGTAGGGTTGAGATATATAACCTACAACATTGCAGATGCTAGGGTACCAATGATGGATTTAGAACTATTTAGAAGATGGTATGGCCATCGAAATGTACCTCATCCTTTTTCAAATGGTTGGAGGTATGATATGTGAAAGCTTGTAGTACCGAATGTGTTCCTTGATGTTGACCTCCTCCTGGCAGTGGCTACGAGATATGATCCTATCACAAGGGTTATAAGGGATAATGATGGTGAGGTTTTACTGAATGTAAATGCAGATGTAATTCAGAGGGTTTTTTATTTGAGTGAAAATGGCTCATTTTTGGTCCAAATTGACTTTGAGGAGATGAAACAAAAATTGTCGCTAAGATTCAACCTTTTCGAGATCAAGAGTGCTTCCTCCCTCATCTGAGAATCGATGACGGTTCCACGATTCATATCGACTGGCCCGGTCAGGGAACCTTCGGAGTTAAATTGTTTTCTAGCGTCATTTTCTGGCAACCTTCTACTCACTTTGCCAAATTTTAGGTTTCAATCCTAATACTGTGATGCCCATTGCCTATATGTTTATGGGGGCTCAGATTCAACATCCCAATTTCTCTATAGTATATGATTATGCTTCTTTCCTTGCTGAAAGAATGCATGAGGGTTTGTTGAACTCATTTGTGGGGGACACTAGTGTTCTTTTCTTTTGGTACTCTTTGTTAATGCATATGTTCTTGTATGAGAATGTCGGCTTCTTCTCTAAGAAGATGGAATTGAGGCAAGAGGTAAATGGAGAAAGGCTACCAGTATAGGCATGGAGTGCAGATATGTCTTACAACAAGAGGGATGCTAGCTATGTGCAGTTTGACAGCTGCTTTGCTTCTAGGCTCAGAGCTAGACTAATGGTAAATATGCCAAGAATTCCTGAGGATTTGCATGATTTTCTCCAGCCCAAAGCAAGAAGGCCTGAGTTAAAAGTATGTCATAATTGGGGTGACATCATTCCATACCCTGTAAGCACTATCTTAAGGGTTTATGGTTTCTAAGGAACCCCCCATATTCTTCCATACAATGTACCATCAAGAATGGGATTTGCAGAGGTTTTGTGGCAGCTGGGATGCATCCATGAAGATAACCTAACAGGAAGAGGAAAAGGGACTTTGTTCCCTGATTATCATGTTGTCACCAGTTTTTGTATTTTCCAGGGTGGATGGGTTCATTTTGATCAATTTTTTGATGATTACCATTTGAAGAATGGATCCGTAAGGTAGCATGATCTTGAGGGATTCTTTGCTCTGTTTAGACAAAGAATCAAGGGTGGAAAATTTGCCCATGTTTTCAACTTTCCTAAAGATTTGATTAGGAATGAATTTGATTTGGGTAGGCAAGAATTGAATAAAGAAAAATGGATTGCCTATGAGAAATTGTTGGCCCTAGTGCATAAGTTGGATCTAAAGTATGATCCATTAATGGAGTTCACTCCATTTCACAAAAGAATTGATTTCCTGATGAGTAATTTTAGAGAAATCATGAGCACCCTGAGAACCAAGAAGATAAACTTGGAGGTAGATTTAAAAATCCAGGGATTGGAGGTGAGGCCTGTGGAAGAAAGGCCAATTTTTTAGCCACCAATTGATAGGCCCTTATACAGAAGAAAAAGAGATAATCGCAGTGATGAAGAGGTTGGAGACAGAAAAGGTAAACAAATAATGAAAGCCTCATCCTGTCAGCGAGGATTAAAGCTGGAGGAATAAGTTGGCGGATCTTGATTCACCACCTCGAGATGACCATGGAGCTGGCGCCACCAGAGCCAAGCCCTAAGAGGCAAAGAATTGAGGAACCACAAGACACTTCGGTGGATGAAATAATTATCACCGATCAAGACATGCAAGTTGGCACCCCTTCACCTCCTAAGTTAGCACAATTGGTGTTGACTGATATAGATATAAAAGGGCAGAATGTTCAGGATGCAAGGATGCTGGCCTGCAAGGCATTCTTAGATGATGATGCCTTTGTGAAGACTCCTGTGTTCTTGCAGTTGGTCTGGAGGTTGAAACTTCAGGAATATCAAGACAAATGCAAGGAAAGAAGAGAAACATGGCCTGATAGGTCTGATTAGGAAAATGATGATGAGGTCAAAACTGAGCTAATAGAGCAGTTCAAGAACCTCACCCCTAATGAAGGAAGGAAAATTGTGTCTCAAGTTGGTGTCCTACTTCTCCCTGAATGGGACATTGTTGATGCTGTAGCTTTTAATGCTATCATGCAATCAAAGCATCCTATGCAAGGCAGTGAGGAGGAAGTCAATGCAGCACTACAAGACTCTACCTTTAGTGAGGAGTATGAAACTTTGGCGATATGGGCTTTAGAACCTCAGGGAAGAAAACAAAATGTAGCTGATCTCAGTCCAAATTTAAGGGGTGGGCTCATCATCAAGAGAGTCTTTGAAACCTCAACAATAGAGGCCACAAGCTTAACACTGAATGTGGCCAAATTGGCCCAAAAAACAGCTAAAAGAGATGAGGCTGAGAAGAAAAGCTTGATGGAGAAAAATAACACAATGATTGGGGAGTATAGTAGGATACAAAAAAGAAATGTTTAGTTGCAATCTGAAGTAGATAGGCTGAGATATGGGTAGGTGGGAGAATCTTCCGGTGCCGCTGCTGCTAGAGCAATACCTACTGCTTCAGGGTCATTACCCTTGTTCCAATCATTTCTATTCCTGGATCCCCAATTTAGATAGCTGTTGATAGCCCTGCACCAGGGCCAGTTGAAGAAGAGGTTGAGCTTTCTACAGATCCTACCAAAGAGCAGATGATAAACAAAGTTATAGAATTATAGGCTGCCCTAAGGGCGAGTGAGGATAATGCTATGGCCAAGCACAATGAGGTGGTGAACCAGTTATAAGACATTTAAATGAAAAGATTGATTCTAAGCTGCCAGTTGTACATTCTTTGTATTCTTTATTCTTGGAGGGAATTCAAAATATTAACAAAGACAAGGAGGTGATTCTGCCCCTGATTGAAAAATGGATCCATAGGGCCACTGATTTAGACATTATGTTAAGGCTTCTAGGTTTGATGTGAACAATGGAATCATTAGGAGCCTGCTCTGGAAGTTTGCTGCAAAGATGGAATTTGAAGGGATTAGGGCTGATGATCGAAATGAAAATTAGGGGAATTAATAAGAATTTTGATGATTGGGATGACACTCTGCTTATATATAATGGATACAAGTGAAATGTTGAACATTGCAGCAATGGCGAGGAAAAGGCGAGAGGAGGTTATTAATGAACAAATTAAATTAATTTGTGATGATTCAAATCATGACTTCTTTGGTAGAAATAGCATGGATAAAATAATTAATACTAGCATTTTTCTGGAATCATTTTGAAAGGGAGATAACCAAGAGTTGCAGTGAAGTTCGCACCTTACAGTACCAAGATGAAGGAGGTGATGGATTTTAATTGGCCGACAGATGAGGAATATCAGAGTTGGGTTGACAAGTACTTAACTGAGGAGGAGTGAAGAGGTGTATAGTACCGGCAACTAACATCTCAACAATTATGTATAACTGAATTTTGGTTTT